>JAIEZT010000012.1:23073626-23366126 GCA_019594935.1 Periophthalmus modestus | reverse complement strand
CATCCTCTCCATCACTATTGTTCAGATTCTGGGCACGGTTTCAGTCTGCGGGCACGGCTACAGCTAAGTTTCCACATCAGCAAGTTCAATCACACCTCTCCATACAGCAGCAGAACACAGCTAAAGCGCTAAGTGTGTCTGGCTAAGTCTGACTCACTCACTGTTACCTCTGCAAAGCCCGCCCTCAGCACATTCTGGTGAGCGATGATCATGCCACACTGATGTTTGAGCTTACATCTGCTACACTCACAGTTAAAAAATCAAGATAACCAACCAAAATCCAGATTAAAATTCAGATTAGATTGTTTTTGGTGTGTTTACATGTACAAAAGAAAGCATGTTTTTCCAGTTTTTTTTTTCTTTAGTAATAAAAACATCTGGAGTTGAATACATGCGAGATAGACAAGATTAATGTCACACTGTGGAACATTCCAAACAAAGCAGTAACATCTCAAGTAGATTAACAGATTAACAGTTCAGTGCTTCACTCACTGATTCTGCAGAAAAACACCGTGTTTTTCAGTCCTATGTAATTTATTTTTATCTTTTCTTTCTTCCTTGTAAACAGCCATATTGTGCCACATACAGACAGACCGTGCATGTTCCTGATTGGCTAATCCACCCGTCAATCACGTCTGGATCCCAGAGAAAGTGTTGATAATTTTAGCACCTCAAAAAACTACTTTATGACTATACTTACAATTGCAGGTTTAATAATTCTGCTGTGAACTCTGGTCATATAAAGCTGCCTGGTTTATTTCCAAAACACGTTTTATTTAACCAAAGAGGCACTTACACCACATATGTAATTTAGGCGTTTGTGAAAAAGGCTAAAATGGCAACGGCTTTTCTGGGTTAGCACTTAGCAATCATTTCAAATTGCATCTCACTTTCACTCCTCTCTTTCTCTCTCCCCCTTTCTCTTCGGTACATTTAAAAGGCTGCCTAATTGTGCAATATAAACAGATCAGAGGGAGTGAGTTTTGCATTTGTGCTATTTCGGTTCGATAAAGAAAGGTGATTGTCAGCTGTAGAGAGAACAATAGTGTGGAGAATAGGCTGATGTTTGATGGAGTGTCAGTGCGTGCTTCCCACTGCCGTCAATGTGACGCTGTGCCAATAAAAAGAAAAAAAGAAAAAAAAAAAGACATCAACAGAGCAGTGGAAATGGGTCAGGATTACCCCCAGTCTGATGAATGCAGCTGGGAAGAGAAATAGAGGTTTTTAGGCAAGACAAAAAAAAAATAAAAAAATAAATAAAAAAAGAAAAAAAATATAAAAATATATATATATATATATATATATATATATATACATACAAATAAATAAATGTAAGATTGAATATATTATTATCTGTTTATGTCCCACAGAATCAATACTTAAAGCCAGTTTTATTTACTTATTTATTTTTTTTTTTTTTTTATTAAAAAAAAAAATCGAGGGTGATCAAGCTGAAGAAAAAAATCTGATTCCAATCCAATACCAAGTAATACTATGGCAAGTAATATATCAATCTGATAAGGATTTTTGTATTAAAAATGTATTCAAGAAATTGGTGAACAGACTTGAAAGGTTCAGTACGTAACTTCCTGGAGGTGGCATGTCGCCTACATGACTCCATGGAAATAGAAAGTAAACATACTTCAGAACATTCTCCATGGAGATAGAAATCCTTTATGGCATACTGTCGAAGATTATAGCCAAAAAAGCAACATTTCCATGGAAACAAGCAGGTCCTCCTCCGAGCGAAATAACATGCAAGCTCACTCACATGCTTTCCTGTGCGATATACATAAACAACACACTTTTATTTTAGTTTACTTATGGCTAAAAAAAAAAAAAGATACATAATGAGGGTTTCTGATTTTTTTTTTTTTTTTTTTGACGAGAAAAAGCATTTTAACAAGTTTAAGTCCACATTACTTACTATAGAACTTTTAAACTCATCTTAATCTATAAATCTGGCTACGTGCACTGCGGTGAAAGATGACATGGTGATTATGGTCATGGTTCTGTGACTTCAGTTGTAAATTATGTAGTCGCCAAGTGCCCTGCAATTTCAAACAAGCCCACTCTACGGTCAGTACTGTTATAGGCCACACTGTAAATGTACTAAAACCCTGGCATTTGAACCAGGAAGCCACAGGAGCCGGTAATGATCTATGGATATTCCAAAGTGACGTGACGCTGCAGTTTGTTCAGTGGGACCACACCACAGTACTAAAGGGCAGAATGTTAGGTCATGCATAGCTGTGGTTATTCGCTGGTAGAAAATTTGTGGCAATAATTCAATACTTTACTTAACTGGTTGTACGGATTCTCCAATATGACAAGGTCCTTCTCTGTTCCTGTTTCGACAGCATTGTATGGGACTGTGATAATGAACATCCAAAAGTCCAGACATTATAATTTTTAGTCACAACAAAGCACCTGTTTTAAAGCCCCACTGTATAACTTTTCAGGAAAAAAAAAAAGTTTGTTTGGCTATAATCCACTTTCTGTTTCCATGGAATCATGCAGGTGACATGCCACATCCAGTAAGTTACAGGGCACTGCTTTAATGATCCCTTTATTATTGTAAAATCACGCTATTAATCTATATTTAGCTAGTTCCTATTTCAATCAAAAACTACAATATGATGTTGTAATGTCATTGGAAACACCAAAAGTATAAGATTTTTTACAAAGTAAGACTATGGTTTTGCCAAAATAGTGTTCTACTTGGAAACACTACATATTTACATGATATTTTCAGTTAAAAAGGCTGTGTTCAAAAAGAAGACACGTTTAAAAAGACACATTAGTGGTGCACAGATTTAAATTCATTAATGTCAAATTAGAAGCTACACTTTCCCAGCTCAACTAAGTATAATTTGTTGGCTTCATTATAGCTGACCAGTGCAGCTCACTAAAGCATGACCCAATAGTTGTAATCTGCATGTCCGGTTTAAAATAGAAAAGTCTGGTTGTGTGGTGTAGCCCAGAGCAGTGGGTCAATCACTTAAACATGCATTAAAACAGGCTGAGCACACTGACACCGCAGAGGGAGGTGTGCAGCATTCTACTGTGTCCTTTCTGCAAAATGAAAGGATGGTGAAAATATGCTTTAAAGTGTAAAAACTACGAAATCAACTTTCTTTTCTTAACTGTGTACATAATGTTTTAATAGCATCAGCTACTGTTTCTAGTGTTTTTCTTGTGACAATTTTAGCACAAACCAGGTAAATTTGCACCTTTCTGGTCAAAAACAGTCCAATTCCTTTAAGTGCCTTCAGTGCCTTAATGAAGTAGATGACTTCTAAATGTGTTTTTATAATTTACTTTGATCTTTAGAAAGAAAAAAAAAATGCAAATCAGCCTACATTTTGAGGAAAATTCCAAAATGTCATTGTTGTGACATAATGGTCTGTTTACAGAATCTGTGGCTCTAGACTGTGATCTGAATGACCTATTACTGCCCATTACACCCACTGGTGACAGAGCCAAGTCCCTGTCCCCTGCAGCAGTACTGAAATCAGTGCTCCCCCAGACGGAGGTGCTGTGTGGGGTCAGGTGTCCTCTTTCAGCTCCTGTTACTGCACCTGCCAGGCCAAAACAAGCTCGCATGGGAAATGGGTTACTGACAGACCGACCTAGATCGGGCTCCGTAGAAAAGCACTAACAATGAAACAAATCAACAATAATTAAAGATAGAAGAAGCAGCTGCCCAAATGTGTGAAGTGTGCATGTGTCTGGTTTGGTTGAGCCCAGTTTTGTACTGATGGTTTGGTCCTGGTCTAGTCCAGGTTTAGGTCTGGTTTTAGCAACAGTTTTTATGTGTGTGAATGCATCCCTACACGGGTGCACGCTGCACACTATATTTAGCCTGATTTTATACTCAAATTGCCTTTCCATGAGTTCGGGGAGGTGCGGTCCAAGAAGCACTTCTCATAAATGATTATTTGTGGTGGTACTGCTCATGTCTGTAGGGTCGGTGTGATTCTGTTAGCTCACATTTGTCAGGTCAGAGCTCTAAAACCTCAAATCATAAGGTTACAGAATGTTGGAATTTTATGACTGTTGTTTAATATCAATTTTACAACAGCCTGAATCAGAATGTAGAAAGGGCTTTCAGAGGTGGTCATTTGGACACTGTTTTAGCAGTCAAGATGTTTTAGGTCCCATCCAGAACCCATTTTCAATTTGGGACATTGACCCCAATGCAAAATGGAATTTTCGGAAAACTTTGGTAACCACTGTACAAGCTGATCTCATTATAGGTCGTTATGACCTCCATCACTGTTAAGTGCAACATTAGTATTTGATTGGCTAAAACAGTGTTCAGATGACCACTTCTGAACCTTTACCGTGGACCACTCCTGGACGAATAAGGGAAAATACAGTCTAGCCAATCAGAAGAGTCAGACTGCGGCACGCATCCGTTGCTTAGTGACGGTACCAGAGGACACAAACACAGAGTTTTGCAAATTTGTTTCATTTATCATCACCACTACAACAACCAACTCCTTGTGCCTTGATTCTGATATCACTGTTTGATTAAATCTGAGGTGGTCGACTCCATGTAAAATAAACCACAAATATACAATTTCTTGTCTGCTGTATCTCAGCTTTTTTTTTTAAACTTATTTTGGTCTGTTGAATGTGACTACAAACACCATTCTCGACCATACTTGGTACTTTCATCACCTGCCTTCACCTGGTTCTGCACTGCTCCTTTCCTGGACACAACATTTGTTTTCAGTAGACTGCAGTGGTCACTAAAATCTAAAAAAATAGTAGTCAGTGCACGCATAGCCCAGTCTCAGATGGTTTTAACATGCGTTAGTAGCTCTGTGGAGCGGCTCCAGTGTGCACCAAATTCACTTCTGTTTACTTTACTTTTGGGTTGTTCTTGTCCACATACATTGGGCATCATTCACTCCGAATACCATGAGGCACGAGAGAGTCCATCAGCTGATCAAAGAACTTATTTCAATGACAACATGCTTCAAATAGACCTGGCCTGTGTAGACACGCACACACGCTCGCTTCACCTATACGTGGTGGAGTTTTTTTTCACCTGTGGCTAAATGGACACTATGCGCTGGGGGCGAAGGAGAAAAAGCTTTTGGAATGTCACACAAACAGACTCAGGCTCAGCTGCACAGACAAAGGCAAGAGGAGGCTGAAATTAAATTGATCCAAATTCCCTCTTCAGACGAATGTATCAAACCGCAGCTCTGCAGCCCCCATCATACACATACACGTGATCTGAGAGCTTTTTTACCCAATGCCAAAAACCTTTACTGTCACCACGGACTGTGTAGGTCAGCCCGAGGTTGGCTGTGTTGACACCGCACTTGCCCTGCTCTGGAGTGCAAGTGGAGCCGCTCCGAGACCTCCTGTTTCAAGTGCTCTCGGACCAGGCTTTTACTGCGGTCCAGAATACGACTGTTGGATTCACACCAGCCCGAGCACATCTTTCTGAGCAAATGCTCTTTTATGTCGACCAAACTAGTGGTAGTGTGAAAACGACCCCATGCTCTTGACCCGGTCTAGGAGGTATCTGCTGTAAACAGAGTAGACAGGGTTCATTATGTATGTGTTCAGTAGCCTCAATAGTATGTCCAATCAACTCATGCTACGTAATATTTTGTGTGGTATTTTCAGTGACTCAATATCAAAATATTGTGATACTAAATTTTTTAATCATACATTATCAATATTGTGAGCTGCTGTATCAATGTATAGAATATTTTTAGTACCTTTAACTAAATTATTTTGTGACTGTGCTACAATTTTGTTGCTTGTTTGGCAAAAACAAACTTGCTTATGCAATACATTTGACATTGATTGATTATAAAAATGCTTGTTTTGTTTAAAAGGCACTGCACCTGTTTTTTCTGACTTAAAAATGTGAAAAACAAAACTGGTTCATGTAAAACGGTTTGCAGTGGTCTAAAGTAATTTGTCATTTATCTTATGCAAGCCGAGCATCCTAATTATTCCCCGCTAGGAGTTTAAAAGCACTTTCCCATCTTTCAGAGAGTAACCAGAGTGAAGTATTGCTGTCAGGGTAAAGCTAATAACAACTAGCATGCTAATGAGAACTCAGATGCTTTATAATCATTTTGACTTCAAGAGCTGCTTATATACAATATATCTGTACAAATACAAGGCAAATGTAAGCTACCTTTTTTGATTTTTCAAATTTGGAGGAGCTGATTTTCATCCCAGCTGCTTCGCACTGAGCTGCAAAACACCCCAATGCATGTTGGCTTCATGTTCCATGAAGCCGTCAGGACATCATCTGCAAACAGCAGAGATCCTGTGACACCCAAATCAGACCCCTCATCAGACCCCCTACGACCCCTGACTGCGCCTAGAAACTGTCTCTCTCCAGATGGGTGAGGGGCCTTGCCCCAAGTGGAGGAGGAGTTCAAGCATCTTGGGGTCTTGAGGGAGGGTGAATCGTGCAGCATCAGTCTACGTTCCTACTCTCACCTATGGTCATGAGCTTTGTGGTTCAATTAATCTTGCTTTTTTTAGCGTAAATTCAACTTTTTGGGTGAGGAGCATGTACAATGGCACGTATACCACACAGCAAGCACCACAAGTTCACTGATTGGCTGTCAAGTTTGTCGGGGAGCTTTGTGGGACATCCGTGTTGATTTGGCATTGGACTATAAAACACCATTTAGACTGCTGCCTCCACGACCTGGCCCAGAAGAAAATGGATAGATTGACGGGGCAAAAAACCTACAAATTTTACTCAAATACATGGACACAATCGGATACAGGGCCTTTCAGTTTGTGCAGGTCGTGGTTTAACAAAGAAATACTGTTGTTAAAATGTATTTGTTTTGTGATATATTGCAGAATATCATGTGTCACGGGTCAGTTATCACATGTATTATGAAGGACCCTATGACTCCCAGTCCTACACTTAAAACAGTACAAAGCATTTATATGACACATTTTAGCATCAATAATAAACAATAGCTCCTCTGTATGTTTAAATAGCAGTCAGTGTCAGTCAGGCTTAAGTGCTGCACCCAGTGGTTGAACCAAAGCCAGACCAAAATGTGGAAATGTGGTTTGTTATAACAGCACATTAAAGAAGAGGAAAAACGTCATCTTGGTCTGGAAGCTATGAAGATATTGCATAAGACATGGTCATCTTAATGTTTATTTTGTGTTCAAAATAAAAACGAAATGATCTTAGTTCACAAAAATTATGATGAAGCAGCATGCAAGAGATGTGCAACATCGACAAACATTAGTATGTTTCCAGAGGTGGGTAGTACTCAGTTACAATTACTTAAAGAAATTGTACTTTTCAGAGTACTTTAGTATACTTTTACTTTTACATGAGTTATCTGTTTATTGATACAACATAATTCTAACTTAAGTAAAAGTGCTGGTTACTCTTCCCACTAAGTGTACAAGAGACAAAAGCTTGTGTTGACAAAGCTTATTTTGACAATATTAAATGAGTTGAGCGTTTGTGTTTCTTGCACCGCTCCTTCAGATGTAATGCAGTTCTCATGTTTGTGTCTATCCTTTGAAAATAGCAGATTTTATGTGTTATTTAATGTTTTGTTCAAATCAGAATCTGAATCAACACAATTCAAATCGCAAAAGCTGCAATTTCTAAAACACCATAATTTCCTCCAAACAACAAAATATCCTGTTTTATTTTATTCTAAAAAAGAAGTCAAATCAAAAATGGACAATGTTATGTGCTATTTTCACAGTTTTATTTACCGTATTTTCTGGACTATAAGCCGCTCTTTTTTTCATAGTTTGTCCGGGGGGGGGGGGGGGGGGGACTTATACTCAGATGTGACTGATATGTGAAATTAACAAAGATGTGAAATTCTATACTTGAATATTGTCACATTTCCAACTGTGTGAGGGCACTCTGGGCTTGTGTACCACTATGACAGCCACACAGAAACAGCGCTTCATCTACCTCCAGATTTGGCGGAGTTGTTCAGAAGTGACACTGAGGATGAAGATTCATTGGTTTTAGTGATTTGGAGTGAGATCGAGAGTAAACTTGTTAGCTTGTTTTTCATGCTTTAGTTATCTTATGATTAACTGTTAATATCTTACGTTAACATACCAGACACGTATTCAGTTTGCTGTCTATGCTTCATGTAGTTGAATAAATATGTTATGTAACTGTTGATTATTCATGTTACAGTTCACTTGTTTGACCACTACATGGCGCTGGTGTGTTTGTAATACCTGTAAAAACATTTACTTAACTCGTTTTCTTTTATACATTTCATATTTAATTTCCTCTTATTTATTTCCCCTTCATTTATAGAAACGTAAATGTGATAATTTTTCATTTGGAACAATATTGTAAATGTTTAGTTTATCATAAGTTTAGTTTAAGGCCGCAAAAACTGCTTCCTGTTTTATGTTCAGTCTTTTACACTAATGTGAAGTCTTACCGACAGCACTATTTAAGAAACAAACTGAGTTTCCCCCCGGGTTTATTTACTGGCAGGCCAAAGTGGTACGTATATTTTCCATGCGTTCATGCGCAGTTTTTTTTTGTGTATATGTAATATGAGTCAGAGCTTATGTTATATTTGATGTGTTTGCTAGTTCTACGGTGTGAACTGAGATGAAGAAGTAAGACCACAGTAAACATCAGTGAAAAGAACTCTCATGTCTCTCCTGTTTGTGGACAAGCCGACATATGTTATGTTAGCGTAGTCGTAGAATATCTGATTAACTGTTAATATCTTACGTTAACATACCACACATGTATTCAGTTCTGTCTATGCTTCATGTAACTGAATAAATATAAATGTGTTACGTTAACGTGCTGTACTGCTATTCAGCCTGATGTTCTCTACTTTATTGCCATTATTATAACTTGCCTTTAAAGGTAAAATGTCTGTTGTTGTTGGTCTCTGATTTTGTAAAATAAATTTCCCCAAAAAATGTGACTTATAGTCCAGTATATGTTTTTTTCTTCATTATTATGCTTTTTTTTGCTGGTGCGACTTAAACTCTGGAGCGACATATATTCTGGAAAATACGGTACATCAAACATCCCAGCCTGGTTGTGTCACACTCGGTTTTTAATTTTGAAAATTTGGTCACCTTATGTTAAAACTGTAGCGGAAATGTTATTCTTGTACTGGTTTGTCCGTTCATATTTCAGTCTTTCTGTCAATTCTTCTGAAAACGCTGTGAACTTTGAACAGAATGATATTATTATAACATAAATTGCAAATGTAACTGCAATCACAATGCTTGGCTGCAAAATCACAATTAGATATTTTTCCCAAATAGTGCAGCTCTGTGCTAATGATTGTGTACAACTAGCAGCCTCTGAACCCCTGATTGGGAAACATAGGTCTATGTACCACTAAAAGCTAACCGAGCATGCAACCACCTTTCAAAGTTACATAAAATAATCAGTGAGGGCTGCCACTTGAGCAAGTCATCAAGCATTCAGTCTAGTGTTAGCGTTAGCAATACCATACGTGTCTCCACTAACTTGAACATGGCCTCTGCTCTGCCCTGACAGTTTTACGCTCTGCCATTAAAAACACAGTGAATAATTAAAAGCCTGTTGGTGTTAGAAGAATGTAACTGTATCCATGGTCTCTTCCTTTACAGAACTGGAGGGACAAGTTAGCAAGCCATGAAAGTTGTAAACAAGTGGACTGATTATAGCAGTCATTTGCAATCCTGTCCCTTTACACAGATGTGGTGGTGCATAGTCTACTCATTTGTCTTCTAAATTTGACCTAGCTTGGGTGCCTGAGAGTAACATGCATATAATCCTCATCAACAATTATAACATGTGAATACATTATATTGTAAAAAAAAAAATATATATATATATATTATATATATATATATATATACTTTTATACAATATACTATTGGAAAATGGCTTATTTGCAAAAGCAGAAACACCAATTCAAACCAAAAGTGTTTATAAAAGGAAATCAAGTTCATTAAAAATATCATGCTACCGCTCCTTGGTAAATTCCACTAAATATTAATTTTACTGATAGTCAGTAAAAAAAAGTGGAAAAAAAGAAAGAAAAATTATAAAAGAAGTGAGTATGGGCACACACATTCACATTCCCCCTCTCTCTGTCAGGTTTGTCATTTTCTTAAAACATTTCTTAAAATGCTCATATTAAAAACACCAGGATAATGTAGTGCAGATTATTTGACGATATTTCTGTAAATTAAGATATGAACATTAATAACAAACCAATGAGGCAGCTTCTTTCCCTGAGGTCGTTCTCGCTAGCATTAGCAACAAGTTTGATTGACAGCGTTGCTAAGTGCCCACTCCCTGCTACTATTAACTTCAACAGCCTCGCTCCGGATTGGCTCTTTGGTTGCTAAGATACTTGTGATTGGAATTCCAAATATGGAACTCTGCTCCAAATTGGCCTCTGTAACTTTTAGCCTCGATGAGCTTCATTTGGAGTCGAACGCTATGGGTGACATCACACTCTGCATATTTTAGGACATTTCGGGTGGGTCATAAAATATCACATGATTATTGTTATGGAGATTTTTTATTTTTTTAATCCAAATATTTGTTTTTGTCAATGCCTACCTCGAATTTCAGGTTGATTTAAAACATTATAGTTGAACATATTTTAAACGATTTTGAACCTATTCATGAGGACATTTGGCCAAACTTCCTGTCTGTAGAGCTGCAGCAGGGACAGAAATGCCCGTAGCTGTAAGACACTCAAAAGGCTAGCCGTAAACAGCCTGGCCCTGGTACTGCTGCAGAGGAGAGGAGAGTGGGTGAGAGGGCACTGAAAGGTCACATGACTCAGCGCCTGCAGACACAACAACAGCCTGAGCACTGGAGGGGTGAGCTGTGTACAAGAAATAAGCCTGGTTTCAAAATTGGGTGTTGTGAAATTAAATCAAAATAGGCCTAGCAAATCGCAAAAGCTGCAGTTGTTGAAGTTCCATAATTTCCTCCACAAAAACAAAATATCCTGTCTTATTCTGCATTAAATAAGGGATTCTTATCAATTTACCTGTGTTTAAAAGGTGAACAGGATCCCATTATTAAAACATAAATTGCAGTTACATTTTGTTTTGCCAAAAACTTAGGTCAACCAAAAGGACTCAGGTGTAAAACTAGACTGAATTAATAAAGTAATACTTTAAAATTATGGCATGGTGGCATTTTAGCACACAATATACTGGGTAATCCTCCACCTAGGTACTTCTGATCATCAAGAAAAGGGCCCATAAAGAACATGCTTGTGGTCACCTTGGGATCAGAATTTCACATTATCCAACTTAAAATAATGGCTACATTTTGAAATATACTTAATAACTACACCGCTCCCTCTGCTGTCAGAAAAAGCAATGAACAATTGGAAAATAACCTAAATAAATGCTATGGTAATAGAGCAATGCATTTGTAGTGAATTACTATAGAATGAATCGGGTGATAGATTATGGGCTTAAAAACTGTACAGGAGTTTGTATTTTTACCTGTGCTCAGAGAAGATGACTTAGAATGAAGAGCAAATCTACAGTTTTAGTTGACTTTCTTATGTGCCTGGTTTTCATTGGGTATAACCACAGCCGTATGCACCACTGAGGTCCATGATGTCTAGACCTCGGCATTTTTTCTAGACCAACTTCTACTAATAAAAGAGCCCAGCAATTAACTACTATATGTGTTTGAGCAAATTGATTATTTTATATGTCCACAAGCTGCATGTGTGCAGGTAGAAGTGTGTGTGAGTGTGTGTCTGTGTGGAGACAGGAGGGCGCCCTGCACACAGGCAACATCAGTGGAGAGGACAGGGTGTAAAAGACTGGCCTTTCATTAACAGCATATACTGAGAAATGAAAGAGTCTAGGGATAGTCAAGTACTCATGAAGGTGTCCTACACCCAGCAAGCTTTTAGGCACTTCTGCCTCACAGACCTATGAGCTTATGAGCTATTCAACAGGCTGAGTTTCATCGGAGAAAGCGCAGTGCTTTTTCTCAACATTTCTGTATTTTATAATGAATATAAAACATGCAAGAAAACACGTGTATTTGCAAAAGTCTCGCTCTAGTGTTGTCTGAGTGTCACTGTTCAGCAGAGGGCTCAGGTTCCACTAAGATTTGATCAGAAGCATGACATAAACAAGTTATTAAGTCCAACACTGTAGGTGAAAAACAATGGCTTATTATACAATTTGGAAAGAATTGCAATTGATAATGAAACATATGCAATTGACACTATGTCTTCCTTATATTTATTAGTACTGTAAGGGCTTGTGAAAAATACATTTTATCATCTAAAATACCACCAGATTACATGAAATTGCATCATTTTCTTTCCAACAGTCCCCCTTCTTTCAAGACGACCTACCTGCTACACGTCTAAACACATATTACCATTCAGCATAATACTGAGGGAGTCTCTCAAATAATGGCCGAATAATTCTATCTAATACAAAAATCTTTATGTTAAATTATGGCAATATTGTTCTCATAATTTAAAAGGGCTTTTTATTAAATAAATTTAAACCTCAGTAGTTTAAAAAACATGTGTAGAGCCCTGGGCATAACTTGTATTTTGTGGTGAGAGATGTTTCCAGGAAGTTGAGTGCCCTGGTTTCAGCTCTCTGAGGCCTTTATAAGCCTCATGTGTTTGCTCTGCTGTTAGACTGGATGAGCTGTAAGCTGAAGTCTACTGACAGAGGTAAACCCCAACCTCAAGCTAAACGACAGGGCACACAATCCTTAAACAGTGAGAAAAGTTAAAGATGGGGTATTATGCAATAATCGACTTTTGAGAGATTTCTACCATGTTATAATGTTGTTCCCTCATCAAAAAACACGCCTGATGTTTCAGTAATTTAGTAATCTCTCCAGGACCCTATTCAAACCCTTCTTACAGTTAGTTGTAAGATTCTGTCCAATGCTCAGCCCTCAAGTCTACATCACCCATGCTCCCACATGGGTGATGCTCCAGAAATATACAAAAAAAATGATACAAAACTGTACACAGCAACTTGACAAACCTGATGCAAAGTGCAGTAGTTTCATTAGCAGGATGCACGTTAGTTGTGTTGTTATATTGTTTTGAAAAATCACTCCCCCTTCAGAGCACTCAAAGTGAACATGGTGATCTAAATATGTTACATGCTACCAGTTAATTCCCTGTAGAAGTAAAATACACCCTCTTTAAAGTATCTGTATAGCCTGTGTCCTAACTGTCTTAAAAAAAACAAACTACACTCACAACTGGTAGTGAGGATTCTTATCAGAAAGAATCCTTTTAGTTTAAACCATCTGGATTTTAGCATTGAAACTGGCAACCCAAATAAGACACATGCGAGGTCCATTCTGATTGGATGATTGCCTTGAAAACCAAAACACCAAATTATAACATACACAACTTGTTTATGCAATCAAGAAGCATGGGAATGTTAAAGCTATAACTGATTTGAACAGGTTTACCTCATATCTGGTGACATAGTTAGGTCATAATTATGGGATTTTAAATCAAAGACAGACTGATAGCGCCTATCAGTTCACCAAGACAGACTGGCACAAGCGTATTGTGCCAGTGGAAATGAAGATAAACAATAACTACATTTGCACAGAGAAATCAGAGTGTGCTAAACAACCAAATACATATCATGTTTGCCCCAAAACCTGTCAGACCACTGCTGTCCCAGTCTACAGCAAGTTAAAGCAGCAAATATGTGTGAACGGATGCTGCGAGGTGTTCAGATGCTTGTAATAATTTAGCATACGCACTAAAACTAAAATAAAATTGACTATCATACATATACCCACACTTTTCACAGGAACTGACATCTCTTTACGTTGAGCATTTTATTTTCAGACATGAGTGACTGGGCTGTAGTTTATTATTGCTGCCGATCTAAAACGACATTCATATCTATTATTTTTCTAGCTGCTTCTTACCCCTTATAGTTGAATGCCTCTCCTAGTCTTTGCCTAATAGAAATTGGACTGCGCAGTTACATGCAGCGGGTATCAGAGTGTGTACCGGGTCCGGACCAGACCTTATTAACTTTTTTTTTTAAGTTAGGAGCCCATATTTTTCAGTACAAAGTAACCTGGGACCTGTCTCAAATGAACTGTATTATATTACATTAATTTAGTGCCCTCTTATCTGTGTAAACCCTCAGTTGTCCAGGTCTGATCCATAACAAAAGACAAAGTTAAAATTTGTCAACTGGACAAATCGTTGTAGGAGTGAAGACGTTTCAGTTCTGAATTTGTCCAGTTGACAGATTTTAATTTCGTCTTTTGCTTAGCGCCCTCTTACAACTTGAACTGCACACTGTTGCCAAGTAGCCCACTAGCATTTCAGGCATTTACCACACTCAGAGTAAATACAAGAGGGAGCAATGATGACCTTCACAGGGCAGATAAGAATGGACTGGCTTTCCCAAAACAAGGACACGAGGACATTGTCGATTATAATAGTGCACAACAGGTTTAAGGCAACAGGATTTTCAATACTTTTCTTAGCGCTGTACTTTTCGTTGAGTGCCTAAAGACTTGGACAATGGATAAGGCATTTCCGGTTTTCAAAGTTTACAACAAATTGCACCAAAATGTCCTCAGATGGACCAAATCAGGGGACAGGATAAGAAAGATGCATTAAACAATAACCAAATTCAATACATAAATCCATACTGAGTCATAACCTACTGTCCAGTAACAAAACATCATACTTTGATACATTACAAACATTTTTAGCTCATTTTCTACCTTTCTGAAACAAATACTGAGCAACATTTTGGTCAACAAGTTAACAGACGTCCTCATGACTCATCAGTGGTAACTCCAGTGACTTGCTTAAAAAGAGTCATTCAAAAATCACGTTGGTTTTGTAACGTTGAAATTTGATGGATTAGCCAGATAATCACAAACTTCAAGTTCATCAATGACGTAATACTAAATTAAAGTATTATAATGTGACCTATTGTGAGGAATAAGAAAACAAAAAGTTCAATGAAAACTCTCCAGAATATCTGTCAAAAACTAAAGAACTAAAAGAAACTTAGAAAAGTCATCTCTGCATTTTTGAGTTGATTTGTACAGTCCATACATATTTGAGTAATACAAGCTGTTCGACAACTGAATTTTTCTGATTCCAAAAATACAATCTGATAATTCAAAATGCCAAAACATCAACATGTTCGATTTTGTCAACAACTCCTACCTTTAAAGATGCTGTACCTGATTTTTTACTGTATTAAAAACGCCTTTCACAACTTTTAAAGATCAGTCCGGAGTTTTGTAGTCATGGTAAAGCTAAGAACAACTAGCATTCTAACGCACACTTCCTGATTATCAGACAGTAAATCGCTGTATAATTAGACCGTACACAGTCGGGTTATATTGACCTCTGCTTCTACAAAGTGTCTCTACTGAGGCAAGACAAATTTTGCTCAAATACATACATGAAAAAAAAAAAAAAACCAACCTTACAGAGCCTCTTACTCATTTCTGATTGCAAAAATATCTGTTTGTTGTGAAAAAGCCAAACAACACATTTATTTTTGTTAACATTGCTTACTCCCCTATGTTAAACGGCTTTGGGAATATAACCCACAACCTACTTCTCACTTAGAACATATAGTGTCCGCTATAAGGTATACAACATCAAGAATATAGCACGTCTCCAAGACCCATTAACGAAACCAGAGCTCTCTTTTTAAATAGGTGAAGTCGCTTTTTGCACAGCTTGGCATTGTTTGGAAATAGAAAGTATTTACTCAGCTCCTTACACTTCAGTGCCTTTGGCGCATCCAAGGTCTTATTACCCGTCTACTAATGTTTCCCCCTGTTAACTTTAAAGCAGCATTGTGTAACTTTCTAACGTTACCATGTCGTCATCACCACTTTAATGTATTTGGCTTCAGGGGCAGGCTCACTTGTGATGTTTGGTGTGCTAACAGTATAGCGTCATACATGTAATGCTATCAGATAGGGCTGATCTCGCAGTTACACAAGCACTACAAATTTTCCATTGTAGGCACAAGAGCTGAGGCAAAGTTAATCAAACAATTCGACATGAAGGACGTTGAAATGCGTCATAGGCATCTTGGTAATAGGAAATTGTGTAATATTAATCAGACAGTTATGAGAGATTCTTTTTTTATATCCATAGCTCAGAATAGCACCTTAGGCCAACCAGAGTGAAAAACAAAGATTACTGTTTCAATATGCTATAAGCACATATATCAAACTCAAGCCCGGGGGCCAAATCTGGCCCACGGTTTAATTATATTTGACCTGTGTGATCATATCAAATGTGCATTAGAGCTGGCTGCCAGAATCAATTTTTCAATAAAAATTGAGTTTAGCCTGTGAATTTGTCAGTTTTTAATTTTAGCCCACTGTGCATTTGAGTTTGACACCCCTACAAGTGTAATCCAATATTGGGCCAATTTTGATTATTTTACCCAAATTATATGCTATGAAGTTACCGTAATTTCACGGCTATAAGGCGCGGTTAAAAGTTGCGAACATTGCGGGAGCGATGGATGACAGACGGCGAACACGCCGCGCCGGGCAAGTTACGCCACGATTTGTGAATGGATTGTGGAGGCTTGGGCTAACGGTGCGACTTTTGTATGTGTTAAATGCAGAAAAGGCACGAAAAAGCAACCGTAACTGAAGC
Organism: Periophthalmus modestus; assembly: GCA_019594935.1. Classification (NCBI taxonomy): domain Eukaryota; kingdom Metazoa; phylum Chordata; class Actinopteri; order Gobiiformes; family Gobiidae; genus Periophthalmus; species Periophthalmus modestus. The sequence continues at coordinate 23,349,453 of JAIEZT010000012.1, read as the reverse complement.
TGCGCCTTATAATCCGGCGCCTTATAGCCGTGAAATTACGGTACTCTAAACTCTTGTATTGTCTATTCTACACAACTCATGGCTCTACTAGGGCTGTAGCTGACTAAAAAATTTGACTTGTTCGAGATACCTTGTTCACCGTTTTGTCAGCTAAAAAGGGGGCAGTCTCTCATGCAGATGTAGTCTACAAAAACAACTATTTATGCAAAAATGTACTAGGTACTATGTACTATGGTGTATTTATATGTAAAAAGGCAGATTAACTCCCAAATCATCCTCTAACACACACCATACATTTCTGCTGTTGACCTATATTAATCCTTAAACTCTAAATACAATGATTCGTTGAGTAATACAAGTTTTGGTTGATTAAGACTCCATCAACTGATTAATTTGACTAAACAAATAAAAGTCTAAAGGTCTATGCTGTGTATTACAAAATATTGTAGGGAAAATATTAGAGATCAATAACAGATATTTTTGGGTCTATATATAGGGTCGCTTTTGATCATTTTTTTTGTCAAATTATGCCATTTAAATTTACTACAAACTGATCCACAACACTTTTTTTTAGCACAAACCTATAAGAGAGCTGTGTAGTCACATTTTTTGCAGCTATCCCTTTGTATTAAAGTGTTAATATAAAGCTTTGAATATATGCTCTAAACCACAAATCACCCAAAACAAAATATTGAAAGTATTAAAGCCGATAGCCAATACACTAAAAAGTCCAATATCGGCCTGATCTATCGGACAATCAATATATCGGTCGATCTCTAGAAAATATCTACACCAATGATTTTAAGCATCAACCCGTTCCCACAGCAGGGTAGAAATATTCAGTACGGTACCTCCTGAAGCTAGTGTTGTGCTGCAATATATCTGTCACTATCACTATCTCTATATCTCTGCATTCTTTGGAGTGACGTTTTCACTAAGGCTAAATAGTGAAGGCAATGTTTACTAAAATGTAACTAGTTGGTTGAAGCTGTAAAGATTTTGAAGTAAAAAGCATCATCCTTGAGTGATGCCAGGTTTGTACTTGATGAGGGGGCATTTCGTGTATAAAAACTGATAAAAAGAATGAGACAAGATGAGATTTTGATTAATTATAATAACGAAAATGTGCAGTTCAGCTCACATTTCTAGGTATAACAATCTTTTGGCAGTTTTATCTTGTGAAATTTTGCGGCACAGGATCTTGTTCTAGCACATATCAAGTGCTCATTGACTGGGCTTCCCCTTTTAGTGCATAGTCAAACAGACACACAGGTGCTGCATAGAGAGGATGAGGCTCTGACGCTGCTGAGCTGTTTGCTACTCTGGTGTCACATATTTCCTGTCTGCTCCTACTGTCAAACTCTCATACATCTTATTTAGACAGCACAAGGACTACGGCCTGTACTGGGGCTGCAGTTCAGATTAAAGCCGCTCTACCTCATTTTTACTGTCTTGAAAATGTGAAATACAGAAATAGTTTTAAAGGTTAGCGCTCTCTTATCTTATGCATTCTAAGCATCCTAATTATTCACCATGATGAGTCTATAAGCACTTTTCACAACTTTCAAAAGTCAGAGCGGAGTTTTGCCATGACAGTAAAGCTAACAACAACTAGCATGCTACCCATGCACTTCCTGCTTATTGGATAATAAAATACTTTACAATTAGATGCAAACAGCACACAGTGGGCTTGTTTTGACTTTCAAAAGTTGCTTATACAATATATCTGTACTGAGGCAAGACAAATTTTGCTCAAATTAAAGTCTATTTTTGTTATTCTGTGTTTGTCGTGGTAGTCCATACTCCATACTGTGGTTGAGCTGGCTTAACATATTTGGGTAAGTCTTGTGGTAAGTGATTAATGTAGCGGCTCAATGAGAACCTGAATGGTTAGTACATTTATATGGCTAATATAAAATCCTAACCTGATCTGACCTAACCCATTTTTGCATAATTTTCAGGTGTGAACAATCAGAAAGAAGTCAGATTACTAACTTTTTTCGTGACATGTCAGTAATCAAATCAGATTTTGAGTGTACATGTAAACATAACCACTGACCCTTTCTACTGTAAAATAAATACAATTAAATGTTTCACAATGCAATTTACAAGCTAAAAAGTAAATATAGGGCTAAAAATCACACCTGGCAAACAAATAATATAGTTTGTAAGCTTATATTGTTTGCCACTTAATGGAATTAGTTAATCATTAATCACGACTCTGGGCCTGTATCTGCTGCTAGACAAAAGAAAAGTAATTCTATGAGCATATAAAAAAGCACTTCTCCAGGTTTTGAGGAGGATACCAAATTGTGGCTAAAGCATGGGTGTGCAAACTTTTCATACATTTTCAAGCAATATTCAAACTAATTCAAAGCAGCAGGCGACAGAGCAGTGGTCAATACAATGTCATTCAGATAGAGACATTTAATACAGCTTGGACAGCCCCTCCATAGCTTTAATAAGGCTTAGTTATTGAGGTTATAGAGGAAGAATCACATGAATTTGCAGTACAGCCCTGTTACATATAATCAAGATAGCTGGTACTTACTCCATCGGTTTACTAAGCTATTCATGTGCATCTTGAGGACTGTGGTGGACAATGGACAGGACTGGACGACTCTATGGACACTGGGAATGAAGGACAAACACACAGGACAAAACATGAGCAAACAAAACACTCCCACATGAAGCTGACGACGGGTACACAAAAATATGACTGACAGTGTGACAGACAATTACATTATTCATGTCAGTTCTAGATAATATCAAAATGCTTCTATACTGCGAGCATAAAGTTCTAGTGCTGGGAATCACAGAAGTCACCTCATGATACAGTCCTGCTTCTGACCCATAATGCACATGATCACCTTTGACCTACTTTAAACAGCTAACTTTTACATTTAAGGTTAGATTTATCAAAGCATCACAGTTTTATGGGTATTGAAAATAGGGTGAGCAGATGTCCCTATTTACCCGGGACAGTTCCAGTTTTGAGCCCTGTGTCCCCTGTCCCAGCAGAGTTATAGATCAGCATTGATTTGTCCCAGTTTTATACAGGAAATGTCTCAGGTATCCCTATTTTTGACCATTTTGATAACCACCAACTGTAAAGAGGGTAATATTGTCATTTGTTTAGCTAAAATACAGAAATAACATGCTTGAAAATGACCAGAACGCAGAAAATGCACTCAGTTGTGATTGAAGTCTCGCAGATTATACTGACTCACAACAAGATATGTGAATAAGTCATGAATGGACCGAGTGCATAATAATATTCTTAAATATGCGCTATTTTCACACTTTTATTATTACCAACCGACTCAACCCAGGGGTGTCCCAGTTTTGAATTTCAAACATCCGCTCACCCTAGTTGTACATAATTTCTAACAAAAGTGAGGATATATATTACACTTTCAACATGTAAATATCCAATACTGTACAGCAACAAATGGACAGTTCAATTTAAAAACTGTTGTATAACTTCAGTGTGTACTGCAGACTAGAAAAAAGTTGTATTTTCTGACCAGCGAGTCTAATGTTTTATGTGTAGATGTGTAGACATGTTAGTGCCATATGAACCATCTCACACTCTGAGGACTTCAGGGACCGGCCTCCTGCTGGTGCCCAGAGTCAGGACTAAACATCAGGGGAATCAGTGTTTCAGTTTTATGCAACTAAAACCTGGACCAGTCTTCCTGAAGATGTGAGACAGGCCTCTACTTTTAAAATCCAGGCTCAAAACACTTCTATTTAGCTGTGGATATGACTGAAAGGTTTTTACTCTGCACTGCACTTTTCTCCTTTAATATTAATTTTATGATGCTTATTTGTGATTATTTATGTTTTGATCTGTTGTACTGTATTGTGATTTTAATGTCTTTCTCATTCTGTAAAGCACTTTGAATTACCTTGTTTAAGAATTGTGCTATACAAATAAACTTGCCTTACCAGATTAATATGCAGTCATCATAAATTATATTAAAATCTACTGAGAATTGAACACAGTGCAAAAGGACAGTGGATGGTAGTGAGCATTAAAGCAGCACAATACACTGCAATCAAATCACCTCAAGGAGCTTATCCTGCAAATAAACACATTTTTTTTAAAATTGGCAAAATGATCAAGTCGCAAAGGCTGCAGTTATTTAGATAATAGAATATTGTCTGCAAAGAACAAACTATCCTGTCTTCTTTTATAGAAAACATCTTGTTTACCTGCTCTTCAGACCTCTAATAGCATGCTCAGAAATGCATGAGATTCTTGGATTAGCTTCACAGTATTCTCTACAAATATATTGCTCCCTGAATTATTTACAACTCTGAACAGGATCCTATTTCTTTTAAATCTTTTTTCGCAGCTCTAATCGCAATTGTAATTAAATGTTCTTTCCAAACTAGTGCAGCTCTAATAAACATCATAAATCATGCTTCAAACTACTTACGTAGACTCGTGCGTCGTGCGTAAAACAAACAGTTCCACGTTTAAACTCCCCGTGCAGTAAAAAGCGTCATATCGCCTTCACGTTTTACATCCAGTTGGCAAAAAAAGTATTTGGATTTGTTCCTCTGACAGCGTAAGAAGGTGTCTGGTGCTTCATACAGAGGAGGAGGAGGAGGATGCTTCTCGTGTCTGTGTAACAACGACTGGAGCTCGTGCAAAACTAGCGTACGTCGCGTTGTCTTGGGGACAGCAGCTCAGCGCGTGACTCCGCCCACGTGACTCCGCCCACGAGGACAGACGAGCGCTGTGCGTGAAAAGAGTCCAGGGTTTCCCAAGCAGAGGTGCAGGGTCACCTGGTAATACTCAAGGAGTTTACTGACAATATTTTTTTATAATTATTCATAATGAAAATAACAATCATAAAGAAGTTATTTAAAGCAATGAAAAAATATAAAATAAAATAGATATATATAGTTGGTTGCTAATGTTTGCAACTTGGTAAGGATTTCCATGTTCCATAATTTGATTAGAAGTACTTTGTTTAGCCTACACGTTGTCAGCAGATCAGTTATGTCAGATGGGAGTGAAGGTGTAGTAAGGTTGCAAAATAAAAATAAAATAAAATAAATAAATAAATAAATACATAAAAAATTAAACAAAAATAAATAAATAAAACCAAAACATATTAGTTAACCATCCAATCAAATTTGCATAGTTGCTTTCTCTTTAGAATATATTGCTAGAATGTGGATAGTGTCTGTCTGTTGGTGTTTTTCAGATTTTAGAATGTGATTATGTTTCCTTATCCTTATTGTTTTTCATGTCATGAAATGTCAGAAATCAGAATCAGAATCACTTTTATTGATCCCCGAGGGGAAATAAGGTAAATGCACAAATGTTGAACCTGATCATTTCTGTTAGTGACTGGAACCATGAACTCAACTGATTACATTACAACAAAAAACTATAGTTTAACAGTGTTCATTTTAGCTGCACCTCATCTGTATTAGACAGCATTGGCCTATAGAAAGTTATGATGTCATCTGAAACCCAGAAATTGGGCTTTTAATCACCATTCTTAGAAAAACACACTTTGACATACTTAGAAAAAGGTCCATTATTCCAGATTAATATATATATATCAAGAGATTATTTCCAATATATATATATAGTTAGTTCCAGTTAAATCTGTAAAAAAAAAAAAAAAAAAAAAAAAATATATATATGGCAATTTTGTGTCCAGTTATATATATATTGCATATATATATGTTGTATATTAATTTAAATAATATATACACACAATATGTAAACATGAAATAAAGTTGTAAACAACATTTGGTTAGTAAATTTAATGTGTTCAAATCACATAATAGATTCAAGACAATCCAGCATAAAGTAATTAAGGCACAAAATAATAACGTGCATATATAAAAGTGATTGGTACAATAATAATAAATGCACATGTTACATTATTGTATTTAAGCAGGTTTTAGCTTATACTTTGAGCCTAGTGCAGCATTTGATACAGTGACATTTACAGCATTATACGAGTTTGCACATCCTGCCACCTGCTGGATACAACCAAGCATTACAATAAAAAGACAAGTAGCTCTCCTTACAGCAGTGCATACTTAGTCTGTGTTCAAAAGGCATAATACAAACAGCATACATTTAAAGGTACAATAGCTTTGTTTTACAGCATTTAGTGTTACCCATTACTACTTAAAATCAGCAAGTTAGACAGCTATGGCTTTTTCCTACGTTCTGTCTGTACATTCAACACAGAAGACAATGTGAACAAGTTTTAGTTTGGTTTCAAGCGAGCATTTAGAAGCATTTGTTTAGGCATGTTGCATGAAAAATTGTATAACAACTTACAACTGTAGAAAAAAACAATCAATCTGAATAAAATCTGCAATATAACTTTAAAAGGCATGACGTGTAACATTTTAGCTAAAAAAATAAGCTAAAATAAGAGCATTTTGGTTGTTTATTGCACTGAAAAACATGCATCCTTATTGCATCTCCACAAACCCGATTCTTATTTGGGCAGGAGGAGAGCAAATATTGTTCTTTTCGCTATAGTACTGCACATTAATAAACCGTGTCTGTGTCCAAGGAGAATATTTTTAGACACTGGTTTTAACTTTCTATTTCCAGAAAGTTACATATTGTTCCTTTATGAAGGTATATGAATACTGTCAAAGGTGTAGGCAGGACAAAGAACACAAATGCTACTGTTCATGACGGTATTATACATTTAGTGAATATACGGTAAAGACGAGGGACAGTGAATAAATGGCACATAGGAGGGACAGTGAATGTGATACAGATGAGTGAATATAGAGTATATAGAAGTTAAAGTGAATGTATAGGTAGATGATTTCTTAAACAGGAGGCTCAGAGGAAGATCTAATAGGAGACTTAAGGATGCGGTGAAAGAGGAGATCATGTTAGTGGATGAGGGAGCAGAGGATGCAGAGGGGGAGGTTAAGGCTGTAGGCTAGAATTGGCTAATAAAAAGAAAACGACATAAACTATTGCAACTTTGGTCAAATTGGGCACATTGGGTTAAAGCTACAACTCTTTAATAAAATAAATCTGACCTCAAATAAAGTTTGTAGGCACATTGTAGTATTATTGTTCAGCTAGAATTTAAAGTCCAAGGCTAAACTATATGTCATTACAGGTGCAGAGATGGGCCTGTAAAAACTTAACCTACTCTGGCTGCACAAGGTAAAGAAGTCAAAATACAGTTTTAAGCACATCTAGATATATACGGTTTACTTCCTATTCATCTTATACATCAGTGCAACAGTAGTTAATGAACCTTCCACGTCGTAGCTACAAAACTGAGCATAATTCATTTTCGAATAGTGCAACTAGCACACTGATCATTGCAAAGTCCCTGATAGTGCTCAAAAGTTCAAAACAGTTACATGTAACGCACTAACATTGGTATTAGAAGTTTGGAGGTGTTCAAATAAACATAATGAGGCACAGAGAGAATTTGTGAATGTATAAGTTGCACTGCGGTTAGCACTGTCACTTCACAGCAAGAAGGTCAGAGTTTGCATTTTCTACATGTTTGTATAGGTTTTCTATAAGCACTTTGATTTGCATACCACTAAACAGCACCATGTATAAAAGTACAAAAGTGTCACATATATAAGAGACAGGGAATTAAATCTTGTAACGACCGAAAAGGACAAGATTTCAAATATAAGGGGCCAAATTGGGTTTCTTCTGCAGGGTGGCTGGGCGCTCCCTTAGAGATAGGATGAGGAGCTCGGAGTATAGCCACTGCTCCTCCACATCGAGAGGCCTATTCCAGATGCCCCCTGGACGCCTCCCTGCGAAGGCGTTCCGGGTATGTCCCACCGGGAGGAGGCCCAGGACACACTGGAGGGACCATGTCTCTCGGCTGGCCAGGGAACGCCTTGGGGTCCCACCGGAGGAGCTGGAGGACATGTCTGGCGTGAAGTAAATCTGGGAGTCCCTGCTTAGACTTTTGCCCCCGCGACCCGGCCCCGGATTAGAGGAAGAAAATGAATGGATGGAATTAAATCTAATTAATAAAGAGTCTAGTGTAAAAAAGATTAATACACAGTTTGGTTTAAGAATTACTCATGCATTATGTAACTTTTCTGGTCGTCATGGAGAAGTAATAGCTTTGCCAAATGTTCACAGGAGGCCATGAACAATATCTATCTCCATGGAGACAAGCAGGTAACAGCACCTGGCCACGTTGCAGGTCAGATGTGTGGAGAGAGGTGACCCTGCTTATAGTAAGAAGGTATGTTTTTCCAAGGCAATAAAAACACCCGTAATTGATTAATGCAAGATTGAAAAGTTTACAGCATTCCAGCTAAAGCAATAAGATCTCCATGGAGACGAGCAGGCAGCGGATCATCCATTAGAAAAGTTACATAGTGCACCTTTTTTTAACATATTACTTCGTATTTTTGGTCCTAGCAGTTTGCATTTCCGTGCGTAAAATCTTTCCACGCTTCCACCAGCTTTGACGGACTAAACCCATTCACTATGACAATTTAGCAAACCTACAGCGGTCATACTCCAGATCCCTCACTTCAAACAGGCTGGTTACCAAAGGCACCAGGCTGTACGCGTACTCCGGCCGCACCTCCAGCAGGCGCAGGCACAACCCCACGTACACATCCTCCAGCGGGATCATGCGAAAGAACCGGGACGCAAAACATATTCGTCCCGCGAGGTCCCACGAGAAGACGTACCTGCTCCGGACACGTACGGGGGGAACGCGTCCTCGGGGTAGTCTCGTTCAGATAGATGCCATTTGCTCTCGCGGTTCCGTCTCGGCGCGCCATCGTTTATCACCGATCCCGTGATAAAACTCTTTCTTGGGCAGAATTTGAGGTAGTCTTTGAGATAGAAAACATTCACAAAAATATCAGCATCCACTTTCATGCCGTAGCGCGTCTGTGGGCAGTGCACGTCGAGCCAGCGCATCATCATCAGCGTTTTGATGGTCAGGTTTTGGTAGCTGTCAATAAAGTTCATTTGTATGATATCTCCATATTTTTTCGATTCTTCTTCAACTTTATCTCGGATTTCAGCTCGTTTGGAAGTGTCTTCAGGTAACCCCAGAAAGAATAGTGTCAAAGTGTCCACTCCTGGAGCACCCCATGTTTTACGCACGGCCTCTCGCGCTGCGTAATGGTGAGGCGCAACCGGGACGAGGAAAACAACCAAAATATCAGTTCGGTTAGAGCACACTTGAGGCTGATTGTGGATATACGTGTACGTTTGAGGCGATATGAGTCGGTAGTCCTTATCTGACAGCAAGGCGGGTCGCGTTAGAGATTGTTTACTTCCTCTAAAAACGTAAAAACACCAAATCAGCGCGACAAACACCGCGATTATTCTAAACAATCTCCGTAGAAGACCTTTCTTCATTGCAGGAAGTGTCCAGACAGCATAGTTTGTCCCGTTTTGGGCCCGAAAAACAAATGTAATACTGGTTTGACTGCTGTAATTTCCGGTTGAGTAATCATACGGAAGCACGCGCCACGCCCCACAGCAGAGAGTGACGGGCCCCGATGGCGCGCTGCTCGGCCCGGGACAGTGCTCCTCAAGGGGGCTCACTGGGGCTTTGAAAAGCGAGAGCGCAGGTCCGTGGTGAAATGCTGCCATCGTTTGGATAGGCTGAGGAATGCTGGTTCTTCAGGGTTCATCTCAGTTTAAAAAATAATTGTTTTATTATAATATATGAATCATTTAGATATCTTTCTTTCTTTTAAAAACAATCGTGTTTTATTAGAATGTATGAGTCATTTACATATCTTTATTTATTTCCTTCTTCCTTCTTTCTTTTCTTCTTTCTTTATTTTTTCCTTCGTTCTTTCTTCCTTTCCTTCCTTCCTCCCTTCTTTCTTTTTCTTTTATTTCTTTTCTTCTTTCTTTCTTTCTTTCTTTCTTTTCTTCCTTCTTTCCTTGTTACTTTTCCTTCCTTCCTTCCTTCCTTCTTTCTTTTTCTTTTATTTTCTTTCTTTCCTTCTTTCTTTCTTTCTTTCTTTCTTTCTTTCTTCCTTTTTCCTTTCCTTTCTTCTTCTTTTCTTCTTTTTTCCTCCTTCCTTCCTTCCTTCCTTCCTTCCTTCCTTCCTTCTTCTTCCTTCCTTCTTTCTTTCTTCTTTCTTTCCTTTTCTTTCTTTCTTTCTTTCTTTTTTCCTTCTTTCCTTGTTTCTTTTTTCCTTTCTTTTTTTCTTTAAAAACAATCGTGTTTTATTATAATGTATGAGTCATTTACATATCTTTTTTCTTTTCTTCTTTCTTTCCTTCCTTCTTTCTTTCTTTTTTATATCTTCCTTTCCTTCCTTCTTTCTTTTCTTCTTTCTTTCTACTTCCCCTGTGCAGGTGACACATGTTAAATACACATTTTATTACATTTACATTATCAGACTCAATTCATCATTAGCAGAAAAAATACAATAAATGTCCCCATGTCCAGTACAGTAGTTTCCTCCTGTCCATATCAATATAAACTATCATCATTTACAGTGAGACAGAACAGTACAAATGAACTAAACTCACGTGGACATATTTGATTGTCTAAAATGTACTTTTTCAAATTTCTATTCAAATTATTCAAATCTACAGACAGTTTCAGGCTGTGTGGAGCAGATTCCACTGTCTGACGGTTTGAAATGAAACGCTGAGACATCCTGTCAGAAGCAGTGAGCCTGGCGACACATCTCCAGATGTAGAGCTCGGCTTGGTCTCCATCTCCTTTCACCCGGAGGAGTTGGCCTGTCGTGCATGTTTTGTGTTAATGGGAAACTCTAAAATTCCTCAGAATCTCAGAATGTCTTTATTTATTCTTCTTTTATTTGTTTTTCAGACATGGTTTAGCTTGGGTTGAGTCCTTGAGTCTTTCTTTTGTTAGGTTTGTTTGTTCCCTCCTTCCTCCTTTGTTTGTTTGTTTGTTTATTTGTTTCCTTCCTTCCATTTTATTCTTTCTTTCCTTCTTTCTTTCCTCCCTTCTTATTCCTTCCTTCCTTCCTTCCTTCCTTTCTTTCTCTTTCTCTCTTTCCTTATTTCTTTCCTTCCTTTAAAAAAATACGATGTTTTATTATAATGCATGAGTCATTTACATTTCCTTCCTTCCTTCCTTCCTTCCTTCCTTCCTTCCTTCCTTCCTTCCTTCCTTCCTTCCTTCCTTCCTTCCTTCCTTCATATCTTCCTTTCTTCCTTTCTTCCTTCCTTCTTTCCTTCCTTCCCTTCCTTCCTTCCTTCTTTCCTTTAAGTCCTTTCTTCCATTCTTTCCTCCTTCCTTCCTTCCTTCCTTCCTTCCTTTCTTTTAAGTTCCCTACTATCTCTTTCCTTCCTTCCTTCCTTCCTTCCTTCCTTCCTCCTTTCCTTTCCTTCCTTCCTTCCTCCTTCCTCCTTCCTTCCTTCCTTCCTTCCTTCCTTTCTTCCTTCCTTCCTTTTTCTTTAAGTCATTTACTTATCTTCTTCTTTTCTTCTTTTTCTTTTTTTTTTCTTTCTTCTTCTTTCCCTCCTTCCTTCTTTCCTTCCTTCCCTCCCTCCTTCCTTCCTTCCTTTCCTCTTTCTTCCTTCCTTCTTTTCTTTTCCTTTAAGCCTTTACCTTATCTTTCTTCCTTCTTTCCTTCCTTCCTTCCCCTTCCTTCCTTCCTTCCTTCCTTCCTTCCTTCCTTCCTTCCTTCCTTCTTTCCTTTTTCATTTCCTTCTTCCTTCTTTATTTCCTTCCTTCCTTCTTCCTTCTTTCCTTTAAGTCCCTACCTTCTTTCCCTTCCTTCCTTCCTTCCTTCCTTCCTTCCTTCATTTCCTTCCTTCCTTCCTTCCTTCCTTCCTTTCCTTCCTTCCTCCTTCCTTCCTTCCCATTCCTTTCCTTTCCTTCCTTCCTCCTTCCTTCTTTAAGGTCATTTACATTTACTCTTTCTTTCCTTTCTTTCTTTCCTTCCTCCTTCCTTCCTTCCTTCCTTCCTTCCTTCCTTCCTTCCTTCCTTCCTTCCTTCCTTCCTTCCTTCCTTCCTTCCTTCCTTCTTTCCTTTAAGTCATTTACATATCTTTCTTTCTCTTTTTTCTTTCTTTTTTCTTTCTTTCTTGCTTTCCTTCCTTCCCTTCCTCCCTCCCTCCCTCCTTCCTTCCTTCCTTCCTTCCTTCCTTCCTTCCTTCCTTCCTAGACAATAACACATTCTGCACGTCCATGTTACTTTTAAACAAACGTTTTATTGTAATACAGTTTACAGAGAAACACCTGTTTTTTCACCCAGTTATAAACAAACAAAACAATAAAAACAGACTTAATTTACACAGGCATCCGTTTTGCCGGTCAGTGGTTCAGTCCTGCCTTCTTAGAGCAGGAGGAGTGGGGCGGGGCGGGGCACAGGACGGGCCTGGAGGACAGTTCTTCAGAGCAGTGGATCCCAGAATGTCTTTATTTATTCTTCTTTTATTTGTTTTTCAGACATGGTTGAGTCCTGGGTTTAAATTGCTGATTTGTCTTGGCTTTTGCCCAATTTTAAACTGATTCACACCCGGTTTAGTCAATAATTTTGATTTTCTTAGTGTAGATCTTGGAAATGAAAATGTACTGAATTCTTGAGAACCACTGCTCATTCATTTTCGCCCAGCAATTATAATGACCTCACTCGTGTCAATCCAAAATGGCTTTTTTGTGCTGATAATACCACATAGTAACGTAACATTCGCTTTTCCACATATATTAAAATGGATTCACATTTTGCATAAGAAATAAAAGTCACCACTGCCTTTCATCATCATCATCATCATCATCATCATCATCATTATATACTGAATAAAACAGGTCCTGCCTCGGAGTCATAGCTCAAACAATACAAATGCATCTTTTTCATGTTATCTTAAGCATTTTTTTTTTAAACACAATACTGCAAGTGTGATGCCTTCAGGTGCTCATGTTATGGATGGAAACGTCGGCATCCACGAGGACATGGGATGCGGAGGGTAAAATACTATTTATATAATCAATTTCTTCTCCAACTTTTCCATCGCTTCGAGGACCAGTTTCACAAAGGATTTTAAGACCCCAAAAAAAACAATAATTTACTATAAAATTTTCAAAAAGTGTCGTATGGTGAATGTTTGAGTTTTGAAAAAAAATAAAATCAATATATAAAATAAACGCCATGTGGTTGATTGAGCTTCTGTATAGACTTCAAACTAATAAAACATAATATTGTTTCCTATTATATATTGGCCTATGAAAAAGTTAAGAAATAAATAAGATAACATTTTAAATACATGCATTGTTTAGAGCAGCTAATCTAAAGCATCCCACTTTTATCACAGATTAACAATAAATTAATAGTCATTTTCTATCCTAATTGCTACATTGTAACTTTAAATATATATTTTGGTTGCTTTTATGTCACTTTTAATCTCCGAAAAACGTACTATCGCTCAAAGATTGAAGTAAAAAGATAAAAAAAAACGCAGTGTCTCGCCAATTTAATAAGCCAAGACTTTGATTTTATAGAAAGAAAAAGTGTTCCACAAGACTGCAACTTTGCGCGATTGAATTCAAAAAAACAAACTCTACCTACTGATATAGATATTGATTGATTGCAACTTAAGTAACGAAAGCTACATTTCACTATTTCTACAGTACTACCCTTTGTGAAACTGGCCCCGCTCGGTAAACATGGGGACAACGGGAGAATATAACATGTCACAACAGACAAATGGCATTTCTTATGATTCAATGTCCGTGTGCCATCTGACCAATATCTCTAAATCTGTACAAGTATTATTAACCTGTCTATATTTTTCTGTTTTCTGCCTAGACAAGTCCTTTATATTGTATTAGAAACATGTGCTTTTTGCCTGTAAACCTCCATGTAAAATCAAACTTGTAGCCTATACGTTGTTAGCATAATGCCCGAACTGCATAGGGCTCCACCATTGACGCTGCAGTTCAAAACACATGGTAGAAGCCAGGGTTGTGTCTCTTTGGCGCGAGATAGTCCAGTTTGTAGCATGCATGTCCGCACTGGCAGCTTTCCCACGACGTGTACTAGAGTCGATCACTGGATGAGGAATGTCTGGCTAAACAGCACGAGGGCAGTGTGAGGAGATCCAGTTGTTTCAAATGGAGGCAGCCGGGGCTCTTGGCAGTGACTTTGGTTGAGTTTTGAGCGAGAGTTTTTTTTTTTTTTTTTTTTTTTTTTTTGATTTTGGGGTATAGTTGTAAAGACAGATTTGTTGTTCATTTGTGGTGGTTGATATCTGCGGATGAGACGGGTGCTTTATGATCGTTTTCTCCTGCCCTCCAGGTTTCTGAAGTTGGACGGTCGGATCTTCATCTCGGCGAATTCGATGGAGTGCTCGTGGCCCTTCCAGTGGAACCAGTTCACGCCCTGAACAAAACAGGTGTGAGAAAATTGCAGATTTTTGAGAGGAGACCCAGGCGTATCAATATTTTCATTTTTTTGAACTAGAACATCAGCCAATTTGCAGATTTTGTTTTATTTTGAAAGTCTGCAGCATTAGCCTCAATACAGAAGAAGCAAAGTCTAAATTAGGACGACTTTTAGCTTGTACCTTGTTATAATCTTAAACTTAAGATTAAAAAAAAATTCTATCAAGATAAAAAATATACTTGGTGTCGTGCTTTGTGATACAGTGGTCCCTTTATCGCGGGGGTTATGTTCCAAAAATAACCCATAGTAGGCAAAATCTGCGCAGTAGTCAGCTTTATTTTTTACAATTTTATATTTGTTTTAAGGCTGTAAAACCCCTCACCACACACTTTATACACTTTTCTCTGACATAAAAGTGTATAAAGTCTGTGGTGAGGGGTTTTACAGTGTTTAAACAAGCCATTTCTCTCAAAGGTCAAACTTTTGTACGTTTCATCGACATTGTGGGTTTTGGCTGAGAGAAATCTTGCAAACATACAGCACTTCAGAGTCACACTGCGATTGGACATTTATGTAAATTTGGCTGAACACATTCTGTACTGTACAGGAGACTGATGGACAATGGTCTACAGTCCTTTAGCCAATCAGGACGCAGAACACAATGTGCATTCATATACTGTAAAAAAAAAAGCAAAATTGCACAAAAAAAATCTGTGAAAGGTGAACCGCGATATAGTGAGGGACGACTACACTAAATTATATTATATTCCATTTAAAGGTGCACTGTGTAAGTTTTCTAGTGGAGGTTTGTCCCCACTGAGATGGTACTTACTTACTTTGCCTAGAATATTCCAAAGTATCACATTAAATATCTTCAATAGATCAATTTTAATGCCATATTGTGGAGCATTCCAGGAAATTTGCATCACACGTCTATGGACCCCCACTAGAAAAGTTACTTAGTGCACCTTTCAATGTCACCCTAAAATAAAAGAAAGGCATTGCTTTGTCACTGTCACATTATTAAAGAGTGTACCTTGCTGTGGCTGTTGTCTCCATAGCGACCCATGAGGTTGACACGGTGACAGTTCTTGTACCAGAAGGCTCCCTTGTAGGACAGGGCACAGTTGGTTACAGCGATGTCGTTGTCATGGTCATAAGTGGAGAATGGGCGGCCATGATGGTACGTCATAGAGTCACCTGGACACAAGCAGAAAGTTTCAACTTGAGCTGGACGACAGGACAGAATTCAGAATTTGCTATTTAACTGTCAGAATGCTGATTTGTTGACCTGGTTTAGGGTTAAAATCTCTGTAATTTTCTAAACCTATACACATAAAACAAACAAAAAAACATCTATGTCTTCTCTGTCAGCACAAGAAAACAAAAGTGATTTTTTTCCCCCTCGCAATTATTTTAAAGTGGTCCCATTATTCAACCTCCATGATTTCATTTTTGTCAGATGCTCAAATATTTATATGAGAAGTTAATGGAGCCAATCTCTAATGAATAATAAGCTTCAACCTTTCAAGATCATAACTTTGGATATTTCTTAAAAAAAAGTGAATCTTCCATAGAGTTATACAGGCCTCTGCCCCCCCATCTGAAATAATGACATCATTGATTTCTATAATGTTTTAGCTGCAGTACATTGTCTATTTTCATATATGCATAACTCATTATATATTTGATATCTGACATTTTTTCTTCCCACTCCTTTTCAAGCTTAAAAAAGAAAAAAAACTATGTGAAATGTGCATTAAGTTTAATGGCTACATGCGTTCATTAATCTGTTTGAAGTAAATTAAACAATAGTGTTGTTTTAATTCACTCATTTATTTAAGTTGCTGATAATTATAATTTTAACATCATTATTATTTTTTAACACGTGTTATAGTGCTGTACTTACATGAGTGACTATAACAAGACATTGGCATTTGTGTGTAATAACGTGCAATGTATTTTATTTTTTACTATTGACTATGAACCATATATTCTGTGTTCTTAATAAAGATTGAATTGAATCCTCAAAAAAAAAAAAAAAAAAAACAAAAAAAAGAATTAAAAAAATGAAAAAAAATTTTTTTAGTAATTGTACAGTAGTATTTTCCTCAAAAATATTTTACTTCTACTTTTAATATTTTGCTTGAGTAAAACTTATAAACCAACCTCTGGCAGTTTTGAATATTTATTTCTCTGACACTGCTAAGCAAAAAAAAAGTCATAATCGCAGATACAAGCGCATGTTAGTTTTGTGTTGCTATAGAGTGCGGTAGTATCTGGAGGCGTGTGTGGTGCCTACCTGCTGTACCGCTGTACCCGCCCACGTGCACCTTGTAGCGGGTTCGGGGCTCGGACACAGAGAACTTGTCGTACTGAGCGTAGGCTGTCTCTCCTTTGTCTTGGAGGTCCACTCGGAGCTCGTACTGACCACCCGCTGTGATCTTGTGCAGATTAGACAAGCCTGGGAGAGATAAAAGGTGCATGAGTTCAAAATATATACAGTCAGCTCTGAGCATTAACAGGAAAAGTCCAAAGAAGAACTTGTGAACTTTGAGACTTCAGTGTCGTTTTATACTATGAATTCTACATACAATTTAATAGACAGTAAGTAGTATTTTCTATACTACATTGTTAAAATAGTCATGCCATATTAGTGAAAACAATGGTAATGTGATCCTGTTATTTACAGTGACTACATAAGGCAAGGTGGAAGAAATGCCTTGCTTAAAGACACAACAACAAAAAAATAATACTGGTGGCAAACTTTAACACAGATATAGCCTTAAGTGATTCTCATCTAACATTATTATACCTATGTAGTGTGTATCTTATATGACATACCCAGCCAGAATTCATCATTCATGTCTCCAAATCCAGCTGTGTAATTCTTCCAGTTACGGAAAAACTCCACTTTGCCGCTCTGCCTTCTCAGGAAAACCTACAAAACAAAAGTGATGCAGAGGTTTATTAACAATATGATTAGTGTTGTTATATATTAGTTTATTGTACTTGTACTCACAATCCATCCTCCCCCGTCTGTGGTCATGTCGCAGTATACCTGGAGGGGCTGGCTCTCGTCTCCTCCCACATACACGGTGTACAGGCCTGAGGACGTGTCTCCGTTCAGCAGAGCCTGAGAGCAGTCTTTAGGATGTCTGTACAGCACACCAGCTGCAAGCACACAAGAAACGTGAGACTCAGCGTCAGGAAAACTGCACCAAGGGACATGACCGATTTGTGTCCCCAGATAGAAGAAGTCAAATAGTTTTTACTGTTAACAATTATAACGCTCATTTGGGTTGCCAGTTTTATTAAAAGCGGGACCCTAAACTCCACCCAAGCCCACATTTAAAACAGAGCTTTTAAAGTGGACAGTGCCTAGAGGACTAAAGAAAAGAGTGAGAGGAGAGGAGGAGCAGCATCTCAACATATGAGGCGCAGCGTGATCAGTCTAACGCATATCCAAACTTCAAACTCCAGCCAGGTGTTTGTAACCGGAAACACTTGGCTGTAATCAGAGTAGTCACCAAGTAGCTGAAATTGCAACTGGCGCCAAGGCACACCCATTTTTATACATTTCTGAGCACAAATATATCTAGCTTGCACTGAAATTACCAAAAAAAAAGGGCTCGAAACAGTAGACAATGCTATTCAAACACCATATACACAGTTTAGTGGCAACTGATTTAGCGTTTAGTTCAACTTTAAACCTAAAAGCGCTCTCTCTGATATGAATCAGAAACTGAAACATGGCCTGTCGATATACTGAAAATGAGAAAAAAGCCTGTACGTCCTCTCTATTTGCAGGTTGCAGCGAAGATGACAGTTGCTTTAATAACTTACTGGTGGTGAAGCCTGTTGTGATAACTTTGCTCCTCTTGGGTCCAGCAATGGCCTGCAGTTTCACCGTGTAAACTGTGGAGGCGCTCAACTGGGCCATGTTATAAGAGACCGCAGTGGGACTCAGCACCACCTCCTGAAACGCAGACACATAAAGTTTTACGGCATTATATAGTTATACGGGTAAGGTGTGAGTAGGTTGACTGACTCGTATGGAGCCATCTGCCTCAGACAAAAAGGTCAGGATGTAGCCGGTGATGTCAGCGCGAGGCGGTTTCCATGTCAACAGGGCCGTCTCGGTTTGGATGTTGCTGGCCAGCAGGTCGTGAGGGGCATCCACATCTGCAAATACATTTACACTGAGTTTATTCATCATCTTGATTTCTTATGCAAATTTCAGTCTTATTTTATAACTGGAATTCTGTTGTTTTTTTCGTGAAATATAATTGACATATTCACATTGACCAGATGACCTTTATTTGTGTGATCTGTCTAAATAGATGGAAGCAAGTGCCTATGATGAGTTTGCAGTTTATGCCAAATTTGCTATGTTTCACCTGGTTTATGTGTAATAACTCTGTAATTTTAATTCCACTACTGTGAGTAATTTTTTCCACTACAGCTTCAAAGTGTGACAGCATTATTCATTTACAAAAGCATCAAGTTTATAATAATGACAATACATACACTACATAACACAGAAATAAAAATAAAGGTTTATAAAGAGAATTTACTATTATGAGATTAAATTGTAAATGGCTCATTGAGTGGCAACTTATATTATTATCACTCAGACCTGTGGTGAACTCGGTGGTGGTGGCTGCACTCTTGGCTGTGTCCCTCACTGCGTACACCTTCACCGTGTAGTGAGTGGCCGGGGTCAGCGACGACATCTCAAACTCCACCACATTGCCGGAGACGCGCTCCATCACAGGCGCCACTAGGGGGCACACACAGCACAAACGTAAGACGAGCGTTCTCATTGACAGGTTATTTTTTTTATATGTTTTGTAACTTGTTTGAAAAGTGCCATGTTGATTAGTTTCTGAAAGTGTGGGAGCTAGAAATGGAAAAAAAAAAAGTTACAGTGCTTTTCTTATAATGCTAAAATTACAAACTGTTTTTTTATATTAAGGGTTTGATACTGACTAATACACACTTTTTAAGAGTCCTAACTTAACTTGTGTCTAATTGTCCATCTCCACACAGTGTTTATTTAATACATTGTTAACTGTATAGTATCAGTACCTTAAAATTATTAACCAGCTTAGACTTTAGACAGGAGTTTTTTTTGTATCGATTCCTCGTTTAATTCAAAATGTTCTTTATTATGTTTAAATATGTGCACTCTGGATCCTCTTTATTTGAGGATGTTACTGCAGCCCTATACTCCACCCAGAGCCCTTAGGTCAGCTGACCGGCTCCCGCTGGCTGTGCCCAAAGCCAGGCTCAAGACTAGAGGTGACAGAGCCTTTTCTGTGGCAATGTATAGACTATGGAACAGCGCCCTCTGCCTGTCAGAGCCCCTCAGTCTTTTCAAGACCGATAATCCACCTCTTCATCCTGGCATTTAACACTAGTTACACAGGATATCTTGGTGTTTCATTATTTTCCTATGTATTGTATTATTTGTATATTTGTTTTTTGTTAAATGTGAAGCGCTTTGGTCTTTTTAAATGTGCTTCATAAATAAAATTGAATTGTCTCTAAATAAAACAAATTATACTGTAAACTGTAAACTGAAAGGAAATCCGCATAGCACCAGTGGGACACGTACCACAGTTTGAGAAATACTGTTGTACTATATATGTCTCTGAGCTATAGTACCTGAGTCCGCACTGTAGGTGATGACGTAACCATCCACAGTGGCGATGGCTGGTTGCCATAGCAGCAGAGCCTCTGTATCTGTGATGTTCACTGCATTCAAACCACTAGGCTTGTCCAGGGCTGAAAACACAACATACATGTATTAGTCTATATAATAATCTACGTTTCTCTGTATTAGTAGCAATAGCACCATTAGCAGTGGTGGAATGTAGCAAAGTAAAAGCAGTGCTGTTCTTAAGTACAACTTTTATGTGTCTGTACTTTACTTAAGCACATTTTGAAGATAACTTACTACACTTGAGAGCAGGTATCTGTGCTTTCTACTCCACTACATTTTTTAAACTGGACTGAAAATTAAAAGTATTCTTTATTACTGTTTGACACCTGCTGGAAAGGATGAGCGGTTTATTTTTTAACAGGTTCATAATTTGGGCAAACAAAGATATACACATAAAAACAGCCATAAAAAGCAATAGATATAATAGTTTCCATTGAACAAAATTCAGCACAAATCTTCATCAAAATCACTACATTTGAAAGACCTCAAAATTTGCATGAAATACTTTAACTTTTTACTCTTAAAAAAAAAAAAAAAAAAAAAAACCCAGACACTCTAATACTTGTACTTAAGTAGAAGTAGGAATAGAGGCAATAATTAGTATAATACTGATAATTGTAACAGTGGTGGCACCAGTAGTGGTTGTAGTATTAGCAACAGCAGTAGAAATAGTAGTATTAATAGCACTAGTCACAATAATATCCGTTATCTCTAGTAG
Source organism: Periophthalmus modestus (assembly GCA_019594935.1). Lineage (NCBI taxonomy): Eukaryota > Metazoa > Chordata > Actinopteri > Gobiiformes > Gobiidae > Periophthalmus > Periophthalmus modestus. The sequence continues at coordinate 23,328,664 of JAIEZT010000012.1, read as the reverse complement.
TAATAATAGCAGTAGTAAACTTGAACAGGCTGGACAGGCAGAATCAGTAGTACCAGTAGTAGAAGTAGCAGTAGTAATAGCAGCAGTACTTACCTGTAGTCACACTGCCTGCCCCCGGCTCGCTCTCTCTTTCTCCTTTGATTGCCACCACAGTGACCTCATACGTGACCCCTGGAGTCAGGTTGGGCAGCCCCGAGTGGGAGTCGAACCCATCCACGCTCAGGATCTTTGCACTTGCGCCTGAAATTAACACAGATACAAATGAGATTCACAAAACAATATTACAATATAAAGTGAAAATATTCTCAAATGTGCGAGTTGCGTATGATTTCACTACAACGCCATTGCAGATTAATATAATTTTCAACTGCACTTTCAATTTTATATCTTACAAAAGCTGGCCGTAATATGATATAATGAAAGTAAGATAAGCAGGTATGATTATCACAAGTTTCTGAAGCTGCTGTGTGGGTAATTCATGTTCACAGATTTCTGTTTTGCCACTGGGGGGCAGTGTGACACAGCAATACAATAGCAAAAAAAGCTGACTACCCTGGCCTGAGTGTAGTAAAACACGATAATAATACAACTAAATTGATTACGGTTACAAATGATTGACAAATTGTAAATGTGTCAACCATTCCATATTTCATAGTCTCTCTTTTAATAGTCTATTTAAAGGTGCACTCTGTAACTTTTCTGGTGTAGTCTCCCACAGAATGAATTTTGTTTTGCCTGGAATTACTATGGTACTATCTTGCATTTATTCAATTGTATTTGCCGAAAATACTTTGAAAACATGCATTCTTACTGTGACGCCCTTCCACAAATTTGACCTGTTCCAAGCATCATCTGCTTGTCTCCATGGAGATAGATATGGTTAATGCCATTTTATGGAATATTCCAGGCAATGCTATGACATCTCCATGGAGCCAGGCAGGTGGCAAGTTACACAGAGTGAATCATTAAGAATCAAATTAATGTGAGTGATTTTATTCACCAAATAGGCCAACATTTTTTCACTAATTTCTATTTTGTTATGATGACTCTGCGACTATGAGCCTGAGGTGGGATGGCAGAGTGGTTAACATTCCAGTCCAGCTTCTCAATCAGACGTTTAATGAAGTTTTATACATCAACATAGATTTAACCATGTAATTGTACTTTTATATAAGTACAAATTTGCAGTACTCCATCCACCACTGAACGTTTTTCCACCTGCCCAGACTTACCTCCGTGTGCAGGTACATAGGTGACCCTGTAGCTGTCCACGCGCGCTCTCGGCACCACCCAGTGGACAATGGCAGAGGTGTCAGTCACATCAGAGAAGCGGATGCCTTTAGGAGCTCCCAGGTCTGAGTGATAAGAGGGAGGAGAGGGGCAAAAAGACAAAAGGGAATTAGACGCTGTTTGGTTTTATTTTGTTATGAGGATGGGGAGGAGGCTAGATTTTGAATAGAAGATTGGAACATACGACTTGTGGAATTGGAAGGAAAGATTGTTACTTTTCTACCAGTAGTTAAAGGTAGTAGATGTGGGTTTCACTGGTTTCAGTTACTCTTGTTTGACTCTTTACTGTACTGAGTGAGTGACAGGCAGATTTAACCAATCATAGTGACATGTGAACTGTCAAAATACGTTTTAGTTGTCCTAAACAAGCAAATATTTGTCCTTATAAGCAAATATTTCAAATCTGAGGGTCAGTAGGTCAATCCCATCTATAAGTAGAGCATACTGCCATTGCGTCCTTGGGCAAGACACTTCTCCCAAGTTATAAATGTATGAATGTTGCTTGTAAGGGAGTGATTAGAGGAAGTTTGTAGGGGCTAATGGCAGCCTTAGTTCAGCATTAGTCCACCCCACGGCATAGCTATGGCTACACAAACAGGTTATCATCACCAGTTATGGGAAGTGAATGAAAAATGCTGTAATTGTTACAGTACATTACATTTATTGCAAGCTATACTATTTCTTTAGAGTAAAAGTAAACAGTTATCCACCCACATCTTCCAATATATGTGTCACTGAACATCAATAAATGACCAACTCCATATTTCCTCTACCATTTAGAGAGCATTTTCACATGAACATGTATTCTGCATCCATTCAGAACCAACAGAGCAGCAGCAGTGGTTTTAGGACATGGACACACAGAGAACAAAGCCAGAGGACAAAGGACACGGGACCCTTCACATGGGATCATAGTGTCTTCGCGTGACCATCCCAAGGAAATTTACATGCCCCCATTTTAGATAAATACAAAAGTGAAAGTGCATCTTATAGCTCGAGGGAGAGGGAGACCAAATCCATATGCTCCCATGACGGTCCATAAAAGAACATATAGAACACCAAGAAAAGGGTAACACTGGACCCAAGACAAGTAATGGACAACGGTGATTAAAAACAAGAAAGACATCAAGCTCTGTGAGAGAACTGACTGATGACTTTAAATTATTAATATTTGTGTTTTGTTCGGTGTATTAGAAGCTAGTTAGAACATATACTGGCTTGTACTGTATTTGATACTCCTACTGCCTACTTGCATTGAATAAATAAATAATACATATATATATAAATATATATATATATATATATATATATATATATATATATATATATATATATATATATATATATATATATATATATATATATATATATATACATACACACACACACACACACACACACACACACACACACATATATATATATACACACACATATATACACACACACACACACACATATATATATATATATATATATATATACACATATATATATATATATATATATAGATACACATACACATATATATATATATATATATATACATACATACATACATACATACATATACACATACACATATAGACACACACACACAGGAATGTATAGAATTTACTTTTACAGTCTGCAAACAATTTGACTGCAAATTGCAATTGAAATTTTGTTTCCTCTCACATTCCAAAGCAGTTTTACTAAATAGTCCATAGTAGGTTATTTCCGCTAGGTACATAAGTAGGTATTTTCCAGAAAAGTGAAAAATACTATTAGCAGTCCAATTTTGCTATTATCAAGTCAAGTCATAATGATTTTCAGTTACTTATACATTTTTACATATCCACGCTGGGTGTAGACTAGACCCTATATAATTTGAACACATGGGTGAAATGTGCAAGCTATAATGAAATACTTAAAAGAAGCCAATGGCCCGTGACTATGTGTAATGGAGGAGTGACGGTGGGGAACAAATCATCAGTCATTTCAGTCAACAGTGACATGAACACAACAGCAGTGGCTCTCAAACTTTGCATTCAAAGTACCACCTCAGCAAATATATGGCGTAGGCATAGTAAATGTAACTAAAATGAGAGTAAATCATGACTAGACCATTATCAAGATTTAAAATTGACATGGACATTCCCAAAATGTAGTATTAAGCTGGTCTCTTTTGAATTTCGACCTTAACCAGGTCTAAACCAGGTTAAATTATAACAAAATGTCGACTAAACTAGATCTTGTCTGTAACTCTCTACTGCATTTTAATAATATTTCATTCAAGATACTCCTAAGTATACTTGAAAGACCCAACCATGGTACATGAACACCAGTTTGAGAACCACTGAACAAATTTGACACGATATAGTTCTCCACATTGACTGAGAAAACACCACAGATAGAACCGACATAAGCAACACAGGACAAAGAAGCCGACTATTGCCAACAAACGTTTACAAAAATTACGCAAAAGACCAACAGAATATTGTCAATAAAGTTCTTCAAACTACAGTTAGTACAAAAAAAACACCTCTATGCCACAATTGTTAGCACACCCATGGATCCCAATACCACAAAGAACGTAGACATCTTCTAGACGGGACAATTCAAGCGCCGGCATCTTACAATATACCTGTTCGAACCTGTCCCGTCACGGACTTGGAACGCTTTTGCAAAACAAGCCCAAAGATTTCAATGTTATATTCGGTGTCTTCGTTCAAGTAGTTAAATTCTGCATTCCTTTCGTCTCCGCTTAAGACCAGTTCTTGGGGCTCTGAGGAACCGTCTGCATGGCTTATCATAATGACAAAAGTATCAAACGAGTAGTCTTCGGCCTCCCAGGACAGCCTAAAACTTTCAGGGGTGACGTCCGATACTTGGAGATTGTGGATTTCCGGTTCGGTTTCTGGGTGAGATAAAAAGTCAGTGCTTCATTTGTAGTTTGGAGGAAATGTAGTAGTAGAGTTTGAGGAAGAAGTGAGAAGATGTCATGATTTGGTGAAGATGTTCCAGCATGAAAAATGTGTTGAAAAGTAGGAGAAAAGGAGATTTGGAGGTTACAATAAGAAAGATCGAGATTCTAAGGCTGGCTTAGCTTTACTATAGCCATATGAAATGTAGCAAGGAAGCATTTATTCTCATATACACATGCAAAAAACATATGCTTTTGAAATTAATTGGTAAAGAAAACCATACAGAGGTGGAAATAGAACACATAAGCTTGAAATTGTCTGTTTGTTTGTCAAAATCATGGCAACATATCTTCCATAATTCGATTTTTCTTTTTTTTTTTTCCAAGACGGAGCTCTTTAATAAATTGACTGTTCAGCAATTTCACAACTTTTCCTGGAAAGCCCTTGGAACTAATATTATCAGGACACTGGGATACTTAAATGGGATATTGCCACCATCTTGTCTTATATACTCGCACCCCAACAACAAGCAACCGACAAACGCTATTTTTAGTGGAACACAAATCACAAGCCGATATGATCAATCTGACATTCTAACCATAATAAAAGTATAAATTGAACCATGGATTTTTCATTTCTAAATTCAAATTTGCTGCTCCACAAAAATCACAAAATCCAGCATCTGGTTGTCTCCTTGAAAATATCATTGTTTATCTGGAATGTTCGTCAGTATTACATAGAAATAGCAAAAGACAAAGTTTAAATCAACAATTGGACAAATCGTTGTAAGAGTGAAGACGTTTCGCTGCGAACGGGGTCTGAGGATGGAGTTATAGATGGGGGAGAGATTATGTCCTAGGCCCCTATTCCTGTTTAAGGAAGGAACTGAAACTGGAGACAACAGCCATTTACATTTTCAGTGCAGTTAGCTCCTCCCTTCAGACAAATACAAGACAGTGTCCACCAGCAATCTGACCAGAACTGAAGAAGCGGCTTGGATGTGCAGCGAAACGTCTTCACTCCTACTACGATTTGTACAGTTAATAGATTTAAACTTCGTCTTTTGCTATGGATCAGACCTGGACGACTGAAGGATTACACAGACATTACATAAAAAATAACATCCACGACGCTCAGGGTTATCTTGAAAGACATGCATTCTCACTATGACTCGCCTTAACATAGATCTGAGCTATAACTTGGCCTAGTGACGCCGCCAACTTCTCTTCAAGGAGATGTATTAAGTTAAAACCATCCTGCAGAAAAGTTGCATCGTGCGCCTATAAAACAGTGGTCAACAGCCTTCTACTCAACAGCTATTACTCTCCTTCAGCAATATCCAAGATCAGTTCTAACCATCTATATCTTATTTGTCTGAAAGGCTGTGCACACGCCATCTGCCTGTTTCGGAAGTGTTCTCACATGTAGTCTGGTGCACACGTCACGCGCAGTCGTACAGATGCGTGCTTAGAAGAGGTGCTAGCTACAAGCCGTCATTAAGAGCGGCTAATAATGGCAGAGATGGGTGGGAGAGGGGCTGAGAGGCAGCGGGAGGCTACAGCTGGGGACGAGAGCTAATTGGTCTAGCGAAACTTCCGCTAACAGCACAGATGGACGCGAGGCTGAACGTGCTACAAAAAGGGCCATCTACATGAGTTTAATATAACAAAAAACTTGGAACAGTGCTTGATTTCAGAGTACATAAGTGTTAAAATCCTGAAAAGAGTGTAGGGGGAAGTGACTACTGCCAATTTGGTGGTGGTTGGATGAATGTAGCAGGGAAGACTTGGTAGAATTGTGCATTTTCAAGTTTTTTTCTAATGAAATAAAGGTAATTCATATGTATTAAGTCAACTTTTTTAGTTTCAAAAAGTAAAAATATCTGGAGCGCTCAACAAGTCAACTGTTCCGCCCTTTTCGGAGTCTGCTCTGGTTCTGGAAGTAAACGTTCCATTTATTTTTCCCACAGACTTCAAACGTTAAGAGTTCAAAGGCAGAGGCTAACCAGCTATGTGGTAACTAATGTCCATAACGCTGTTGTTATCCAAAAAACACATTTAAAACGCAAGATTCTGAGAAATGGTTTAGAACTTTGCGGTTTATAAAGTTTCAGAAAAGCATTAAGTCTATGGAAAAAATGAATGAGAAATATACTTCCAGAACCAGAGGGTGGGTGGTCACTGTCATTGATTTATAATTTAGCTTACAAGCCTGAAAAAACTTTGAAGCTGTGTTTATTTAGTCAGTTAGATAGTAAGTTAGCTTATTAGTTAGCTAGCTAGTTAGTGGCCATTTTGTAAGCTAGTTCGTGTGTAAGCATGTTAGCTTGTTGGTTACATGTACTATGGTTTGAGGGCGCAGTACCTGATTTTTACTTAAAAACGTCCAAAATAAAACTACTTTATTTTAAACGGTTCGCTGCAGTCCAAAGTTATTCTTTATGTATTCGAGTTTAAAAGTGAATTTCACAACACTCAAGAGACCACAGCTGAGTTTTGCTGGAATAGTAAACAACAACTAATGTTAACACAGTTTCCTGATTATGGGCTGCTAAAATGCTTTCTAATTATATGAAGACAGCACGCGGCCGACTTGTTTTGACCTTAAGAGCTGCTTATACAATATATCTGTACTGGTACAAGACAAATTTTACACAAATGCATGGGAGAAAATCAGTTACAGAGTATCAGTCAAGATTAATGTCCCACAATTAGTCATTTTAATTCTTGTAAATTATTATTTTTTCAGTTCAGAACTAGGGCAGACCAGAATGGGCCTGAGAACTGCTAGAACAGTCTCATTAAAACACCGGATCAATAGTGAGGTTCTCGGGGGTCCTTGCTCTCGCCCAAAGACAGCTTTTTTTTCCCCCTTTTTGTGTATTTGTTGTTGAGAAGAAGTGGTGGAAACGCAAAAGCACCCAAATCCCAGGGAGCTGTCACTCTTCATTAGCCGCCGGGCGCTTTAGCTTTAGCCGGTCAGCAGCGGCCCATAGAAGAGAAAGGGGAGGGGAAGGACGCAGGCTAACGTGCTAACTGATTGTAACCCATGCAGCCTCGGTAGACACAACACCGCTGTGCTCCTTGGACCCTTGTAGTCCCACCGCACAGAGCCGGGGGCACTGAGGGCTCATTCACAAAGGAAGCCTGTTACAGTTCAGGCTGGACCGGAGATCAGGGGGTGGGGGGCTACTGGAAATGCTACTGTTGCGGTGCCTTCATACATGGGGGTTGGAGAGAGGAAAGGAGCTATCAGCACCTCCTTATGCCACTGCAGAAGGGTATTTCCAAAAACAAAAAGTGTTGAATTATTTTTTAAATGGTTGGTTACATGGAAAACAGTTTGGTTTAAGTTCTGTCAAATTTCTTCCAATTAGCTAAATGGTTATGTGTGTGAATAAGAATTTAAAAAAAATACCTGTAATTAAATTAATGGAGGATAGTTAAGTTTAATGCCACACTGCGGAATTTTCCAAGCAATATATAATCTCAATGGAAAGCCGCAAGGCCCACACCCTCCACTAAAACCTCTTACCTCTTAGATACTAAAAATGGAAAGTATTGAATGTAATGTTTTCTTTTACATGGGCCTAGAATATGAATATGACTTCAATTGAGTATGAGGTTGAAGTTACTGCTGTTCTTTGCAACAGTGGCTAGGCTAATTAGCATAGGTATTATTTTATCGTAATGAACTCTAACATAGGATAACAGTAGTATAACTTTGTTCTGGTCTCATGTCTGGATAAAATAAGGCAGACAACTCTAGGACAAATTACACATATGGAGTTGGTAATGCATTAAAATAATAATAAAAAAAAAAAAAAAGCTAGGTTGTTTGAGTTGTCATTAGCATGCCGACAATGGGTGCGTTGAGTGCATGCCTTATTGTGCATAGCCCCAAACGCCCCTGGCACCCCTGCACTCTGTACTTGAGCTCCAGAGCCCAGGGCGCAGGGGCAGCAGAATGTAGCCTGGTCTGGGGAGGACTGCATGGGGCGGAATACAGACGAACCAGCCACAAAGGCCCCTCAGGGTGGTTTAGACTGTGTCAGCTCGCTCTCCCACTCTCTCCTCTGCAGAACTGATTCACTGATATGCCACAGTAGATACTTGGACTTTCAAAATCTTTTCTTCCTTTCAAATTAAGAATCAATGTTGAGTGACTAGATGTATAACAATAATAGACATGTTGGATATAATGTGATTTGCATTCCATTCAGATGTCTTACAATCTGCTTATTTTCTTTGATAAAACTATTCTACTATCATACACTAGTAACTTTTTGGAGGTAGCACATCACCTGCATGATTCCACAGAAATAGAAAGTTAAAACTGTGGAACATTTTCACGGAGACAAGCATGTGAAGGCCCTCCTCAAGTCCAAGTAAGAATCAGGTCTAAGGAAACACTCACAGCCAGTAGCCTGTGCATGTTTTCTACATTTAGTCAATTGTTTTTGGCTAAAAAAGTTACGCGGTGGGGCCATGTCTCATATTATTAGCTTTTCAAGTACACAATAAAATGTAATATATTTTGACACATCCAATATTTAAAGTGCCCAAAAGTGACTGTGCTACAACGAAATGCATGTAATCTATCCATGTAAATTATGGAGAGCGTTTAACTTATGTTCTGGTTAGTTTGGATGTAGGTTTCACTATTTCCATCCTTCCTTTAGTCTGTAATCAGAGCTAAAGACTGTGATTGTACGAGTGGGCATGTACAGCACCTGTACCTCTCCCCTTTAACAAAATGCAAACAGCTTTATGGCTTTCTCACAGCACAACAGATGCTACTGCTACTACCACTTTACTCGTACTGACAAGTAGACAGTAGAATTTAATCAGAAAAAGGTGTAACAATTTAATTCATTTAAAAGCTGATTTAAATGACAATTTCAATCACAGACCCAAACGAGAGATAAGAGATATAGCTTCTACAACAGTCCCTACTAGCCCAATACTAGTCAGAAAAAGTGAAATTAGTTATTTTTCCAAACTTATTCAGCCCTACATCTGCAGCTGGTTTATGTTGTGCGTGTGCGTGCTGTGCTCGTCTCTGTCCCACCATCAAAGCAGGGATAGAGTCTACAGAGGCGAGAGCATGGCTGCTGGCAGAGTCCTTCTAGGATTTGGATCAAAAACTGTGTCTAAAGGCAGAGATTTGTTAGCCACACGAAAGGCTTCTTATATTTACTATTAGCTCGAGCTTATAACGTGACTTTCATCTTTATCAGTTAACCATTTAGGTTGGAAATGAATTATGAGAAGTGTTACATACGGCAATACACCACAGTATTTTGTACTACTTAATGTCTGACAGAATCGAGGTTGTACAAAGATTTGCCAAAAGATTGCAGTAGACAGGATCACTGCAAACTCCCAAAACGTGTAACATGTGGTGATATTCTCAAAGACAAAGCATGTAGTGAAGAACCGCAGAAAGCCCAGAGTAGGGAGAGAAAGCCCGACTACTGCAGTGGATCTACTGAAGCAGAGACAGAGGAGAGCTCCAGGCGCTGACGACGTGGATACCTGTGATGGTGTCTGCGAACACGGGCTCTAAGAGTGCCCCCTTGTGGAGCCCGTACAGAGTAGCCCTGTACCAGGTGGTGGGGCTGAGTCCTGATAGGCTGAGGCTGCGCGCGTCTCCAGGCACTGTGTGGTTCTGCCACTCAGCGCCCGCCTCCGCATCGCTCAGCTCCACCAGGAAGCCCTCAAACGCCCCATCCTCCGCCCACCATGACAGCACGAAGCTGTCCCAGGACACCTCACTAACCGTCACGTTGGTAATGACGGGCTTCTCCTCCTCTGGACACACACAACAGGCAGTTATGAACATCCCATACAGGGTTCTATCTTCACATTCTTCATCCAGCTAGGACCATGGAAGTACCTGGAAGGGAATGTGCTCAAGTGATGAAGTTTCATTACACAAGTTTATAAAGTATGACTGACATCTGAAAATTGTTCTGGCAGCAATGCGTAGCATTGGGATTCAAAAAAGCTTAACCAAAAGATCTACTGTAACAATGTTTTGTGTCATTGTGACATTTTAGCTTTTATATCCCTGTGCTCCCACCCTCCCTTCATCTAATGCACCTCTCACTGCACCTGGGAAGATTGCAGATTGCTTTACACAGTGAGCCCTAGTGTTGAATGGCTCAAAGGTCAGCTACAAAACTCCATTTTGTTTTTTGCTAACTTCAGGACCAGCTTTAGTTCAGTAAAGCCCTGTCAAATCCATTTGAAAATAACTTCTATACAAAAAAATAACTAAAATGTGTTCCTCCTGACAATCCCCAACTGACTTGACAAGTAAGAAAACTTTTCTTCAAAACAAGTAATATAAAACAAATAGGACACTGACAGACGAGTCCTCCTGGACACCTCCAGCTGAAAGGAGGTCAGAGCTGCTTCTTTCATTCCACGTTCAATCATCTCATTCCTGTCAAAGGAAAACCCACAAGGCCCTCACTTTGTCTGGATGGAAATATTCTGCTATTTCCACTACAAAGGCAGAGCCTACAAACAGCCTCATTATGAGCGCTCTCCGCTCCAGATTATCATATAAGAGTGGTGGTATAGAGACAGAGACATGCTGGTATAGAGTGGTCCTATAGAGGTGAGACATGCTGATGCAGCGTGTGCACATTAATGGCTGCAAATGAGCCATTAACACAGAAGGTGCGACGTAGCCTGGGCAGAGCACAGGAGTACGCCGTCCACTTCAAACGTGTGGGGAGCCGTGCAGAGACCACCGGGCAGCAATGTAATTGGACTCCTTTGAGAGTGCAGGCATTCACGACAGATTAGAACCAGAAAAAGACAGGCAGGTAAACTTCACAGCTCCGTTTGGTGAAAAGAACGGAGACAGTTGATATTTTGCAGCTGATGTCATCAACATTCCCTTGGGTTGTGACGTTAACTGAGGGCTCTGCACTGTCCTACACTCTGTTACTCAAGTTAGACCTTAATCTGAGCTTTGTTTTAACACAATCTGACCGCAAAGAACTGACTTCATTGAAACTACAACACGTGAGCTGATTTGTGATGTCACTGCAAAGTATCAATACAAAACGATGGGAGCCTTGGATGAGTTCAGCTGGCTTTATTTCAGCTGCCAAAGATGAACCGATCCAAGGTTACATAATTTCACTTTCAACGCGATCTAAGAGCTACCGAAAAGACAACCCTGGAAACTCCATGGACAGATGAATCCAACAGTCATTTCTTATTCCCAAGGTTTAAATATAGACATTTGAACAGAAGCCCGGGCTGTCCACAACTCATCTGGTTTCTGTCTGGTAAAGTGGCTTGGCAAGGTGTATTTTGACATTTAAAACTGCTAAAACTGTGCAAAAAAGTTCTTAGTCCAGTTATTAAGAACCTTTTATGACTGTTTGATCATAGTAATTTGAACATGTTGATTTCTCTACTGCCCTGTGATTCAACTGTTGACATACTGGGCTCGAGAAATAAATTGGATTAAATTAAAGTCGCACCACAACTTTTTAGTCAAAAAAATTAAAGCTTTTTTCTCACCCTGAAAAAGTTGTGGTTTTTCTTTCTATTTCCATGAAACCATGTAGGTGACGTGGACCCTCCAGAAAGTTCAGCAGTGTTGCTTTAAAATAATTCACAGCTAATATTCTCTTTTGTAATATTGATGATTGATGTTCAGATTTGACATGTTTGCAATATCGGTTCCTTATACCACTATAATACGCCAGACAGTCACTCAAGTTGTGGACAAAACTGATTCTGCAAATAGTACATTCAACTATATTCAACCTTATGGGAATGAGAATGAATCCATCTCATGCAGTTAGACAGATGTGTAATGTGCGATCGTATCAAATGCCCCCCCGAGATATCACCATTCTGATATCTGCCATTTGTCGTTCACACATCCACATACTTCATAGATCTATAAAACTGGCTCTATATCGTAAAATCTCTTATCTTGGCGCAGTTCAGATGATTGGCTGTACATGCTGCTAGCCAATGACCTCTCTGCTTTCTTCCCCCCCCTCTCCTGGTTGTTCTTATCTAACCGGATCGAACTGGGGTATATAGTTGAAGCCTACATCCCAGTAGATCTCATTAGTTGCCGCAGGGCTGTCATGGCAGCTCTCATAATTGCGCGAGGAGCTACATAAGCGTGCATTTGTGTGGCTTCTGGGGCAACGCTCTTCCTCATTCTGTGACATTGTGTTTCATGTGTGGAACGATACGCACGCTGAATACTGGGAGCGTGCTACTTTTAGAATTAGACCAGTAGTTGGTGATCTCAATTGCTGCAGTAGAATCTTATTTCATTGCATTATTTATTTAACAGGTCGATGTACAGTTAGCCTACATAACGCCCAAGGCCAAAGACGCTTGCACCAAATTCTAGCTTGGGAATCTAATTTCCGTCTGCTGTCCTTAAGTTGTGGCTTTGTTTTCCCATGTAGAGGTATGTTGTACAGATATATTGTATAAGCATCTCTTATGGTAAAATTAGACACGTTTTATCCTCTGAGAATCAGGAACTGCGCTGTTAGCATGGTAATGTTTGTTAGCTTGGTCTCTGAATGTTGTGAAAAGCACTTATAAACTCATCGCAGTGAGTAATTATGATGCTAGGAAAGCGTTGGAAAAGTAATACCTTTGAATCGCTGAAAGCCGTTTAAAATAAACTAGCTCAGTTTTCACCTTTTTAAGAATTTCAAATCAGGTACAGTGCCTTTGAAAATTATTCAAACTTTCTCTTCACTCTAGCCCATTAGATTTTGTTTGTGCCAGGCCAAAAAAAAAAAAAAGAAGTTCCAAAATTGCACCACTTGCCTAAAATGAAGGTAACTGTCAACGTTCTCACAGTCAGGCAAATGGCTTTACCTGCTGAGCAACTGCCCGCTTTTCCGCTTTCGTGTGATATTTTATGTTCTACGCCAGCTCTGGTCCCAGATCAACATTTTTTGCATCATGAAGGGCGTCTGATACAAAACAAATTTGGCCAAACATGTATGTAATGTATGTCTGCTGTGTGGTGTCTGCATCTAATTAGAAAGCCTTATATTGTCCGATAACCAGGAAGTACACATTAACATGCTAGATGTTGTTAGCTTTACTGTCATGGCAAAACTCTGCGTAAAGACATACAATTCAGGTACAGCGCATTTAATGTAAGGGGCTGTTAGATTGGACAGATACCAATATATAAAAATCATATATTGGTGATTTCAACAATAGCTGTAATAACAATCAAATTCTATTGATTGCACTGCCCGAATACTATTCCCTCCAAGCTAACCGTCCATGTTTGGTCACTCCACCTAACCCCCCACCCTCCCCGCCTCTTTGCTCGCCCACTGTTGCGCCCCCGTCGTGTCTGGAGACGATAAGGCGTTTTGGGATTGTCCGTGTGCAGGATTAGCCCTCTGGTTATGCCCCGGAACAATGTGTGAACAGGCTCCCAGCATGTGGCACCTTTATCGGACGCGGCCAGGGTTCATCGTGGTCACATGGTACAAAGGAGCAGAACCATTATCACATGAATGAAGATTGTCCTAACAGTCCGTAGCTCCACGCCCACAGGACAATCTCGCAATCTACAACATGATCTAATCTATATTGGCACATGCACAGCGCCATTAGGGCTGAACGCTTTTGGAAAAAATATTTTATTGCAATTTATTTTGGACAAGCAGTACCATTAGATCTGCGATTTGTTCACATATATTTCAGAACAGGGTTTTTATGCTGAATGAGACAGGATATTTTCTTGTCTTTGCAGTCTTTTTCATTTGCTAATGTGCGATTTCGATACAATTTTGACTAATCTTGCAGCCCTAATGATCATGTTGGAACATAGAATAAAGTGTCATATGTCTAATGAGAATTTGAATACTGTACAAAGATAAAAAATTAAAATGCATTTGGTTAGTTTCAACTTTCTTTGGGCTACTGCAAATAGATTAGTCAATGAAGAAAATGTAATGTAGTCATTTCCTTCAGAAAGTACATAAGTTCGCTTTGTGTTCTGTTCCATTTGAACGATGAGAATGGACTAAAAAATTAATGATTACAAGTATTGAAAATCACCTTGAGCTGTACCAGAACAAGTATAATACCACATAGACTAACTAGTATACACTCATGGACCACAACGACTGAGGGATTGCAGAGGCCACATGGAAATATAAAAGAAAGTACTACGATTTAATGTTGAAAATGTCTATTCTATAATTCTATAGTCTAAATGATTCTAGTATCGGTATCATTGAGTATTGAGTCTATTCCTTAGTATCGAAATCAAGTTTACACTAATTACAGCTATTATAGTTAGTCTGTACCATCTGAAAACACTGAATGGATGAATATACAAGACTGAGTATAATTCATTAATTAATTATACAATTTTTATGATGGATTGACAGTTAATTGTTTGAAAGTGATCAGTTAATCAATTAAGAAAATGTAATGTGCGTAATAATAAAGTGGGTTCAATCCTCGCTCTTGGGTTTAATACTGTCATTGTGTCCTTAAGCAAGACACTTCTTCATCTTAACAGTGCGATTGTGTGAGATCTCGGCGATAGAGCACAGAACGGCATCCATGATTTCATCACTTTGCCCCAGGGCAGCTGTGGTATTATTGGACAAATACATTATTATATTACTCCAATATTTTTATTTCCCAGTACTGTGCAGTTTCTATCCACGCAGACTGAAAATGCACAATAGTTCTTTTACCAATATGTGGTGTCATGCATCCATATAAATGCCATATCGATTTCTACCCATAAGCTTACAGTTTATTAAAGTATTGCATAACTATAAGATTTACTATTACTTGGCTTAGACAGAGACATCCTGCCAGCCACAACTGCCTCATTTGTCTTTTCTTGTTCAGGTTTAACAAAAATAGCATGGGAAAAATAGGAAAAACAAACCCACAATTTTAAATGAGACTTAAATGTGGAAAATGTAGTAAAAGTATAGACAGTAACAATGGGTTCAATTCATTGGCTTGATCTGGCTTGGTTTGGCTTGGAGTGGTGAATAAGTGAATAGTCAGTGTGTGGAAACAGGGCTCAGAGCAGTCTTTGTCCCACACAAACCATCTCTGTCGGGGTTTATGGAAAGATTTTAACAGTGAATGAAACTAAATGCAGTCAGGTATTCCACTGTGTTTCATTATGGTTTTAGTTGGACAAAGATGAGCTAGATAATTTCTTTTGAGAGATGATTCCAAATAAAACAAATTGGTGAACCATAACATCGCAAGCTTAAAGGTCCATAGTCCATAGTTTCACTGCTCACCCAAGCCGCTCCCTCAGTTCTGGTCAGATTACTGGTGGACACTACCTTATATCTATCTGAAGGGAAGAGCTAACTACACTGAAACTAACACACCTATCGTTTACAGTTTCTGTTTGTCGACTAGGCCTAATGAGCTAAGTGTGGACAATGCCTGTGTCATATTTAGCATAATCATTCAGGATGCCCTCACACATATTTGCATATTAGCTAGCCCTATAGTTTTGCTTAAATTTAGGTCTGAGGATGGAGTTATAAATAGGCGATAGGTGATGTGTAAGGCCCCCATTCCTGTTTAAGGAAGGATTGTTTTTCCTAACAAAAACAGCTTTAACTTCCCTCTCAAACCATGTCTTTTCTTTGGCTAAGATCTGTACCTCACTATCTTCAAAGGAGTGGTTACTGTCTTTGAGATGGAGATGTACGGAGGACTGGGGTCCCCAGGAGCTCTCAAGACGGTGTTGGTACATCCTCTTAAGGAGTGGCTGTTTAGTTTCTCTAATGTAACGCTCACTTAACTCTTCACTACACTGAATGGAGTAGACTACATTACTTTGTTTGTGGCTCAGGGTTTTTTTCCGCAACAGTAGCATTCTTAGCATCCTAATTACTCACCATGATGAGTTTATAAGCGCTTTTCACAACTTTCAGAGACCAGGGCAAAGTTTTGCCATCACAGTAATGCTAACATCTAGCATGCTAGCGGCAAATATGCCTTACTTCATGGTTTGAGTATGATAATCATGCTTTATAATTAAATGCAGACAGCACACATTGGTCTCATTTTGACTCTACAGAATAGAACGTTTTAATAGTTTGTTTGTTTGTTTTTTTTCACAACTTTCAGAGGCTACAGCAGAGTTTGGCCTCATGTTAACCACAACTAGCATGCCAATAGCGTATCAGATTTACTTCCTGGTTTGCGAACAATAATTTTGCCTTTTAATTGGATGCAGCCAGCACACAGCAGTCTCATTTTGATCCTAAGAGCTGCTTGTATAATATATCTGTAACAGGACAAGACTATTTTAACTTTATTACATGAAAAATTTTCAGCATTTTTTTTCTTGCCTACACCTGAAACAACCGATATCACCAACCACTCATTCAAAGATCACATTTCCAACTCCTCAAGTGTCTCCATGATGTTCTTTAACTAACCTGTGGGTGCAGAGATAGTGGCCGGGTCACTAGTCCTCCTCCCTCTCTCTGCGGTGATCTTGATGGTGTAGAGCATTCCAGGGGTCAGGCTCCTAAAGGTGTGAGTCTCGATTCCAGATAGTACCACCGCCTCATCCTTCTGTCCGTCCGCAGACACGTACATCAGTCTGTACGAGTCCACTTTGGCCACAGGGCGCTTCCACTGCAGAGTCATCGAGGTCTCGCTCACCTCCGTCACGGCCAGATCTTTAGGGGCGTCCAGGGCTGGAGAGGGACAGAAGGTCAGGATTCAGAGGAGATATATCAACTGCTAGTTTGGTCTCTTACAATACACGCTAGGGATAGGACAATAAACAATAATATCGTTTATCGTGATAAAAAGGGTTGACAATAATCGTTTGTCGCACTGATTATATAATCGTGATAATTGCCAACAAAGATAATTGCCATTGTTTCACCAGAATGTGCAGAAAAAACTACTCCCTGATGATCTCCTCTAGATCACTGTTGTTTTCACTCTTAAAGTATAATACTTTTGTTATACAGTTGCTTGAATATGGAACCTATTCATAATATTAAAATTGCAATTATTGATATCCAGAACATTTTAAAATTGTCAGCAACAATAATTATCGTGATATAATCGTTGATCACAATTATTTTGGCCATGATAATTGTGACACCAAATTTCAGTAGCGTCCCATGCCTAATACAACAACAAAACTTATAAAACATTTTTTTAATTACATGTATGTGAGTAAACTACAGAAGAAGTTTTAAATGAATAGCTCTATATTTAAGATCACATCCTATTCAGTTGCAGTGTCTCGAAAATCTATTTCCGTACGGCGTCAAAAAAAATCTAGCTAATTATTCACCGCAACTTGACACAAATGGCTTTTGTTGTGATTTAAAAAGTACAAAATCACAGTGGATTTCTCACATGTAATCAAAGGAACTGTGAACTGTAAAATATCTAAAGCTCATGAGTCCAGCACAGCTTACCTGCCCTAGGCCATAGTTTTTTGTCTAAGGGTAATAAAAAGGGTGCTATAAAACCACTTTATTAAGAGATATTCCTCCATAAAATATAATCATGTAAATTAAAAGTTATGAACCACAGTATAAAAGTAGAAATCAAACTACCTGTGACAGCGTTGGTGGTCGCCGGTTGACTCTCACGTTCGTCCTTCACTGCGGTCACTCCCATCCCATACTCTGTGCCCGGCCTCAGCCCTAAACAGCACAACAACAAAAATAATAATCAAACTCAATGTCATGTTTGGTTTACATAAATCCATTCATGTGTTACTAAACTACCACCGCCAGCTGTTTCTGATTTCACAAAAACGCTCTGATGCCCTACCACGGGTCACAGCCTAAATGTGTTTCATGGTGAGTAAAGCTGTTGAATTTGTATTAGTGTCTCTGGAGGGCAGTTCTTATGGGGCTGTGGCTTGCAGTCACTGTATATATCATGCATTATGAACAGAGGTGGGTGAAGTAGCCAAAAATTGTGCAGGACTAAGAATAATGTTACTTGAAAAAATTAGTGATCCAAGAAATTACTCAAATAAGAGTCATTGTAAGAGTAACTTTAAAGATATAATATCAGATTTTTAATATGGATGGTATGAGTTGGTGTGATTAGAAGGACAAAGCCTTAAATAATGCTCAAAATCTGGTATTTTGGTATTTATTAAAAGATACACAACAAAAATGAGAAAAAAAACGTAATTATATGAAAGGAGCAGAGCAAGAAACACAGCTCAAATCTTTTAACTTGTAGTAACCGAAATTTTTACTCAAGTAAGATTATTGATACTTTAATGCAACTTTTACTCAAGTAGGAGTAACAGTATTCTGAGAAGTACAATGTCCTTAAAAAGTTACTCAAGTAAACATAAGTACTACCCATCTCTGATTATGAAGGAAGTAAAACACTGAAGTTCAAAACAAAGAATGGGTCAAAGGCAGAGGACAAATAAAGTCTACCTTAAATTTAACATTGTATTTTTTTCATAATATAATGTAATATAACAAATTAGGCAATGTTTGAGGGATATTTGAAACAATATAGTGATGATAAATGATAGTATTGAAACAAATTTATGCCACTGATACAATATCCCAAAAGCAGACTTAAACCATAAAAACTATTCTAAATCTACAATACTGTTAAAAAGCCCTGTGGTGCAACACATAAATAGCAGAATGAAACACTTTAGTAGTTCATTTGTATCTGTGATGTGACATAGAAGCTGCTTATTCAACCCTCTACAGCTCAAATCTAATCATAGAACATAAAAACGACTAGTACAAAGAAAAGTACCTAGGATAAATACTTACGAGTGTTCCATGATTGCTCCATCTAACATATATTGAATGCTGAGTCAATATGGTAAATAGTCACATTTTTATGTAGCATTTTTCCACCTTCTTGGCACTCAAAGAGCTTTACATCAAGGCATGACTCACGCATTCACACTCTCATATACCAGCGAACACAGACAGTGGGAGAGTGGTGGTTTGTCTTACCTAAGGACAGAATGAAAGTATTTGTCTGTGGGAGCTGGAATTGCACCGCCAACCTGTGGCTCAGTGGATCTGACTGCTCTACCACTGATGTCTGCGTCGAGATATAGTAATCATTGTGACAGGCCTACATGACAATAATTTGCACTACAGCCGATTGTACTCTCTGGGTGGGCTGTCCCATGGAGCATGTCTGTTCTATTTGCATTGATGGCTCTTAAGGGCCCTTGTCATGGGGCCCAAACATGACTTAGCTCCATCCAGACTTTACAATTAGATCCTGAAAATAGCCCCTATTCTCATGTTTTCCTGCAGCCCCGTGGAGGTCATCACACGCTAACAGCATGAAATTGTGGCTAATGCGCGGGAAACTCATTATCAATAAAACCGCAAGCGTGAAGCTGATTATGGGTAATAACAGTGTGACAGAGGCACTGAGGTGTGAGGAGGGAGACAATGGACACATGGCTGTAATTCAATGGGACAGGCCCACCACAAAGCACACAATCAGACCAGGCTAAGGTGCTACTGGGATACATTGGGGGTGTAATTTGCAACCCATCAGCTATGTTAAAAAAAAAACAAAAAAAACAGCTGGGGCATTTATGGGAACTGTTTAGTTGATTCCACTATGATGAGAATGTCAACCTGGGTATTGTGTTCCAGATTTGACCGTTATAAATTATAGAGAGAAATTGTAAAAGGCTTTACAGTTTTATTGCACTTAACAAGTTTGAGAAGAGTCCAAATATATTGCACTGTATTATTCATTCACTTCACACTGTAGTGGTAAATGTCTGTAGCCACAGCTGCCCTGGCGTAGACTGAAAGAAGCAAGGCTGTAAATCGGTGCTATCGGCCCGTCCAATCAACACATTCATTTACTCTCAATTTACATTCAAACTGTCAGTGGATAAAGTGTCTTGAACTGACCAGAGCAGGATTTGAACTACCAACGAAGATTACCACCTGCTAATCACCACTTGACCAGTTTTGCAGCATCAGAATAACAATAACTGGATTTTGATGGTGGACAACTAAACTTTAATATGTTTTTGAGCTGCAGGTTAATTTTACGCACATATTTTTTCAGAACTTACCTGTCAGAGTCCTCAAACAAACCCATCCATCAACATCTCACTTACTTCTAATCTGACATCTGCGTCCCCACACATCTCATTTATCTACTATCTCACTGCCAACATCTGACTGTTTAAACATACCATTGCTTACTTGGCAGAATAGTTGAATTTCATCCCAGAATTTCCATGTACCTTCGTTTATTTAAAGCTTGAATAGCCCACCTCCTGCTGTGTGGCTTCATACGGCAGATTGTTTAAAAATGGGCTGTGTGCCAAGTGCAAACAATGACAGCCTGTTCCAGATAGAGGAATCTTTATGGAACGGCGGTCCAACACTTAGACATAAAGAAAGAGAAATAAAGGGCTTCCATATGCTTTACATGGGGGATAGAAACATGATTTAAGTGCGAAAGTGCCATACATTTTCCTGACCGATCGATCAAGAGAGAGCCGGAGAAGGTATTGATTGGAGACTAATTGGTGCGACATGCTCTGTGGGCTGTGGGTCTTGATCAACTCTACTCATGAACACAGCAGTATAAAGACTCGGGTATTACACTTCTATGGGGTATTCATTGCCAACACATAACGTATTTAGATCACCATGTAACTTTGGATATCCTGTGAATATTTGCCAAAAACAATGTACTCAAAGGTTTAATATGTTTGAGTTTTGTTTTTGAGTTCCCCTTTCCTGCTGAAAACTACTGCACATCGCATCAGATTTGTGAAGTTGTAGTGTATTGTTTTGTATCATGGGTGACTTGTGCAGACTCGTAACTTTAAGGTGGATTCGAGTAGTAGAGTAGGGTAGAGATCGCAAGATTACTCAAACATGGGTGCAACATATAAAAACATACTAAAACCCATCAGGTAAGGTTCTGATAAAAAAAAGTAGATTTTGTATAATGCCCCTCTTTGTCTTATGAGGTGACGAGGGTCGCCAAATTAAATAATACCCATACTAATCGATACTAAAATGAATATTAAAACTACATACTCATTGAAGCAAGCATCAATACTAGAAAAATCACAAATATAACGAAACACATAGCACAAATTTGGACCTTTACTGTTTTGAAATGATCTTCAGAATGATATCAAAACTAGCATAAGACCAGATGATACTATAGAGCTTGGGATTGGACATCGCAAAGTTTATTTCATTGGAAACATGTGTTAAACATCCATAGCAATTAGCAGAAGCATGCAAACTCCACACAGAAACGCTCAGGACTTGAATTTAAAACCTTCTTGCTGTGTCGAGAGTGCTAGCCACTGTGAAGGATAATCATAACTACACTTTAGCAGTAGTACTAGTAGTAGACTTCCATTGGGGAAAAGTGTATTTTCAGGTCGACATTTGAGGAAAAATTCAAAATTATATAATGAAGTGAACTTTTACATGTTATGAACAAGATTGGCCATTTGAATTGTAATAGGCCATTTTACCTGCAAGCATTAGGACTGAAACTGAAGTAGAGTCAGAATTCAATAAATTACTAGAGGCACTATATTTTCTCAGCACTCAGCTCCTTATTGAATAGTATTGATCGGGCAAAGGTGTGGAAAACCTGCAAATATACAAGTCTCGGAAGAAAGTAGGTCAGCTATAGGAAGAGTCATGCAAAGTGCAAGAAGTGCTCAAGGTAAGGGGAGAAAATTCTATAATATGGTATGATAGTTCTGAAACTTTTCATGCCACTTGCAACTTAAACCAGACTAGACCAGGACAACGGGTAAAACATTCTGGACTTAGTTTTTGATCTACAAGAGGGAATACAGTATTAATCCAGCACTATACCTACATTTGGCATTATCATCTTGAGAATGCCCAGTCTCGTCTGATCTCAGAAGCTAAGTAGGGTTGGGCCTAGTTAGTTCTTGGATAGAAGACAGTTGGTTGGGAATACCAATACAATGGGTCCAGCAGTGGCTCTAATCTAAAGCATACTGTTGTAAAAGGGATATGGTCACAAACTTATGTAGTGCTTTTCCACCTTCGAGGCACTCAAAGCACTTTACATCAAGGAACCAGTCACCCATTAGCAAACACATTCATACACGCAGTCGCAGTGTATGAAGTACGCAGAGACTAGGGGCAAGGTGGGTTAAGTGTCTTGCCCAAGGTCTGTGGATCTGACTGCTCAACCACTGCTGTGTCCTAGGGCACACCCAACCTGCTCAGTATGAATATGAGTGACTGGTGGTGGCTAGAGGGGCTGTTGGCGTTTATCGGTGAATGATTAATACAATGTAGGATGCTTTAGGTGTCTTGAAAGGTGCTATATAAATTAAATTATTTTGAAACAGACAGTAATACAGACCAACATTACTGCTATTATTAAACCTATATAACTCAAGATGACACACATCATCTGAATTTTCAATGATGAATTTGTCAAAACTTAATAAAACTTAACAAAACTGATATTTCTTGAACGTGAGCCGAGAGACAAAAAAAAAAAAAAAAAACCCAAAAACCACAACAGTTTCATATGTCCCACAGTTTGAAAACCAAAGCCCCACAGGAGTAACTGTCAGATTGAGAAAGCGTCCTTACCGGTGATCTTGGCCTGTGTAGTGTCCTTGGGGCCCGGGTTGAACAGCAGCTCTCCGTGGTCTCCTCCGGACAGGGGGCCGTACTTGATGCGATATTTGTCCACCTCAGCCTGGCTGTTCTTCCACTCCAGTGTGATGCTCTCGTCAGTCACATCCACCGTTTGCAGTTCCTTTGGCGCATCCAGGTCTGAAGATTAAAGAGGGGGTATTACACTTCTGTGGGTATTAATTGCAAACACATTAGATACTTACATCACCATGTTACTTTTTGTTGCCTAAATGTCTCTATTCACCGAAAACAACGTATTGATGTTTAATGTTTCATTTTCAAGTCTCCCCTCCATTTGCTCTCCGATCTAAGTCACTCCACCTTCAGAGTGCACAGCACATAGGCATGCACCAATGAAGCTACTGCAGATCACATCAGGTTTGTGAAGTTGTAGTGTATTATTGTACCATGCTTTTGTATATTTATGGGGGCATGGGTGAGTATTGGAGTCTTATGCCAACTGTAAGTAGGGTTCCAATAGGGCCAATAGATCACTAGATTTATCAAACATGCATGGATGACGTATAAAACCTCTTAAAGGATGTTTGTGATGAGGGAACAAAATTATAACATAGAGAGCTACATAATACATAATGCATAATGCCACCTCTTTCAACAAATTAGATCAAGTTATTTTCTTTCATTTGAATTTGAGAGAGGACAATGGAATCTCATTAAAAAAATATTGAACACAATTGAGTAAACCATTAGCCACTTTAGCTTTCTGGTTACAATGTTAAAAAGCCAGAACTCAGATAAATTCAACTCAAAATTCCTAACAACCTCCCAGAAAGAAAGAAAGAAAGAAGACTGTAGCAATTTATTGAAAAGACATTTGTCTGCTACTGCTGTGAGCCACAGGTTTTTGGTGGGTACCTGCTTATCTCCATGGAGACGGTATTGCTTTGCCTGGATTGTTGCACAGAACGGCAATAAAATGTATTCATCTCTATGGAGACAAGCAGGTAACACCACCATGCCAAGTTACAGGTCAGCTCTTAGGAGATGAAAGCTCGTTCACTGTAAGAATGCATGTTTTTCAAGGTGTTTTTGAGCAATAATATGCAAGGTAGATGACTATAATGCCATTCTGTGGAACATTCCAGGCATTATGTTGTAGCACTGTTCATCTTTTTCACTATATCCAGCACAAATTGGTGTACCAATTAATACTAAAAGAACAAAAGTAGTAAGACCACACAGACTAGTATACACCCATGGACCACTATGGAACCTACCTGGATGGCTGAGGGGTTACACAGATATAATATAAAATAAACTATTAAAAAAATACATTCTACAGTCTGAATTCAGTGTATTTTTCAATTATCATGGTGGTATTAAGTAAAATGTCAAACTCCTTAGTATCAAAATCGAGCTTGACATTTTAGTATCGTAACAACACTAATTGGTATCAACATTTTAGACAAAGCCCCCTTTACAATAAGCTTGAAAGATGCTATAACTGACTAATCCCACACTTCCTATTTAAAACATGAATCAGTTTAATGCATACAAAATAGTTGAAAGCTGCAATTACTTTTCCATTAATGAAACATCTTTATAGAACTACCCCCCAGGTGGACTGCAGACTAGACTGCCTTATGGGCCCTAGCTGAGCAGGATTTGAACCATTACCTTGTACTTTGAAGCTTGTGTGTGCCCAGTGGGGGTCATCCCTCATAAACGCTCTGATTAAAAGTGCCTCACAACAGCCAGTGTGGTCTGCTCTCCACCACACACACAAACATCATTACTTTATCCTACTTCCTCCGACTTCCAGACAATGTCAAGGGATCTTCCTCTAAGACTTTTAAAGACGTCTTTCCCCACCTAAATTGGCCACATCGGTAAAATAAAGGCAAAAGTACTTTTATTAAATGGGCCATACTGGATTTTGTCTTGTCCCAGTGCACATATATTGTAAAAGAAGCTTTTAGGATGAAAATGAGACCTCTATGTGCTATCCATATCTAATTAAAAACTTATAACTTATAAACTAATCATAGCAAAGAATAAGGATGCTTGGAGTGCAGTAGGAAAGTGAGGAATAACTTTGGACGGTTTGGACAGTTGAGGTTTATAAAGGTTAAAAGGTTTATAAAGGTAGTTCTGTTTTTTTCATGTTTTTAAGACAGTAAAAATTAAGTACAGAGCCTCTAACTATGCTAACACTATGCTAACTCTCACTATTATCATCTACAGGCCTGCCAAATGTCTTTAGCCTGCTCACCTTCCAGACACAACATGTATCTGGAGCTCCCATAATCTTTACACTAGGGTAGTACATAGAAATTGGAATAGAAATATGTGAAGCTATATTTGTTTTGAGGTTGGCTTTGGCTATGAAATGTCTGTCTCATATGTTGGTAATAGCTCTCCTACCATTTCAACAAGTTCTACTCTGCACTAATGCCAGTGGCTCCAGAGTTACATCGTAGTGCACATTATATGTAATGCCTGTTGAAGTCAGTTCTTATGTATAAGGCATGTTCATTTCATGAGCATTTATGTAATATATGGTCTCTATTAGAAACACATTGGAAGAGGAGAGTAAAGCAATATGCGCAATATTGATTCTAACCACTATTTGCGTCCACTTAATGGGCCTTCTGTTTGGCGTCAGAGGCACTGCAGTGGAGCCCCCAGAGGTACAGAGGTACACACTACAAATTAAAGGGAAATTAGTTTGAAGTTACTGATTGAAATCAGCAAAAGGCATATATAGTCAATATTAGTTATGTGTATATGTAAATATAAAATGCTCGAAGTGTGTGTATATATATAAATATATATATATATATATATGTGCATATATATATATAAATATATATATATATATATATATATATATATATATATATATATATATATATATATATATATATATATATATATATATATATATATATATATATATATGTATACACACGCACGCACGCACACACACACACACATACACACACATATATGGCATTCCAGGCTTTGACTATGGCTTCTCTATCGAGTTAGAGAAAACTAAACCACCAAAATAATTTCTGTTTAGGAGTAACTACAATTACAAATGTACGATATAACAACCCATTGCAGAACATCCAAGGAACATTTTAAAAACTTAAAAAAGCATTTATGTTTGACCTGTGAGGAAGGACTCATAGACGGGGATGCTGCTGTGCTCTCCTCTGCGGGCTAACAGTGACACCTCGTAGTGGGTGTCGGGGAGCAGGGCTCCCAGGTGGTACTGGGTGTCCGTGGAGGGGAGCTCCATCACGGTGCGGTCCGAGGGCTCAGAGCTGGGCCCGTAAGTGATCGTGACCCCGTCTATGGAGGCCACAGGCTGGAACCAGGTAACCAGAGCCGTGGTGTCGGTTACATCACGGACATCCACCTGCGTTGGAGCATCAATCTCTGAGGGAAGAGAAAAGGAGAGAGGTTTTAGTGAAGTGTAAAATAATGTAAGTAGATCAGTTTTCAATAGCAGTATTGGCCGATCTCAATATTTGATATAATGTTTTCGATGATTTCAGTTTGTCGGTTTGGATCAAAAAAAACCATATCAGATCTGTAACCAAAACTAAATACCTGATAAATATATGCCTGTGTACAGTATGTTGAATTTCCATAAATTTTGGAGACATTACATTGACTTACTTTAATTTCCTGGAGATTGATCCCTGCATTAATCATAATTACTACTTTATCCTATACCCAATTTAACCTATATCTGAATGTTATTAATCTAATAATAAAGGATTTATATCATGAGGACCTGATGTTTGTACCCATAAAGAAGACAAATCCACATTAACTGAATCTGTGTACAGACTTTAGTCTCCACAGTGTGATAAATACATGCCCAAATAAGATGCATCTCTGCACTGTAACTGCTAATATTGACGGAAAAAAGTATTACAAGGAAATATTTTCAATGCCTGTGAACAGAGTAATCTCACAACATGCTGGCACTTCATTTTCCAGTACACTTGATGCACTGTTCTTACCTCACAAAGTACATCATAGTGCAGTGTAACAACTTAAAAAAACAACCTGTAATAACCTGTAGCGTTGTCACGATACTAAAATTTCATACTCAACTTTGATACTAAATAATAGACTCGATACTTTTTACTCGATACTGATTTTGATACCCAAGTGATCATTTTAAAAAAAGTTTTTTAGACAATATTGTAATTTTCAACACACAGTGCATTATATTCTTGAAGTAAGTACACGTACTAGGGAACATGGGGTAGTTAAAACTTAACGCTTCTAACATAACTCTTACATCTGTATAATAAAGTATATAATAATAGGCTCAGGAGTTTATAATAAGCTATGGTTTGATTAGGTGGTATACGGTTGTTAAGGAAGCAGCGTGAAGCCCTTATATAAATGCATAGCTCAGTTAGACTCATACTGAGGCCATTAAAAGTTTCCTCAACAAAGAAGACATTACTTTTTTATAAGAGTAATCATTAGGGCATAATAATGAGGAGGGATGGAAAAATACATGGAATATGCTGATAATGATATTATAATTTTCAATTAGTTTGAGCAGAGTGTGTGTATAAGCAGCTTTTAAAGTCAAAATATGTCCAGTGTATGCTGTTTGGGTCTAATTAGAAAATGTTTTATTGCACGATAATCAGGAAGTGCGTGTTAGCATGGTTAGTTGTGGTTACCTTACTGGTTAACTTACCTTTCCGAACATCCTATGTTAAGAGAGGAATAACTTTAAACTGAAAATGAACTAGTTTTGTTTTTCACATTTTTAAGATGGCAAAAAATCTGGTACATTGTCTTTAATTTTAACTGTAAAAAAAATTATAAAATATTTAATGTCAACACTTCATTTACATATTTTAGCATTTTAATATTGCAATAACGATCATTCAGTGATACATTTTAGACTCAAAAATACATTTTCAAAACCAAAAATATTTTAGTAGAGATGCAAGATTAATCAAAATCGAATCGAAATCACAATTAGCATGGACGCAATTATCAAATCATAAATCAAACTTGCTGCTAACCCTGTACCATGCCTTTTCAATGTGATTCTTGTATTCATTTGTTTGGTTAGATTTTTTGTCAGTTCTTCTGGACGAGTTTAAAATGTGAACTTTGAACAGAATCGTATTATTAAGGCATAAATCAGAAAACCAACCACAATTGCGATGCTTGTCAGAAAAATCTCAAGTAGATATTTTACTCAAATCGTTCAGCCCTACATTTTAGGCATGTTTTTTCTTTGTTTCTAAAGATATGGCATCACATTTTGGTCGACAGATCTGACCTCCTCTGCCCTGCTCCATAAGTGCAGTGTTGTCATTACAGCTGTCTGCCTGAGTGAGCTTGTTTACCATGTGCAGGTGTTGAAGTACACAACAGCCCTCATAAATTCATAAGCCCTTTCTGAGTATTTACTCTTCACATCCTCACGCCGTGAAGGACGCCCTTTTAACACCGCTAAAAATTGGTTTGTCACACGTTAGTGACTTGAGCGGTGTCAGCCTCTGTCGCAGCGTGATAACGTAAAGAGTCTGCGGAAGAGCTGATAGACTGCTGCTCAGAGGTGTGAATTGGCCCCGTGTGCGTGGACCTGTGACTGTTACCAGACCCCTCCACTGGGACCGGACTACACACTGGGTTTTAGTGAGAGGTGAGTGAGAGAAACAATCACATGCAGAGACAATCCTATGCTATTCACAGCAGCTAATGTCACAGGAGCCACCACAAGAGACTGAGGAAAGTTCCATAGGGTCCAAGTCATTTATAGAAAAATGTCATTTTACAGCAGGCTTCACACTTCATAGCAAAAAGGTCATGAGTTCAACACCCAGTCTGCATTTTTGTCCTGGTCTGCTTGTGGGTTTCCTCCAGACAATCCTGGCAGAAAGACTAAGGAGTACCTAGGTGGGGGACTATCCTACTGTGCATGTTTTAAGTGGCACTGGAGCAGCGAGAGGAAACCCAGCAAGACACACAATCATATAGTTACCCATGTTAAGGTTTTCTAATTGAAAGTGGGACTACACACTTTAACTCCACCCACAGCTACAGTCGGTAAAACTGGGCTGTGCCTGAAGGGCTAAAGACGCGGTGAAGGAGGATGGGCGGGGTCTGGACGACTAAAGGGGAGAGTGACGGGGGAGGAGGGGTGGGATCTGGAGGACTAAAGCTGAGAGGAAGGGGGAAATAGGGGCAGGGTCTGGTAGACTAAAGCGGAGGGTCGGGGGGAGGAGGGGTGCGGTCTGGAGGATTAAAAGGGAGAATGGGGAGTGGTTCGAGAGGACTAAAGGGAAGAGTGAGGGAGGGAGAAGGGGTGGGGTCTGGGAGGACTAAAGGGGAGAGTGACTGGGGAGGAGGGGCAAATTAACTTTTGCACTAAAATGGCAAAAGATCTATATTTCATTCTAGAAAGTTATCTTCTTTTATCAGTATCTTTTGAGTCTGTCTTATGTCTTTTGACTGCTGGTGTTCTTATCAGCCAATTTTGCAGCGGTTGGTAGACATTTCACTACTGTATCAACCCCATTTTATTGACACAGATCTGGTTTAAGAGTTAGACGCCAGAGGAGGTGAGAGAAAAAAAAAAGTTTGGTCTTAAATTGCATTTCCACTCGTAGCTCTGTGTATTCTGGCCATATGCTGCTGTTTTGAGCCCATAAATAATCTCACCCAAGATCTGACCCACTGCTGGATAGACCTGTCAATTATTACGCTGGCTGCTGTACAAACACTAACCCTACTTTGGTGAAAGGAAACTCTCCCTTAGGTGGTTCCCTTGCACACTTCGAGACCGGATTTAAATTACAGTTTCGGAGTCTTGCATCGCTTAACTAAAACATACATTCAACAACTTCAACGGGAGGTCTAGTACGAGCATTCCCTAAGGTCACTAGACTTGGAAATTTAGAAGTTTGTTTTCAGCCACACCGCTCAACTCTCACTTCGAAAATTTTCTAAGTACATATTGACTCGCTTCCAGGGCACCTGCGTGTTTTACAAACCATTGGATTTTATCACCGCTGGAAGGTTGAAGTACAGTCCCATCTCTCCGCACAAGCCCGGGAATCTATATCGCATTTACTGCCTTTTAAATCACAACAGTGCAATGAAATATAATGAGCTAATCAGTCAACAGTGGCGTGGAGGGATGGGTTCTGGATACTCGCATGGCCAGGGGTCTGCGGTGGGTTTCTCAGATGCAAAAGAAAGCAATGATCCGGTAACAACAGTGAAGGTGACAAGTTGGATTAGAAATTAAGTCTGGCAAGGCTCTTATAGTGTATTTTTTCTATTTAATGTCTAGTTATGGGGTGGGAATGTATAGACAAATGTGGTAGTAATGGAGGCTTTTTTGCACAGGGGGCAGAACATCTGTGTTTGTTATGACAAGTAAAAGCAACAATGACAAGGAAAAGTAAAAAAAAATGGACTGAGATGGAGCTAACAACAATGGGAGAAAGGAAAACAAACACTGTCGCTGGATTAAGGAGGCAATTTAAATACGGAAACTTGCCCACAAGACTTTAAACCGGGACAAGGGGGCTTTTTTACTCTCACACACCTAAGATACTTTCCTGAAGAAGTCGTACTGCAGATGGCGCTGTCGTCCTGCCTCCACTGGTGGGAAGACAGCGCCAAAACCTGTTTAAATCTGACCGGACATGTCACAACAACAGCACGTGACCACTCTGAGGAAGAGCGCTAGAGAGCAGGCAGTTTCCTCAGAAGGCCAGATATAAAAACAAACTAAACCTTGGTCTGAAAAAAGTAAAAAATAAATTAACAGAAGACCAGATGAACCTCACTGGACTAAGCCCAGAGCTTGTTCAACATCTGCTGCAGAATAAATGACCAGTTCTATAGCAAGATAAAATATTATAGGCACCTTGTGTTCGATAAAATATTTAAAATAGATTTTCCATGTTACTGTATAGGCTGGAGTTTCAAGGAATTTCATACTGACTTGAAACAGAGCCTAAAATGTTTTGGTTCAAGCTTGTCTATGATTAATTCCTATTATTAACTCCTCTTATAACTGTTTTGTTATTTACATGCCTTGATGTTTTATGTTGCATTTTTGAGATTTAAATGTTTCAGTGTGACATAAAATAAAATGCATTAAGAATCTTTTTCATCATATTATGATTTACCATGGAATAAAAGTCTCTATATTCTGTCTAATGCACCAGTTGGTCACAGTTCTACTTAAATACTTTAGGTTTAATTGCATATTGCACCACTATTCCATCATAACCTTTGTCCATGTGTCCTTATTCAAAGCACATTCTAACTACAAACTACATGTTCATCATACCCTTTATTTTTTGCAGTCTTTACTTTGAATACACACCCCCTGACAGATAAATTACTGACAGTTCTACTCCAAATCTCTCATTCTGGCCTCACAGACTCACTGGTGACGATGTTCTTGGAGGTGGGTGGTCCTCTCTTGTTGTTCTTCACTACCTCCAGCTTGACCTCATACTCCTGCCCCGGGCCCAGGCCTGACTGTTCGAATGTTGTCTCCGGACGGCCAAGAGAGTTCATGATCTCTCCATCCTCCTCTTTCTGGAAAAAAACATAGCCAAAGCAAAGTGAAAGGCCAATCAAAAGACTATTACTGGCATTGGATAGAGGTGGGTGGATGAGCTGGACGAAGAAAAAGCAAAGCGGTTGATATAAATAGTAAAAGTTAGTTAGGGATTATTTCATTTCAGTGTTTGGAACAAGAGTTGTTGGCTTCTTTGTTCAACAGTTTTTTTGTATGTATGGGTGGGGTTGGATTTGGATATTTTAGCTTTTTTAGCTTTAGTATTCATGTCAACTTCAGTTTATTTTTGTCAGTAAAAAATTGTAAGAATAAATACATGCAATTGTATTGATGTAAGAGCAGAAAAGCAGAACAAAACTTTTTTTTTTTTCAAACATTAATCCTTTAAAATCAATGTGCAAGATATATATTTGATCAAATTGGTAGATTTGCCAATTACTGCACTGGTTTTAGATTTACACTTTATTTTTGGTCATGATCGCAAATGAATGTAACTGAGTACATTTACCACATCTGGTGCTGCGTGTGGAGTGAGGGGCAAAAGAAACAACCAAATGAAAGATAATGGCATGTCGAGTCAGCTATAGGGGGTTAATGGACTAAGGTTGAATAAACTTTGGTAGCACAGTTTTAAATGGTTCTGAAAGCACTTTAAAAGAAAAACAAAAAAGTGCTCGCTGTTAGCAAAATGAAAACACCACTCGCTAACCGTCTTCACTGCTGCGTGTGCAAATTCTGCCTCAGATTGGCTATTTTCCACCAGACACTGTGCCAGAACCCATGTTGGTACATTGGGAAATTACTATATCCAAATAAATGAGAAATTGTCTATAGAGTTTGGTTCTGATGAGGGAAAGGAATTTCAAATAAAGATCACGTACATGTCTGTGGTTATGCCTGCATGTTCCCAGTCTAAATGAGGCAGACAGCGCAAAACAATCAGTCCAAGGATTTACGAGCAGGACCAATGATACATCAACATATAGTTTTGGCAGGATTTTACAACCCCAACTGGCATCGCTGTGTTGGTCTTGGATGTCTCAAGAAGATTTATCCTCTTATATGAGCTAGAATATTAAAATCCAGTCTGTTAGATGGTACTTTTCATTTACAGTAGTAGAGATCTCCTTTTAATGAAATAGTGCACGGTTTCGGAAAAAAAAAAATCTAAGTGTGTTTGCCCTGTGCTCGTTGTAACGTTTGAGAGAAGACTTTTGTACTATTTCACTACTACACTGTATGTGGTGTTTTAATAACACTACTGTGTACTGTTCATAGTCATTTTTTGGCCATTTTATTGCAAACTAGGTAAATTTGCAGTTTTCCGATCAAAAATGTTGAAATCTAAGTGTGTGCTTCCTTCAGTGGCCACTGCAATTTCAAGTAGTTGGTGACATCACAGAAGACTTCCCCGATTAGAGCCTGTTTTTTCTGATTTTCTGATTGTTTGACCAATCACACTGTGCCTCATCTGCCCAGATCCTGCCCCTCCTCCCCCCTCACACTTTTCTTTATTCCTCAGCGTTCTGCCCAGTTTAACAGCTCTATTTAAAATGCGATTGTGGGCGGAGTTTAGGTGCTTAGTCTTACTTATAGAAATGACCCACCCAATATGAATGAATATACTAATACAAGAATCCCATGCTTTTCAAAAAATGTTTCTAGAGGTCTACAGGTACAACAATATTTCTCTATAAGGACATTTTATTCTTATTTCTACCTAAATATTTTGAGATTACACCACAAGTTGTATTTTCTTTTTGTTGATCCTCACTTTTTTGCATTATATTGTTATTGCAATAGGAGATTATAATAACATTATAACACTATTATAATGACGATAACAACGTTATAATTTTGCATTTTTCTAAAATAGTAACTGCAGTACAACCTGTTTTTGATCATATTTCCAAGCTCTTTTCATACTGACCAAATTTCACAACTCATGGATGTCTTTGGACCTTGGAAGTAGGTGAAAATAATGCATTGTATTGATACCAGACCCAAGAGTCTAACCCACAGCCTCCCAATTGCTTAAAAGGATTCACTATAACATATTTTGTAGTAGCAGAACTTACAGTGTTTCTGAAGATAAGGTTCCATCCGTCAAAAGGGATGTTGAGAGGGTCCCACTGCACCTCCACAGACGTCTCCCTCACAGACTTGAACTTCAGCCCCTCAGGCTCAGGCAAGTCTGCATAGATAGAGTTCAGATATATACATAATGTATTAAGTACATGTTTATCTATATAGTCTCCATCACCCTTACAATGTGTCATGCATGTCCACCTAATTGCAAGTTCCTATTATAGCCCAGATATGACATGTTAATGATGTTAATGAGCATTTGATCTGGGATTGAGCACCGATAGCAATACTGGCTTTGAATGTTTGTAAGAGGTAGATAGAAGTTTATACTGACACCATGATCAAACAATCAACTCTAAAAAACATGCAAAAATGAACTTAGTATGACTTTCTTCAATGTTTAGACCCAGTTAACCTAATAATGAAGTAAAGTCATTTCAGGGGGGAGGTTTGCAACAGATTGTTCAAATGTGCACTATGTAACTTTTCAGGTAACAGCCACCTGCTTGTCTCATGGATCCCTGGAAAACAAGAAGGTGACATTAAAAAGACCCATGGAGACAAAAGATCAAAAGAAAGATCAGAAGTGTATTTATTTCTTCTTTTTGCTATAAAACACCTTGACTTTGGAAGCTGGTAGAAAAATGACGACCCAAAATAATTACAGGAAAATATGCAGACTCCTCCTCCTGCTTTGAACATTAAAGGGCTCCTCTTGTGATGTCATGTGGTAATACAGGAAGTGCTCCACTGTGTTTTAAACTCCACACATCTTACTATATTTAATTGAAAACTAACGCTTCATGACATGACAAGGTGAAACAATCCATTCGGAGCTTTGGAAATGTACACAGACTAATAATAAAGGATTTCTGAACATGTGTGAATGAAACAAAACACAACTCCAAGTATGTTTTTTTTTTTTTGGATGAGGTAACAGCAATCTAACATGGCCCAAAGCGCAAACGAGTAAATTTTTCCATAATATACGACCTTTAACTATTCTACCACCAGGGTGCCCAAATTACTGTATTTTCCAGTCTATAAATCACACTTTTTTTCATAGTTTGGCCGGGGGTGCGACTTATACTCAGATGCAACTTAATGTGAAATTAAATGAAAAGAAATTAAAATATATAATTTCACATCTTTGTTATTGTCACACTGACAATTGTGCGCTGCCTCGTAAAAGAAAATCAAATTCAGCTGAGTCAGATGACAGCCAGGCAGAAGAGGAAACGGCGCTTCATCTACCTCCAGAGTTGTTCAGAACTGACACTGACGATGAAGAATTCAGTGGTTTGTAGTGATTTGGAGTGAGATCCAGAGTAAACTTGTTAGCTTGTTTTCTATGCTTTAGGTATCTGATTAACTGTTAATATCTTACGTTAACATACCAGACAGTTATTCACTTCGCTGTCTATGCTTCATGTAGCTGAATAAATATAAATGTGTTAAGTTAGCATGGTGTACAGCTATTCAGCCTGTTGTTCTCTATTTATTGTTATTATTAAAACTTGCCTTAAAAGATAAAATGTCTGTTCTTGTTCTCAGATTTTGTCAAATAAATTTCTCCAAAAAATGCAACTTATAGTCTGGAAAATATGGTAAATAAAAAAGTGTAAAATTATCTCAAAACAAGTAACAGTTCACCATCAGTTTCATTCTTTGCACTCACGTGTCTCCACCCGGGCGCTGACAGGGACACTCTTCTTGTTGTTGAGGACGGCATACACACTGACCAGGTACTCTATTCCTGGTTCAAGTTCACGGATCGTAGCCTGCTTCTGGTCTCCAGGTACCCTCATGTCCATCTCTAGCCCTCCAACAGCTGTGGGGACGTAGGTTATCAGGTACTCCATCACGCGCATCTCATTCTCCCAGGAAAGGTCCACTGTCTCTGGGTTCACCACCGTGGTAGTCAGGTCCTTGGGCGGAGACACTGTGGAGGGGCAAGATTTCAAGTAAAATAATGAAATTTGTGTTGACACTATGAAGTATTTCACCACTAGAATATGTTTCACTTTTTATATATATTATTATGTCAAGTCCCAATTTGTCCACTATGTACTTTTCCTTATCGAGGGTCCATTCTTCATAGAGAGGTTATTACTTGCTTGAATGTTCCAGGTATAATTTCAAGCAAGTAAAAATTCCCTTTGGGATCCAGGATAGACAGGTTTAATGTCAAGCAAGTACTGAATTCCCTTCCAGAAAGTTACATAGTGTGCCTTTACATAAATATAAAATAGATACGATGGGATACCATGGAGACAAGCAGGTGGTGGACCCTCTACCAGAAAAGTAATAATGCATATTTAACTTCACATGCTGTTTGAATTTGACTTGAAATCCATTATGAATGAAAATTGACAACTTTGACATAAATCAAAGCATTTAGATGGAATTTTAATGTTTTGACGATTATTATTTTGTACTATTGCATCTCTTGTGAGTCTAGACATGGCATTCAAAATTTGATCACAACATTATTTATTATCTATATTTCCTATTTTAAAAAATCAGTTGATTTTGCCAGTTGCCACATAGTTTGGACACTTGGCTGGTACTTCATTACTGTCTGGTTGGTCAGCATTTGATCAGCATTCACTGTTCAAATGTCCATTCCAGCCTCTCATCCATGACATTTCCTAACAGAAGCTTAAACCCACTATATTACTGTTTTTCCATTAGATTTTTTTTTTTTTTGCATAAATTGCCCAACTCTATATCCATATAATCCTACTCATCAATCCTCCCTAAAGCCAGTGGTAATTGGAAATAACATACTCATCTGTCACTATCACACACAAATGATGAGCAATATTACTCATTCTTGCCACAGGCCAACAGAGAGCCCAATCATGGGGCTTAGAGCTGAAGTCAATTTTATGTTACATGAAATATGTTTTATAAAGGTTATTATGTAGGAAGTGCTTGCATTGTTGTCTTTTTGCCCAGAAAATGCACTTCGTAATTATAGAATTGCATGACTAAAACATGGATACAGCATTTTTGACATTTTTTACTCTGGTAGAAAAAAAAAAACCAAAAAAAACAAAAAAAAAACAAAGCATTACTTTACCTAGCGCAGCCTTGTACAGTGCTGTTCTTGCGTTTTGACAAAGGCATATGGAAGAATGTAAAGGAATAGTACTACATCATAATTTGATGTTTTTAGTAATAAGCCTGTATGTATCCTTTAGCTGCACATGTGCTTTCAATTTAAATTTAATAACGGTAACTGTGTAATCCCTCAATCATCCAGGTAAGATCCAGTTGACAGAATTTCATTTTCTTCTGCTTAATGACGGCAACAAAATTTTTTTTTATCTAATCCACGGCACAGTAGAGCAGTCATTTCCTATTTAGTCAGCCAGAGCTACTGCTAAAACTTTGCATGGTCACAACTGAATGCTCTTTAGCATTTTATTAGACTAACATTTCATTATAATACCAGAATTTTCAATGTTACTTTGTGAATTTTACTCATTGACAATCACATTCAAACTTTTTCTGATTTGGAACATATTTTCAATAGGGCCATTGTAGCTAATTAGCCATGTAGCTAATGCCGTCTACTAATCATACAGTGTTGCATTACTTGAAATTGCTGCATGGAGAATGTGTTATTCCATACATTTTTAATAGAGAAGACTCCAAGTGAATTTTGTCAATATAATTGTGGAGATTGGCAAATTTTGCACTGTTGCTAGGTTAGTCAATGTTTACGCTATCTTGGGTTTCAGAATGATGAAACCGAGGACTGTTGCCATGGCAATAAACAATTTAAAACTAGATACCTCTTTTGAATGTGAAAAAAAGTGAAACTCCTGAATAGTTTATTCACCCTGCAGCAAATGGAGCAACTAACTTAGTTGATAGTGGGCAAAAAAATCCATCCTCTCCCTTTACCTTCAGAGCAATCTTCTCCAATGAATCCCTCATCGCAGACGCACACGCCGTTCTCACAGCGCCCCTGGTTCTGGCATTCTCCTGGACAGGTAAGTATTGAGCAGTCATGTCCTGTGAACCCTTCAAAACAGACGCAGTTCCCATCCGCACAGTACCCTCTGTCCAGGCAGTTATTGGGACAGGTCTTCTCACTACAGTCCTCTCCAGCGAAGCCCTTATGGCAAACGCATTGTCCATTGACGCAACGCCCACGATCATTGCAATCATTTGGACACGTCAACTCGCCACAGTCTTTACCGGTGAACCCTAGGAAGCATATGCACTTCCCGTCGACGCAATCCCCACGTCCGAGACAATCTTTGGGACACGTTTTGACACTGCAGTCCTCCCCTGCATAGCCCTTATCGCATACGCATTGCCCATTAACGCAACGTCCGCGATTTTGACAATTGTTGGGGCAGGAAATCTCGCTGCAGTCTTCCCCTTCAAATCCGAAATCGCACACACACTCTCCGTTTACACACTGACCCCTGTTGCTGCAGTTATCGGGGCAGGATAAAATGGAACAATCTGCGCCTTCAAAACCGGGATCGCAAATGCATTTTCCGTTGAAACAATGACCTCTTTCCTTGCAGTTGTTGGGACAGGTGAGTTTTGAGCAGTCTTCGCCGGTGTATCCCGTTTGGCAGACACACTGGCCGTTGACGCACATTCCGCGGTTGTTACAGTTTCCGGGACAGGTAAGTTCACCACAATCTTCTCCGGTAAAACCCTCATCACAAAAGCATGTTCCGTTAACGCAGCGCCCCCTATCGTAGCAATCGTTAGGACAAATAAGCTCGGAACAATCAAATCCAGTCCACGGTTCATCACATACGCACTCTTCATCTATGCATTTTCCTCGACCCAGGCAGTTGTTGAGGCAGTTTGTTTGGGAGCAATCTTCACCGATGAATCCTTCCTCGCAAAGACAGGAGCCGTCAACGCAATGGCCGTACTCTCCGCAATCCAAGAGGCAAAGCTCGATACTGCAGTCGTCTCCTCCGAATCCATCGAAACACTCGCATTTTCCATCCACGCATCGTCCCTGGTCTTGGCAATCGTTAGGACATTCAGGTTCGGTGCAGTTGGGCCCTCTCCAGCCTGGTTCGCAGATGCAGCTACAAGTTTCAGCGCTCCAGTTCCCACGGCCATTACAGTAGGGCTTTGTGGACACCTCACCTGGACAAAAACAAGAAAAGTTTAAAAAGGCAATCAGGGTATTAACGTAGTGTGCACTGCGATCAAATGGCACAAAATTATGGTGTTGGACATTTTGTAAACTGGAATTGCAGGGATAAAAAGTGTCCCTGGTCTGTAATACTTCATTCAGACATTGACACAAAAAGACCAGATCATGTTACTGATTTATACACCACAATAAATCTTTGTAGAAGGATAAGTGTTTGTAAAATAACCCCGTGTCGCACCTGTTTTCTGTCCCAGACTTGGATATAAAATTGCAAACTTGAAACCTGTGACAGATTGTGGTTTGAGGCTGTGTTTAACAAGTTTGTTCAGAGTAGAGTGGACTACCGTAATCCACTCTACTCTGGACAAACATCTTAAACATGCATTGTGTTGCATTGACATTTACAAAAAAATATATCCTACTGTATTTCAATTGCTTATGACACTATGGCACCTAATACTTTTAACCTAAATTTAGGTTTGCTTTTTACTGCAGATTTCCAGATTCAATAACTTGGTAACTTCTGGTCTAGTGTTACAAGTGTCACAACACTTTTTAATAACCATAGTCCTTTACAGAGAACTTGGGCTCCCTTATCATCTTAATATTATTATCATTATTGCTTAAATGATCATGCAAATTTCAGATTAATAGCCTTATCATTTAATCAGAGGTTTGAGACTGATCATAATCAATACCATGTGAAATTGATTTAGATGAGTTTGGTTGCCAATTAGTATTTAGATATCCATTTTTTTTTCTTGATTTAAAGTAGTAGAAGTACCTGTAACCGGAGCTCCACAACAGCCCGACCCACTACCACACTGCTCCCTCAGGGCGGACAGCTCGGACTCCAGCATCTCCAGTCTGCTCAGGATGTCCTTCAGGTCCGGCAGGTGGTTGTCGCACGCACACGCTTGTTTGGGGATGTTGATGCGATGGGTGAAAACGATCTGATTCTCCCCATCCATTGTGTGCTCCATGTGCTCTGTGTTTTGCATATCCATCGGTCCACTCTTGTGCTTTGGCTCTGTCTCTCCCGGAGTGTCCAAGTCCACGGAGCAGAGGGAGGTAGAGGGGACGTTGATGTTGTAGACGTGGTTGAAGACTACGGGCTGGTCCGGGTGAGGTAAGGTAAGGTTTTCTTGAGTTTTCTTGGGCATCAGAGTTTCTCTGCGATGGCGGATAACCTGTTTGACCAGGCCAGCATTGGAGAATTGTAGCAGCAGTGCTGTGGTTAGACAGGTTAGGAGTAATAGTTTTGGCCCCATGATGACGCCTTGGGTTGGGTCTTCTTCAGAAATACAAATAGGAGACTGTTACCAAATGTGAAGTTCTTGTCTTGAATCCTGCAGAAAAAAAGAGAATGCAGGTTTTGTTAAGTATAATATCCAATACTGATTACAGACCACAATGTGAGAAAGGGTGCGTTCACACTTATTAGGTCCTGGTTTGAGTCCAGTTTAGCTGGATGGCAGATCTGGTTTGATCCTGTTCTAGTCACGGTTTAGTCCTGGTCTAGTCCAGAATTAGTTCCAAATTGGTCCCAGTTTAGTCTCATTTTTCATGTGGTCTTTGTGCAAGTAAAAAACAAGTAGGCCAAGTAGTTCAAAAAGTTTAGTTATAAAAAAAAAAACACCCAAATATTCATTAAAACATAAAGTACATATCTTTCTCTGTCCTGATGAGAGTTTGATTAAAAGCCATCCCACGCTACAGCAACAAATGCAACCGCCATCTTTGATTCATCTTCCAGATCTAATCATACTTCCATGTATCTACGCTGACTAATCAAGATGAATGTAGATATATTTTTTGGCTCTAAAAGTTAACACGTCTGTACAAATCATATTAAAAAGTGTATGGACTGTTTGTTTTGTGTCATGCAGCATAGGCTAATTATCACTACAAGCCCCACAAAAAAATAATTTGAATGTAAACATCTGTAGCAACCTGGAAGGACATTCAGCCTTATTGATTTTATGCTTTTATATTATTAAGTGATCAAGATGATTGGAAGTTTATGAACTTTTTATTCTATTGACTTTCTCATTGACATATAGTATTCAACATATGAATGCATTTGCCCCCTGCCCTAACTTTATACATTAAACACAATAGACCTTTAAAAAGTTGCCCCGTATTCTTTCCACTTCACAACCACAGTCCCATACACAGCATTACATCCATCTTTTTGCCCTTGCATTCCGGGTTGATTCAGCAACATGGTCCCTACACGCCGCCAACACAACTGCAGTGAAATATAATAGCATCTCACTATAAAAGCAATTAACCTTCTTGTGTTGCCCCTGAACAAAGCAAACCTCTGCTATAGTTGATGCATCTGACCCATTTTTCTCTCTCTCTCAGAGGGTAGAGACGCACGGTTAGCAGCGGACGACATTGCGGGATTCTTTCGGCTATTCCTCCGAGGTTGTGGACAGGAACAATTACCGCAGGCCAAAAGCGTGACCTTGGGGATTCGGAAGCATTATTTTCCAAGCACAAGGTTGAGACAGGTTGTGACAAAAAGGCAAAGTCAGTAACACCTGCTTGGGAAACGGCATCCTCTATTTTGCATGGCTTGAACTGCAAACCACAATGACGGATTAATATAGGTCTACGGTTAGCCCATCTGCGGACTTCCAGTAAACTTCCAAGGCTTGCAGAAAATTCCGTGTAAACTTGCACGTCAGCATTCCTGCCTCTTCTTCTATTTTTTTCCAACAACCTTCACAACTGGAGTAACATGAGGCTTATTGCTTCCACTGATGCCTTGACAGATTCTTTTAAAAGTTCTTCGGGTTCAAAATGTGCTGAGTTGGTGGCATTGACAACAATCTTCAGGCATTACTGTTTAAAATGTGCGTTGATGGTAGCATCGCGTTACACTGTGGCACTAACAGTGGTTGTAATTTAAGGCTGGGACAGAGAGGAGCTTATAAAGTGGCGGAATTGCCTGTGCTAGTCCATTTTGGGAGACAGTTCAATGGAGGATAAATGTCTAGACGTCTTCAGAGGAATATTAAGGGAAGACAGTGCAGCAATCAGACAATCATACCACTCCTCAAATAGAGTTTTGTGAGGACGTTGATTCATTTTATGGTTATCCTCTTTTTACATTAGCTTTCATTGCAATTGAGGTCATTATGCATTGTTGGCATATGTCCAGTCTAGGGCTAACTTCTCTGCTAACCACATTGCCACCCTGGAAAGCTTTATTTCTAGGACATTTTAGTTTCTGTAATAATACTGATATAATATAGACACTATCAAAATTTGCAAGCTGTATTGAAACCAATAATAAAATTCTGCATAATAACAAGCTATTACATATGGACGTCTTCTGAAACAAAAACTATACTTCAATACAATTACAATATAACCAGAACAATAATTTACCAAATTTAGCAATTATCATCCAAGCTCAAAGATATAACTTTAATAGCAGAGAATACTTTTGTTGTGTCCTTGGGCAAGGCTCTCCACAAACAACAATAGTATAATGTAGCGACTGTTTCAACAGTTGTCATCGTTGAAACCTTCTCAACAACGAATCATTCCCAGGCGAATGAGGGATTACACCGTGTCGTTTTCAGCAATAGTATGCTATTCCAGTTAAAGGAATCAAACTACGAACCGCTTGGATTAGTGCATAATTGTATAGCCTCTGACCTACTGTAATCTGTAGTTAGTATAGGAAGGTAGCCAGATTTCCAACAGTGAGGGCTCACAGTCAGTGAATGAAAAATAGGCTACTGCAGAGCTCGTTCATAGACTTGTAAAGTGCAATATAAATCTAATACTTTATTATATTTTTTATTGACAGAATATTGTTCCAAAACGTTTTCCAAATCATGCCTTAAACCAAGCCTCTGCCAAGCTGTCTTTTCTTTGCACAAGCCGTACATCTGTTAGCAGTAGCTGGACTAATTCCTCCAACACTTTGCTGCTAATTATCCTCTTTCCACTTGTGTATGCGCCAGCGCCTGTCAAGCTTGTGAATTTACCATAGACTACGTTATATATAGCTCTCACCCACTTACAGAGCACCCATTTTAACTGCATGTCTGGCTGAGGCGGAGGCAACGGCTTATATAACTGGCCTTTTTACCCCACCTTGTCAAAGATGCTGACGGTAATCATTTCCCACCTGTAATATGAAAACCAGAGTGGAGTGTCTTGGCTAAGGTTTGCTTTAAAGGTTAATTCCCATCACTGAAATAGTCTACATAAGCAGACAGAAAAAATTGCAGTTGCAAGTTATGTATTGGCGGAGATATATTCTGCTAGTGGGTTTTATCTTCTCTGCTTCTTGAATTAGTCGCAGCAGTGATGTGGAAAGGGACAGTGGAGGCATCTCCTGTTTCGGTATGTGTAGGAAGCGGACGGTCTCTAGGTGATAGGGGGTGGTTTGGCTCTTTGTGTGTTTGGATGCTGTCTAAATGTCATCTTGGAATACAATCTTTGATATCTCATTGTTTAGGAAGCTACGTTTTATATTTTTAT
The DNA here is from genome assembly GCA_019594935.1 of Periophthalmus modestus. NCBI lineage: Eukaryota > Metazoa > Chordata > Actinopteri > Gobiiformes > Gobiidae > Periophthalmus > Periophthalmus modestus. Next base: position 23,285,465 of record JAIEZT010000012.1, on the reverse strand, counting down.
ATTGCCCAAGTAATGTGCAAGATAAGTAAGTTTATATCCCACCAAAGGCACAAAGTAATTGCTAGGACAGAGGGCAGAGTACTGTACCAAACAAAAAAGATAAGGCAACCTGTCTTTTTTTTTTTTTTTTTTTTTTTTTTTTTCATTTTATAAAGTAAAATTTGTTTTGCCCCATTACAGATATGTTTTAAAAGCAGCTCTTAGGGTCAAAATATGATTTTTATACTCTGTGAACCATGAAGTAAGGCTAGTGCACTGTTAGCATGCTAGTTGTTGTTAGCAGTTGCATAATGGCATCATCGCAGTGAATAATTAGGATGCAAGGTGTTAAGATGATTTTAAAAATGGTACTTTAATGATTAATACAGGAAGTATTTTGAAGTACCATTATCAAAAATGAAGTCTTGTTTATGGAGTGGTACAATATATACTACATTGAAATTGCTTTACCATTAATGCATTACCCATTCACTTATTTGTTTTTTACTTACCTAATACACCCCAAAAGAAAAATTAATCACTGATTTAGCCAATCTATATTTTACATTACTTCACATATCTGCACATTTTGGGTCCAGCTTTGCATGTGTGTCCTATTTCCATGCGTGTAGGCAGAGGACAGTCTCTGGGTGAGAGGGTTAGGCACTCTCAGCTGTCTCTTCTCCTGGTTATGGCGTGTGATTAAGCGGGCTGACAGATGAGCTAGGGCTGCTAGGGATGGAACTGTCCACCCCCTGTACACTGGGGGACAGGTGAGACAGGGCCAGGGATAAGTGTCTACGTGGAGGATGGGAGAAGCACTAATTTGGTGGTCTATATTTTGCCTTGGTACTTGATGATGCTACTGCAGTTTGATGTGTATTTTACTCATTGGGGCATGGTGACCGAGAGCTATCACACAATTTTTTTGTCTGCTTTGGGTCATGTTGACTTACTGTCTAAAGCCTATTTTCTAAATTGTCCTTTAATATGGCCTGGTTGATACAAAATAATAATGGAATACTGAGCATTAACAAAATCTAAACTGAAAATACTTTCTATTGTCGAAATGTATATCGTGAAATGTTAGTTACCATCTGTAATTAGATTGACTGACCCGCCCCCATTGTATTCTCACACTTCACCACTAGATGCTATCTATGTTACCTTCTGTCTGATAGTGTGTCAGTTTTTAGGGGGCAACAGGTCCACATCTGCATCTACTGGTAAAAATATCAAATAATCTTACAGATGATAGCTTTATGGTCTTTTATAATGCGTTATGTGATATTTAACTACTTTAACTTCTGTTAGTACTACTTTGGATACCTTTGCCTTAGTATTGTACATTTAACTTATAATAATGAACACGTCTGGAAAACAGAAAGCACAAAGCAGTTTAAACAAGACTAAAAAACCATGGTCAAGTCGTCAAGGCTGTAAATAGCATATAGTACAGGCTTTGTGTGGATCTCAGCCTTATAATTCCTTGCTGCTGAAATTTGTTGAATGTCTCTCTGGACAAAAACCTTGCTGCTGAAATTTGTTGAATGTCTCTCCACAAAAAAACCATAACTGCTAGCAAGGAGAAAAACCTCATGACATCAACTGGTGGAACAACAATGTGCAGGATTACACAAACATTCATGAATAAAATAAATGAAGCGTGAAATAAATTACATATACACCAGAGAAATGTATAATTAAAGTACACTAGATAGGTGTTGCCTATGAGAATCTATTTCAAACAATAGGGCTGTCAGCTAGTTGCCAGTTACTCTTTCAGTTATTTCCTTTGCACAATGAGATTTTTACAATGCATTTTAAAGCAGATTAAGGTAAAACACATATACATATATAAAGACTGAAAACTTCTAGATAGATAATATTCATAAATAATGTGTATTATTCAGTCTCTTTGCCCTTAATTTGCTTTAATAATAAGTATTTTGTCATGAAGCATATTGTCTCATGTGTTTATTGGCTGTTTAATCCAGATAATAATACCAGATTATTACAGTTGTTAACATTTCTTTGGTTAGTCGATTAGTCATGGTCAATCCCATTTGTCATTGCAGCCCTGTAGCCAACATCCCTTTAAAATCCCACCAGACAGCAGCAGTTTCCTGACACTTCAATGAATCATATAATGCAGCTTGCAGATCTGTACAGCTAAAGAAATGCTTTTTAGTCCCACTATCAAACATACAGCTTTGTTTGTCACACACAAGCCATGTCGATCCCTGCCGAGTCCAGACGTCACAAACTAAGGATTAAATCAACAAAACAGGCTGAAAATTGCGTTTGTGGATGCTCGGGTTTTAGTTCTGGGCGAATGGCTGGCTTTCTCACTCTGAGTCTGGCTGCTCTCCACATGGACCTCTGCAATGAGAAGAGACTGAAGCGGGCTTTGTGAGAGAATCTGTGGATCTGGCAATGCCGCTACGATTCAGAAATAGATGAAGGGAACAAATATGCTCAGGGTCCGGAAATATTTCGGATTCAGCCTTTTATAGACGCACCACGGTCTGCCGGGCTTCCAATATTCAAATAGGCAGTCGCGGAAAATCGCCTCAGATTAACTGTATGGCAGGGTAAGGGTAAGGACAGTTCAGTGGAATATATGAAAGATTTAAAGGTGCACTGTGTAACTTTTATCGTTGGGGGTCTGCCAACGACTTGTCTCCATGGAGATGTAATTGCTTGGCCTAGAACAGGGGTGTCAAACTCAAATTCTCAGAGGGCCAAAATTAAAAACTGTGACTAAATTGCGGGCCAAACTAAATATTTATTGAAAAATGTCAATAATATCTGCCTGTTTTTTAGAAGGTGTGGATTAAATTTGAGTGAGGCGACAGGTAGCAGATGCTAATAAGTGTCAACAGAAGTGGTGGGGGCCAGGGCCAACACATTGGCATAGCATTCTGGGACTCATAGTATTAGAGGTGCATGCACTATATTGGCGCGACGGCCAGTGGACCAGCTCTAATACATATTTGATATGATCTTGTGGGCCAAATATATTTATATCAAGTGCCAAATTTGGCCCACGAGCCTGAGTTTGACCTGGCCTAGAATGTTGCACAGTGCACCTTTATGAGGCCATACTTTTAAAATGGTATGAAGTTACTTTTGTAGGCACAACTGTCTTGGGGCAAAGTCAGTGAAATGGCTGCCAGTTTTAAGCCAACAACCTATCTCACCATCTGCAATCAAACACAACAACCAAAACAAAGAACTTGAAGGTGGGTGAAGTGTCTTGCCTGAGGACACAATGGCAGAATGGCTTGACCCATATGACATGCTTGACTCTCTCTTATTTGGAAGGTATCTCTTGGTTTGGTATCTATTCTTCAACAGTTGCATTCTTTGGGGAAAATCTTTGAAATGTCCATTATAAAATTACATAACTATGCACCTTTTTGGTGGAGGACTTGCCATGTTCTTGTCTCCATGGAGATGTTATTTCTTGAGTCTGTAATGTTACATGTAACTATCTTTATGGGCACAAGCAGATGATGCCATAGGGCCATGTTACAGGTGGTCAGGTGCAGTTAAAATGCATGTTTTTTAATGTATTTGTGATGGAAAGCAAAAACATCTCCATAGAGACAAGCAGGTGTCAGACCCCCCACCATAGAGTTGTTATCCCCTAGCTCTGTGTGGGGTACAATACTGCCCCAAACCCTCCTTCACAACAGACAGCTTTAGCCGGTTACCCCAAACCTGAAGGTGCCAGAGGGTTCCTCCTGGTCAGATCTGCCCCCCATTCACCCGCTGCTTTGTTACATTTCACAGACTAACTACAGAGGAAGAGCAGGCGGTATGACAAAGCAGCTCAGTCAGACTGGATCCAGACTGTTGGTAGTGCCAGGCCAATGCATTAACCCTCTGCCAGGGCTATAGAGATCCAATGGCCAGGTCCAAGGCGGGCTAAACTCGCTCCAAACTAGGATCAACTCACTTTCTCACTACTAGGGCTGCAGCCGACTAAAGAAGCTCTTGGTCAACTAAAGACCTGTCCTGCCAATCGATTAGTGGACTAAAAAGGGGGCATGGCAAAAGCTCTCAAAGGTTTTTATCTCTATGTGTCTAACTCAAACTGCACTCACAAGACTACACCTGCAAAAACAACTATTGACTACTACGGATTTCACGCATGAATTATGAGTTTAATCTGCCTTTTTACATATAAATACCATAAAATACTAAATCTTCTCCTAACTCACTTACTAACTTGTGCTTTTTGCTGTTGTCCCACATAAATCCTTATAATCTAAATAAGATGATCAGTTGACTAATACAAATTTTGGTTGGTTGAGACATAAGGCCGATTAATCGACTAAACGACTGATGGACTCCAGCCCTATTCACAACCAAAGCACTAACACTTTCTGGCTATCCTTTTACTATATACTTCACACGTATTGTAGCCACATCTGCTCTGGGGCTGTAAAAGAAACTTGGCTTCCAATCTGTGCCATTGGCCAAATCGCCATCAACCACACACTGTCTCTCTTGTGAGCTTTAAGCCATGTTAAAATGGTGCCTCATCAAAAAACATACCTGGAGTTGTGTTTTGTTTCATTCACACATAAGTAATCCTTTATTATTAGTCTAATCTAAATGCTCTGTTCCACCTTGTGATGTCATGAAGCAGTAGTTTTCACGTGAACAGCTGCCTTTTAGTTTTTGTTCTGTAGAGATTCCAGGGCTGAAATTATCCAAATGCTTCTCGTGAAGGTGTATGGAGTTTAAAAACACAGTGAAGCTATTCCTGTATTACCACATGACATCACAAGAGTTTTTCTGTTTGAGAGAAGAACTCAGCCTAAATATGCAGGCTCTCTAAATACAGTTTTTACTCTTGCTGGAGTAATTTCTTGAATAATTTTGAAGCAACAGCACTACTCAACTACAATTATGGCTACTCTACCCAAGATTTCTAAGAAGCTTTTTGTCCCTCATCCAACATACTTTGTCACACACCATACTGTGCGAGACCTATTCTGTTTTCCATCAAAACAAGACCTATCGATTAGCATGAGCAATATCACCACCCCACTTACAACACTAGCACTACTTACAGCAACGGTAATGCATTCCACTGCCGCATCTATTCCTGAATACAAGACCCCTCTCTCCCCCTCTCTGATGCTCTCCGCAGGTCCGATGGAGCTTAGTGCACATATCTCCTCTTCATCGCACGCCGCTGATTTTCCCATCAGCCTAATGTCGAAACCAGCGAGAGCACCCACTGAACCGGAGAGCCTCGCGTACAGCCAGTCCCCACGGCGACCCTATCCCGCAACGACGTATAAATCTACAACTCTCTAATCCGTGAGCAAATCATGGGAAGAGTTAAACCAGGACAGTTCAGTGAGTACAAAGCTACGTAAGCTAGATACTTAAGTGGAGTTGGGAATGTCATACTTCAGCTTGAGTGTTGTAGTAGTAAGTAGGAGAAGAAGTAGTAGGAGCAGCAGCAATAGTAGTAGTAGAAAAATAAGTAGTAGTGTTGGTAGTAGTGGTGATAGTAGCAGTAGTTGTCAGCTAGTTATAGTGATAGTAGTGGTGGCGTTGTATTGGCGGTAACGGTAGTAGTGTGTTAGTAATAGTAGTAGTAGCAGCTGTGGTCAGTTGTTGTTATAGTGGTAGTAGTAGTAGTAGCAGTAATAGCTTTTCCTTAAGTTTTCTCTTCTATAGTAATGTACTGGTAGTACTGTTGTTAGTAGGAGTAGTAGTGAGAGTGGTGGTCTTGTTAGTAGTAGCAGTTGTAGAAATATTAGTAATAGCTTTTCTATTTTGAGTTTATATTAGTAGCTGTGGCAGTAGTGGTAGTAGTCATAGTAGTAGTAGTAGTAGTAGTCGTGATGGTAGAAGTAGCAGTAATAGTAGTAATAGGAGAACATGTGCATTGCCAATCCCGTTTAGCCTTGACTTTGAATACTTTCAAACATTAGCTCTAAACGACAAGAGTAAAACCCCTTACAATGATTATTTTCCCATCTCTATCTCCTCTTAAAATTCAAATCTGCCTTTTACAACATCTGCAGATTCACTTCTCGTCTCTGGGCAGCGGAAGGACAGCAGAAGTTTTAGGGCTGCTTTCAAACAGGGCCAAAGCTCTGAAGCTCAAATCCACCCTGTCATGGCTGTAGTTCACCTTCACTGACTCCCATATGGCAGGTTCAGGCTCAACGAGGGCTAGGCTGTTAAAGCTGAGGTAGAATTAGAGGAGAAAAGGTAATATGCTGAATGATGAAATGCTATGTAATAATATAAAATCCTTGAATAAAAACTAAATACAGACACAATTTGCCATGAAATAGTAGGCATAACAGGCATGCGAGTTTGGTCAATTCTATAATATTGTTACATAATTATGCAGATGCAACCATATACTTGTTATTTTATTTTATTTTATTATTTTATGATGATACCCAGTAAGCTTTTTCTGCAAACCACTTTTCTTTGCATACTACTTAGATTCATAAATTAAAGTTTATCATACTAACTTGCTATTCAATTACTGTACTTTTACTAAATAAATCAACTGTGAAAATATATTTCATGTATTTTATGTTTTTTATTTGTGCATGGTTGAGTAATCCTGCATTGTTTCTGCATTCAAGGCTTGAGTGCTCACAAATATTTGATTTTCACCTATACCATATCTCCACCCACTACTCATGAAGAAAAATGTGCTACTTGGTAAAATTACATCATATAAAGAGGTGGGGTCAATGGACGTGTTAATAGTATTAAGCCATTTTGGATCAACATTTCAGTTTACAATGAACAAAATGTTGAAAATAAATGAAAAGTTTAATAGTATTTCTTAGAATTTCAAGTGAAAAAACAACAAAAAACAACAACATGCATAGTCAAAAATCCATTCTCCACAATCATAAAACTACTAAAATAAAACAAACCAGAAACATGAAATAAACTGCAATTTGCTAAATGTCAAACTGCGCTAGCATCTCAGCATGAACCTGACAACAAACACACTGAATAATGCAGCTCTGCCCCACTTGTGTGTGTCAAAGCTGTGAATATTCAGAGCCAGCCACAACCCAAGTCCCACCACGTCCATATGTTAAACAGGACTCATATCAGCAGACTCCTTTATTTGTGGAGACGATATCAAGCGCGACCCGGTTTGTAGGTCACCATGACAAAACCTCTGCCAGTCTTTGGTCTTTAGCTGTCTGTAGAATACTCCAAATGTGGGTCAATGTTGTATGGATTCACTGAAGGGGTATTGTGTGGGGGAGCATTCACCTTGTAACGTTGTCGTAAAAAGAGAAAATGGCGTGCTAATGTGATGTCCATCGCAGATGCATTTTTGTCGAATTGAGACGAAAACTGAGAAAATTTGTGCGTCAAGTGAGTTAGTGGTTTATTGACTAGATTAACTTTGACGCTTAGATCCCTGCTTGCCTGAATCCTATCTGTTCGAATCATAGACCATATAAAGAAGTGGATTAAGGGAGCGTGACGTCACCTATAGCGTTCAGTTGTATGTGTCCAAATGGATCCAATTTAGGGAGTTATAGCACCTAATCTGCCACCAGAGCCCATATTTGGGAATCCAAGCATGCGTATCTTAGCAACCAAAGAGCCAATCAGGAACGAAGGTGTGGAACGTACACGCCTCTTCCCGCCCACACCGCTGGTTTGACAGGGGGCAGGCGCTGTCAGTCAAACCTGTTGCTAAGGTTAGCAGGAGCGACCTTAGGGAAAGATGGCAGTTGATTGATCTGTTCGACACAAACGGATCATAGGTTTCTCTGCACCTGTCAATCACACCCAGGACTACCATGTCTTACTAAGGAGTCGTCCAGGTCTCAAATAGGTTTAGACAAAGTCTCAGCCAATTCTGAACCAAATAAATTGATTCAGGAAATGAACCGTGAAAGATTGGAATTAGATCTGCAATAGGTAAAACAGACAAGACAATTACTAAACCAGGACTATCTCATGTCTTACCAAGAACTAAGCCAAATCTAAAATACATCTAAACCAGGTCTGAACCCAATAAATCGAACCACAAATCGAACTGCAACAGACTCTAGATAGGAATTCTGTCAGTCAAGTCTACAGTAGGGAAACCAGACTGCATGGACTAGAACTAAACCAGGATTGCTCCGTGTCTTAACCAGGACTAAACCAAGTCCCAGACAAGTCTCAAGGTCGTTTATGGGCCAAATTGACCAAATCAGGGATTAGTATTGAAACAAAGTAATCAAAAACAACTCTAGGTAAGAATTGGATCTACAATTTGTCAGCCAAGCCTAAACCAGAGCTGAAAAAAATGTATGTATCGTCAGTAGCACTCTTACCCCACTTTGAGAACCACTAGCTTAGATCACTGACTGATAATCACATCCATGTTGAAAAGATAGTACCCTGGTTGGTTCAGATGGAGCAGGTGGGTATTGATTTATGCCCAAGGTCGGGAGCTTGCTGACGGCAGCACTATACAACCCGGGCTTACAACCGTCAACGGCACAAATGAATTTCTAGGAAGCGCCCATCTCCTGTCTACCACAACTCAATGCCAGATCGATGGACCAGTTGTCTCACAGTTTAAAGATTTTCACATTTTATCACCAGTACTTTCTGGCCAAGGCTTTACGATCAGCGTGCACGGTTGGGCGGATGGTGCTGAGTTGCAGAAAACATGGGGCTATAAGAAGTAAGAGTAAAATGAAGATTTGTGGGTTTAAATGTGAGCCAGATGTGGTTGGGTCAAGGTGATTGGAGATAGCTGAAGGACACACAAGGCTCAAGAATTTTCTCAATAAAACTATATCCCTATATCCCTCATCAAAGACACGCCTGACAAGGTTTTAGTTTTCGACAAAAATGAAAGTAACAGCATAAAATATGTCAATACATTACATTTTCAAAACAATAAAAGGTAATATGGTGATCTAAATATGTTATGTGTTAGCAGTTAATACCCCATAGAAGTAAAACACACCATCTTTAATTCCAGATCAAAGTCTTTATTAGTATTCGTATCACTAGAATTGTCTCATTGTAACTCTAAACTATAGGATAACTTTGCCATTTTACCTCTTTTTAACAATAAGTGGATCCTACTTCAAAATACAGTCTAAATTTAACCATAATGTTGTATTGTCTGCCATTTCCTCAAGGCTAGCATATGACTGGTTATTGAGGTAGGACAATGCAATCCAATAATAATAATGCAGTAGTCATATCATATCTTATATCTAAATATTTGCTTTATGCTGCACTATTTATTTACTTTTTTCGAATGTATTGACCTAATTTCCCCCACTTTTGCCTCTCAATGTTACTAAACTGCACTTTTTTGCTTGCGGCATTTCTAGATAAGTGGGAATCCCATTCATTTCAATGGAAAATTTGAAAAAAAAAGTTTCACTGTTAAAATCTGATATAAAGTAGGTTGATATTCATGTGATCAACAAGTCAACCGATTCTCTGGGAGGCTTTAAAACAGCTCTGTAGTCGAGATCAAGAACAATGATGGCGGGGCTCATGGCAACTTTCGAAAAAGGCGAGGAAAAAAGACAAAGACTTAATCTTAGTCTTTGCCAATTGCCTCTGCGATCAATACTAATGGAGATAGATAGGAGAAGTCTTGCTCAAGTGCAAATTGGAATTAATACAGCATTGGGCCGCGCTATAGCTGTTGTACTTGAAAATAGTTCCTGGTGGACAATTTCTTCAGAAGACTTCTTTCAAATAAAAATTATGTTTTCAATGAACTGTTATGCTAAAGGTTAATTTCAAACTGTCTGGGGAAAAACACCAATCTAAAAATGCTTACGGCAATGTTTTGATGTAATTAAGTTTTTCATAAATGTGTTTCTTCTCTACGACGGACCAAATTGCACTTTCCAAACAAATATTTGACCTGCACTTCAGACATCAAATAAATAAAGTTTGTGAATATTATTTATGACTAGATTTTGCTTAATAATTTCCCATGTGATATCACAAACCACAAATGATTAGACTCGCTAAGTGATGTTCAGATATAGAACATTGTCATTAGTTCAGTCAATTTTAGTTCAGAATAATCTTGATTTGCATTTTATTTAAAGTTCCATATATGGTGCAAAATTGAGTCTTGGGAGCTTTAAGCCATATTATAATGTTGTTACCTCATCAAAAACATACCTCCAGTTGTGTTTTGTTTCTTTAGTAGTAGTTTAGTAGTTTTCAAGTTAACAGCTTCCTTTTTACTTTTCGTTCAGTAAAGATTGGCAATTCCAATTGGCTGAAATTATCCAAATTATTCTAGTAAAGGCTTATGGAGTTTAAAAACACATCGGAGCACTTTCTGTACCACATGACATCGTAAGGTGGAACAGAGCGTTTTCTGTTTGAGAGAAGAACTCAGCCTAAATATGCAGGGTTTATGTGTTAAATATGTGTTAATGAAGCACAAAAAAAATATATATAAAATAAAATTTAAAAAAAACAATTGTATAGTTTAATATTTGATTTTATCTTTTTAGGTTTGAATTATTTTAGCACTTTCAATTATACATTTTTTTTTTTTTTTGTGACCCCGTTGGTTCAGATGACACAGGGGGCAGTGGTGGGGGCTCGTGTGTTCCTTGCTGATAAGGCTGAATTGGAGATACACTTATCTGGATCCTCGAAGGAGAAGTGTTCCAGAGAATGAGAGCTATCACCTGCGTTAATGATGCCCGAGCCCGACTTTGTCATCTTGTCGTTGCGTTACAAGCTCCCAAAAAGTCTATTTCTACAACCGAGAACCAATTTACCCTTCTGACGTTACAGATAGCACCGAAATGAATGTTTATGGTGAAACGAGGCAATGTAATTTGAAGCGAGGGTGTTTGTGTCTGAAGAATTGTATTATGAAAAACAATAAACCACTTTAAAGAAGGACAAAATGTTAAGTTCGCTATAAACTACTAGAACGCCACATGCAAATGTTCAGCCTAGTAAATACAGTATGCAATTTCCATAGTTCAATGGAAACTATGACATAAGAAGGGTCCCATTTATTATTATTATCATTATTTATTATTATTATTGTTGTCTTTTTGTGGATGGATTTTGTATGAAGCCAAAAACAAAACTGTTGCTGTTTTAAAAAAAATGTTAGTAGTTAAGGCAATTTCAAAGTTGACGTGATCAGAACGTAATAAAGGTGTATTGACTTTAAAAACACAGAGGAGCTTCTCAGATCACCACAGTATGACAGTGAGGGGTGAGTGTCTTGGATTCTGATAGGGAGCCTGGCCCTTAAAGGCATATGTACAACATGTGTTACCAAAGATGTATTGTGTCTGGACTTGGACAAGCTGTTTTTCTTCTTGACATTTACGTCTCCTGTCTGAACTGATATTTGGGATGCTTCCATCTCTATCTTGTCCTTTGTGGTAATCAGAAACATTTGAACTGCGGTGTTGCTCTATTGGTGCCGCTATTTGGCTAAACTAAAGTTAGAACAATTGTTAGCGGCTGTAAGTACAGTAATTAGTACAACATGACTATTTTAAAACAACCTAAATTAATTCTTGATCAAGGTTGCAGACATCAAGAGCCATACTTAACCCCCCCTTCCCTGTGCTAAGTCACTCCCCCTTCAGGACGCCATTACACACAACACAGTAGGCTTGCATTTCGCTAATGAAAGTACACATCGCATCAGGTTTGTGAAGTTGTAGAGTGTTCTTTTATGTATTTATGGAAAATTGTTGTGCTGGAGCATTGGTGACGTAGGCTTGTGGGCTATTGGGCATTGGGCAGAATTGTACTGCTAACTGTTCTAAATGTTTAACAAAGGTCTATATTCACTTTCAAAGAATGCTTCATCGTTTACTCGCTGTTGTTTTCCCTCTAAAATGGCTCATTAGAAACTGCACAAGATCCTAGCTCAGACCATAAACCTTAATTTTCCCTTTCTGTACACATTTTGTTTCCAGATAATTGCCATTGCTTTACGATGCCTTAATTGTTTTGAGCCAAATGAAGCAGCCCCAGTTTTTAAACCATCCAGCAACCGTTCCAAATATCAGTTTACTCCCTCGTCTCACTGCTGATGCCACTGTGTCCAGACGGAGAGGATACATGCTAGTGGATACGGCAGGTTAGAGTACTTTTGCCCACTAAATCATAGTTAATATCACTATATTTAAGACTTACTTCCTGGTTGGACATGGATGGCAGATTGGTAGAAGGTAGGGATGGAACGAGACAGAAGTTCCTGACAATGTTTTATGTACTTTATTTCATATTGTAGTTGCCATTCTAGCACTTCTTTTTGGTGAGTTACATCTCTTCTAGTTCCATCACATAACCCTTTTTGTCCATTCTAGAGAAAGAAAATCTCACGAGACAATCTTTCTCATTTTCTCACAATCTCACTTGTGGCAGTTTTGTCTCGTAAGATCTTGTCGCACGAGATCTTGTCCTTTGCCTAGTAAAGGTATTCTATTTTAAAACCCAGCTATACTTCCCACATTTTTGTACTTTTCCAGATCAGAATCAGAAAAAACATGACAACCTGTCCTATGCACTTTAAACCATCTAGCAGCAATTCAAATTCCACTTCACTTTCTACTGCATTGTCTTCTGACTTGTGGTGCAGCATCAACATCCTTTATATGGTGCCTCCTCCTCGCACTGCTGTTCCCACTGTGTCCAGATGGAGCGGGTGCATGCTAGCCATTGTCTCGGGTCTCTTTAACATGCCGGGTGCTGGTGACCTAAAGTTTATGGGCCTAACCTCCCTGCGAGTGGATCCCCCATGTGGAATCTGCACGGAACATCCACCTGCTGCGAGTTTCCAGACACTTGTAATGGGCCGTATAATTCCCCCGACTTCCTTCAGCTTTGACGTGACTTTGCAATTACTATAAAGATCCGGTTGGCTAGCTGGTGTGTGCGTTGCTAACAGCAGAGGTATGGGCAGGAGGTTTTCAGATTGTCGAGTGTATTAAGTAGTACTTTTGGCTGTATGTAGACTTTTTGTTTTTCTTCTACAATGTAAATAGTTGAATTTAGAGATAATTTGACTTAGTTACTTAGGTCTCGTTTGGTTAAATCTAAAAGAGTTGGGCAGTCCAGCTCTTTTTAAAATGTGGTTCTTTTGGATTGGCGCTCCCAGAAGGGAATCTGTTCCCAGAATTGGATCTTAGCCCAAAGACCCATCGCTACAGTTCTGCTCCTGGTTTTATACCTACCATAGACTTAATTTGTCCAGCTTCAGAAACGTGTAATCCAGGCTTATTTGCAAGACAGTTTAGTCCCGGTTATAAAATACTATAATAATTTAAGATCTACTACGAGTGATTGATGTTTTTGTGCTAATTAGCGTAAGCAAAAAGTTGAGGACTATATTAGTTTAACAGTACAGCCACACATGCATGAATACTCTCTAAAATTCTTCTTTATTGGCTTGGAACTTGTCATTTCCCCAAGCAGCAGCCTTTCAGAATCCATCACTATTTCAGGGGCTTATGGGTGTCGCCTGGTGTGAGCCGGATAGTCTTACCGCGTAACTCACACCTCCGTAAGGTAATCGGGTGCAGGGGGAGTGAGCTAACCGCTAACCCAGACTCTGAGCTTTTTCCGTGGGTTTATTTCGTAGGGTTGAACAGAGTCATTTATTGGAATTCTTTACTAGATTTCCTAGTATTTTAATCAAATGTGTATGTTCCTTCAACTCTTTTTTAAAAATATATGGATTGCACGATATCAGCTTTCTTCGCCGTCTAAGCTTGTGAATCTGTGATGTCTGCTGCGGTGTCTGACAGCAGGATGTCCCAGTCAGCACGAGTCTTTGAACGCAGCACACTGACACAAATCCGTCAGCCTGAACTTTGGTGAACCTCTGCAGTTGTAAAAATGAGGTCTAACTCAGCATTTAGAACATCATTTAGAACATTTATGTAATCTCATTCAACATGGATAGCTGTTTGCAGAGATTTTGCACGACTGTATTTTAAATAGAACTAAATGGTATCCAAAAATCACTGGTACGGTTCAGTAGAGAACACAGCTGCACTTTTTGGTCTTGTTACCTTCATATATCAGTAGCCTATGTTGAAGTTTTGACAGTTTTAACTCTTAAGACGATAGAAACTATTTTGTGGGTTAAGTCTCGGATTCACCTGTCATTACTGTCTACTAATGACAAGAGAACTTTCTTATTTCATTTTTTAAACTGTTCTTCGTTGTTACAGAGCAGATCTGTGAAGAGGCAACCCCACACACGGTAAGAATGCATAACAACGAAAACCCCCGTAACTGAATAGGTGGAACATCGATAAGTTAATGCCGTACTGTGGAAGATCCTGGGTAAAACAGTAGGTAGTACACCTTTAAGTCTGCCCCCTGTGTAAGTACAAGTCCACACGACCACATAAAGACATCAAACTCCACTCAAACATGCTTGAAGTTCTCTAAATCGCTGAGTAAACATTTAAGTCCCTCTTCGCCTGTAAGAGACTGCATATTTCAGCACTTTAGACGCTCGCTTTATTGGACACTTCCATTCACTGCAAGAGGCCAGACAGACTTTTCCCTTTTTTCCTTGTTTTTCCGGCTCGATCGGACGCGGCGCTTTGGCTGTGATACCAGGACATCTGTTTGTCCTTGTCTGTGCTGAATGGCTCGGAGCGTGTTGCGTGTCCAAATTGGGATTGCCTTGCATTCAAACACTTGTATGAGTCTGCTGACCCCTCTCCTTCAGGTCGCCTCTTCATTGGTGCTTTTTTTTTGACCATTTCACCAGATTTACATAGTCTACATATGGGCCTCTCCGTGAGCATTACCGCCCTTGCATTCCAATGTGGGGGCGAGCACATGTGTCCAATGGTGGTCCAGTACAAAGACAATCACAGACTTCCACCACTCTTCACATAAGAACATTTGCATCCGAGGGGCATTCAGAACCATCTGGGAGGATAAAAACAGTGGATTTATTTGATGGGCTGTTTTGGGTGAGAGGTGAGTAATCTGACTACTGACTGGAAGACATAAAGAGACGTTTGTTTGCGCATTTGGTGTGAAGTCCTAGCTGGAATTTCAATTATAAATAGGGGAGGTCTGAAGTTACCTTGCAGAAGATGAACACACATTTTGTGAGTTCACCAACTCATGAGGATCTGGCTTGAACTGCTAAAACTTGTACGTTTGATAGAAACCATTGGACTATTCATACGACAGGTGGCTTGGGCAGAATCCAAAGGCCGAGCACACAAAAAAAAAAAAACAAAAAAAAAAAAGATGGCAACCTATACCACTAAAGACTATTTTACCAGAAATACAGACTATTGTTAATTTAAAAATGAGTGCAGAGAAGTGCTTTCTGCTTTCTATATGGTTGAGAAAGATTATCTTTTTTTTTGTCAAACAATTACAAATTTAAGGCAGAGACACAACATGTTGCAGTATATAATTTTATAGAGGTGGCACTTCACCGTCACCATGGAACTATAAAGTGTAAATCCATACTTCAGAACATTCCTCCCCTGACATGGATGGGGAGGAGAATACTTTGGAAAATTATAGCCAAAGAAATACCAGAAGGTCTGTGGAGATGCAAGCCTCTTCAGAGTTTTTTAGTGCAATAAACATACCCAAAATGAAAAAAAGTGCTTTTGGTTTTATTTTTTTGGCTTTAAAGAATATCAATGTAATACAGCCAGTTACAACGAGATCAGTTCTTGGTAGGACAGAAGAAGTCTGGATATATTCTTGTTTTAAATCCCGGTTAAGTTTTGGTTTAATCCTGGTTTAGGTCCTGATTTTGCGATAATTATTGCCGACATGCTTCAGTTCTGGTACAGCTCTGGTTTAATTAGCTTACTTTTGATTTAGCTTTAATCGTACCTATCCCTACAAACTATTTATACAAACTAAGGACACGAGCAATAAGAATGAACCCAACACACAACACCCATTCAACCCAACCAAAACAAGTCTGTGTAGCCAGCCCGGGTCACTCTGCTGAATGCATACTGTTATAGCTCTATGAGTACTGCGGAGGAGCTAAGTGGGGTTAAACACTGTCACACTCTCAGCTCCCTTTGTGTGCTAGGCTCCGGGTGTAGCGTCGGGAGCTAACAGCTGTCCAAACAAAAGCACGTTTCCCACTACTCATCTTTATGCCAAGTGTCAGCGTTGCTAGCATCATAAAACATTCATAGACCCACCCAGATCGGACCACTGTGTCTGCTACAGCTAGATAATAGGCATCAAGGCTCCTGTTTTAGTTGAAGATGTGTTATCAAGAAGTGAGAGAAAAAAAAATAAAAACAATATTCCGCAAATCTTTTTTTCTGCAAATGAAAATCTTTTCTTCTTCTCATGCTTCATCGAATTGGAGCGAAATATTCTACTTAAAAAATCGTGAGCAAGCTTAGATTATGTGTTCAACATTTTACAATTTCCAACAAAATTTAAAGAGTAAGGCAAGGATACACTTGAGGATAATCAACACAGAAAACCCTCATTCGTCTAAGTTCACCAGTCTGCGTATCAACACCCAGTCCATTGGTTCAAGACAGTGACCCTCAGAAGACAGGGAGAAGGGTTGGTTTGAAAAAGCGGTGAGGAGACAGAAGCCCTCTTTACACAGAAATGGTGGATTAAGATATAATTTACGAGCTGTCTATGAGACGCTATGGAGTAGTGAGAGATCAAGCCAATGACATGCTAATCAGGTACTAAACAGTGGTGAACGTGAGTCAGCCAAATTACAATACGGGCATAATGACCCATAAAGAGGTTAGTTTGTAGACGAAGGCCTGTCAGTTTCACTTTAAAAACTCCTCCCTTTTGAGGCAGGACTTATTTAACTCAGTGTTAGTATAAATCCTTGTGTCTCAGTGCAGTACCATCAAATAGAAAATGGCTTCAGGATGGGAGCTGAAACATTTTGCCTGTTTAGTAAAGACAAATTTAAATATGTCAGCTGGACAAAAGGTTGTAGGAGTGAAGACGTTTCGCTGCTAATCCAAGCCGCTTCTTCAGTTCTGGTCAGATTACTGCCGGACACTGCCTTATATCTATCTGAAGGGAGGAGCTAACTACACTGAGCATCCTGCAGTAATCTGAAAAAAAAGTGTTCAGACGAATACCTTTTCTACATGCAAAATAATCTGCAACATTGTCAGTTCACATCCGGTTTAGTCCATTCCATCCCGTTCTCTGCATAAATATCATTGGTCAATCAGATGCGGTGCGATTCTAGCTCCCACGGATTAATGCTGTTGTTGTGTCCTTGGACATGACACTTAACCCACCTCGCCCCCAGTGTCCGCGTACACTGGTGTATGAATGTGTGTGTGTGAATGGGTGAGTTGTTCCTTGATGTAAAAGCTCTTGGAGAGCCTTGAAGGTGGAAAAGCGCTATATAAAAACGTGACCATTTACCATTGTAGAACATGTTTGAGCTCAGGTTTAGATCTGGTTCATTGTCTTGGTATTGTCCTAATTTAGCAGAATGAATGTATTTATGAAAAGATGTCTGCGTAATCTCTCAGTCGTCCAGGTATGATCCATTGTTAAAGAAAAATTCTAATCTGTCAACTGGACAAAAAGTTGTAGGAGTGAAGACGTTTCGCTGCTCATCGAAGCCGCTTCTTCAGTTTTGGTCAGATTTTAATTTTTTGAATTACTATCTTTGATTTAATTTTGGTTAAGTCCTGGTTTCGTTTTGAATCAACCCTGTTTTAGCTCTGCCAAGTGTCAGCATAAAAAATTCATGTACCCGCCCAGACTGGACAATGGCGTCTGCTATGGCTAGATAATAAGCATCAAGGGTCGTGTTTCATTTGAAGATATTAACTCAACAAAATTGTCAGGAGAGAATGTTGAAAGAACAATCTGATAAGAATTTCATTGTGCCTGGCTTGTGCGATGCTTCGTCAAATGTGTAAAGTGATGAGTGGGTTCAGCGCACTGTCAGCGCTTATCTGTCTGCCCACGCGTCTTCTCCTCAACGTGGAACTAAACGTCAATATATCAGCAACCTATAGATTCTTATAGCGCAGATAACATGGGGGAAGTGTGGAGAGGTCTTTTTGTGTTCTTTCTACGAAGTCTTTTGCAGCTCTTACGTGAGATACTGGAAGGGTTATATTTCAGCAGAGATGAGTCGTACTTAGTTACATTTAAAGAAATTAGAATTTTCTAGCAGCATACTTTTACTTCTACTTGAGTTACTGTACTCTTACGTAAAGTCTCGTAAAGGTTACTCTTCCCACTGTGAGTAAGCTTATGTTGACAATATGAAATGATGAAGTTTCTTGCAGCGCTCCCTCAGATATAACGTCGTTTTTCTTAATTTTTTGTTTCTGTCTTTTGAAAATACCAGATTTTGTGCATTAATGTCCATGTCCACATTACCTCCACAACTGTTACTCCCGACTGTTACTCTTACTTGAGTAGTTTCCCAAATTGTTTTTTTTACTACTAGGTTGAGTAATTTTTTGAACCACTTCTTCAACCTGAGTAATATTATATTGAAGTAACGTTACTCTTGCTTGAGTACATTTTTTTGCTACTCTACCCATCTCGGTATTTGAGTAAAGTATTGTGTGTGTATTTTTCAATATCAAGACTCTTTTAGTATCAGTTAGTATCTGAGCATTAATAATTTTGACAACTCTAATGTCTGTGTATGATTATTGTGCGCTAACATTAAAGGTCATTTGCATGAGCCCTAAAATGAATATACTGAAGGAGTGTATTAAAAATAGTAATTGGTTAATATAAAAAACACATTGTTAGCTTTTGGCAATGCCCCAATGAAGGAAATATGTCAATTTTTTTCTATAAAACTGTTAAGAAACAAAACACACCACTGTAGTTTTAAAGCAGCCTTTAACAATTAATAATATTACCAGTGGTGGATGAAGTAGACAAGTTTGTAACTGCGTAAAAGTACAGATACAGAGATAAAAAGTTTCTCAAATAAAAGTATCACATGAAAAAAATCTACATATTTAAGTACCCATTCAAAAATGTACTTTTAGATTAAAAAGTAAAAGTTTTTCATCTATTAAACTGTTAAATGCAGTGATATTGATTCAAAAACATACATATTTTGGCCAAAAGTTGCAATATGAATCAATTTCTTAATATATCTTATGAATTTTTTTGTATTTATTTTTGTTTGCTCAAAGCCGAAGCTTGAACTCTAAAACTTTAGTCAGGACGTTTCCACGAAAATGGTAAAAATAACCTCTGAGATCATATGAAAAGTGCTTTTCGCTTTTCAGCCCAGTAAAAAGTGCAGTGGAGTAGAATACAAATACCTGCACTCAAACGTATAAAAACTGTAAAATGTACTTAAGTAAAGTATAGATACCTAAAATTCTACTTAAGTACAGTACTTTACTACTTGTACTTTGTTAGCTTCCATCACTGAATATTACCTTACAGTTGTGTAGTGCTTTGTCAGCTTAAAATGCTCCCAGCGCTGCACTAGTCTTCACTCATTCACTCCAGACTCTTTGGCGTTATGCTCATTTCAATGTACAAGGTGAGCGGAGTGTTTTGCCCAAGGACACAATGTCATCATACACTGGTCAGAGCAGAACTTCAGATTTGACCTTTTAAGTCAGACATTAAAGGTGTTCATCATTGTTACAGTCACATTTAACTTCTGCAATTACAATCAGTACCATTCTCATTCTATTCTTCCTTTCTCTCTTTCTCTCTGCTCCCTCATTCTTTTTTTCCACACACTCGCTCTACCCCTCAAGCTGCTCTTCTTTCTCTCTACCTCCATCCTCTCTAGCGCTCTCTTTTCCTCCCTTTCCTCTCTCTGTAACCCCCCCTTGTCCCGCCCTTCCTTTTCTTTCCCTCTCCTTCTGCCACATTGTTTCACTCTTTCCCTTTTTGTCTGACTGTCTGTCTCCCTCCTCCTCCCTCCTCTTTCCCTATCCATCTCTCCCTTTCTAGCCTTTTTCCCCTCTGTATTCTAATCTCTCTAACCCTCCCTCACCCCTATCCCTCATCTTTCTCTCTCTTCTTCTACCACATTGTTTCACTCTATTCCATCTCATCTGTTTTCCCCTCCTCTCTTTTCCTATCAGTCTCTCCCCTCTTTCTTTCCCTCTCTTGCTCTCTTTTTCTTTCTCCCCCCTCCCTCTCTCTCTCATCCTCCCTTACCCTTACCCCTTTGTCTTTGTCTCCATCTACCACATTGCTTCTCCCCACTCTCCCTCTTCTTTCCCATCTCTTTTTCTCTCTCTCTCTCTCTCCCTCTGTAGCACTTTCTCTCTCTCTAACACTGTTTCTCTAACCCTCCCATACTCCCACCCCTCCTCTCTCTCTCTCTCTCTCTCTCTGTCGCTCTCTTTCTCTCTCCTGCTACCATATGTTTCACTCTCTCCCTTCTCGTCTTCTCCTCTTTCTTTCTATCTGCCCCTCCTACCTCCCTCCCCTTCTTCTTCTTCTTCTTTCTCTCTTCTCTCTCTTTCTGCCCTCCCCTTCTCTCTCTCTCTCCCCCCTCTAGCATATGTTTCCCCCCCTCTCCCTTCTCATCTTCTTTCCTCTTTCTCTCTGTCTGCGCCAATGCTACCTCCCTCCCGCTCTTCTCTCTCTCTTTCCCCCCTCCCTTTCACTCCCTCTCTCCACTCTCTCTCTCTCTTGTTCCCTCCCTCCCTCTCTCCCCTTCTCTTCTCCCTCTTTCTCTCCGTCTCAGCAGCAGTAACAGTATGTGTGTCAGAGCGAACAGCAGTGCACAGCCAGCAGCAGTAGTAGCAGTGGTACTGCTCAGTGGAGATGCGACTGGAGAGGAATCAAACTACAGACTCCGACACACAGAGCAGATGTCTACCCCCCAGCCGCACCACCACCACGAGCCTGCAGTCTGCTGGCACTAAAATGCACTTTCAGAGACTAAAGTACTGAGTGGGAATGCAGGATTAGAATTAGGTTAGGTTCTCAAAAGGTAGTCCACGTACAAATGGTGATGCTAGAATATCCATATTGCAAGTATTAGTATTATTTTTTTTTTTTATCTTGGTTTGAGTAAATATTGAGTAGATGCGAGTCATCTGGAAAAGAACAAGTTTTTTTTATATCTTATTTCAAGTGCAGTAGCATTATTTGCACGTTTCAAGTGACACATTGCTTGTATTTTTCATTATTTTAAGAAAAAAACTAGGCAGTTTGTGCGTGTAAGACTGGGAATCATCGTTTAAATATACTCAGTTCAAGAAAAATACTACTTCATTCAAGCATTTATTATTTTATTTAAGGTTGGCTTTCTCGCAGTGGTCTTGTCAGCTGGTTTTGTCATGGTTTCATATACGTTTACACATGGTTTAGTCCTGATTTAAAACTGTGTTGGGCCAGGTTTTAACCAGAGTTTGATTTGTTCTGGTTGAGTTCTGATCTCGTCCTCCTGGCATTGACTTTACCTTGGACTAGCTTAGTTGACTTTGGAATAGTTCTGGAGTAGTTCTGGTTCAGATCTTAATCAGATCTCAGAGCTGGTTTGGTACTGATATACTGGTTTTAATCATTGCGTAGACTGGATTTGGTTGTCTTGATCTGGCTTAGATTTGATAACCATAATATTTAGCTAGTTTAGTGGTATCGAATTTTCTTCAACCACTAACTTAAGCCAGTCCATTAAAACATATTTTTTGGGTTAGCAAGCAAAGGAAAAAGTAGCTAAATAGTGGAAAAGTTATACTGGTTTGGTGTTAATCTTGTCCTGGTTTAGACAGGATTAAGTAGTCTGGATTTAGTAATGGTTTCATACATTCTGGGATAGAACTTGTGTCGTCCTGGTTTTAACATTTGGGTGGGACTTGGTTTGATTCAGTCCAGGTTTAGTCCTTCTTTTGACCCATCCTATGCTAGGGCATTAGTTTATATAAGTCACAATTTAGTGCAAGTTTGGTTTTGGTTTAGTTCTGGTTTAATTCACAATACTGGGGCTTACTTTTTTACAAAATGGCACGTTCAGCCCCAAATATTTTGCTGGTGTAGTGGTATAAAAAAGTCCTCAACCACCAAGTTAAACCAGTCCATTAGCACATCTTTTTAGACACAGGCTGCAGAAAAAGGGGCTCGCCAGCGGAAAAGTTACACTGTAAAAAAAAGCATAATTGGCATCCAGGTGTTCCCAGTAAAGAGGAGAGTTACTGCAGTCTCTGAAGCCAAGCCAGTAAAACATTAGGTACGATTACAAAAGCCGCTTTGATGAAAGAAAACAGACATTCTTAAGGGGTGCTACCGGCAGCCTAGGTAACACATTACATACAGGACAACCAATCACAGCCTTAATTATAAGCCATGCAATGCAGCCATTATAGTGCCAATCATACCGCACTGAATTATAAATATGAAGCAAAACTGAATACTTCGCTGCCACATTCTTAGTTTAATAATCTCGTAACGAACTTTTACACACACACCTGCACCTGTTTCAATGTTTTAGATGGACTTGTTTTGTTTGTATTGTATTTTTTGCAAACTGTACATGCATTGCAACAACACAGTTTGATCAAGAAAGCAGTCATATACTCAAGCGCTTAAATTTGTCAATGCAAAAGTTCACAATTTCATAAAACAGACACAAAATTCTGTTTGCAAATCACCACAAGTTGCAACCTTTATAATTCTATATAGCTATAATTATGTTTATATACCGGACATGCTGGTATATATACATATAAGTAGCTAGACAACCGGCAACTCATGGCAATTTCCAAATAAGAATGTATGGATATATACTTAATATTTAATGAATGGTGCATTAAGGGCACTATGCGAGCTTTATATAAAACAGTACCAATCAAGGTATAGTCATCCTTTAAAGACAGTCCATTTAGAATTACATATGATAAATTCACAATAATAAACCAATATAATCAACATATAATGCTCAGTCATTCTTTCCCATTCATTTAAAAACTGGTAAAAATGTGTTTCCATCTGCTACATCAAAGTTCATTGTCTCCAGTCAATCAAAATAAGTGACGTAAAATTAAAATATACTTAAACTAGTTGTCAATTAACGAACAACCTCAGAGCATCAAGACTGACTGACATATATAGTGACCATAGTTACCCAAAAATATTATATCTTCCTCATTCATTCAGAAACAAGTTAAAATCCAACAAAATCTAACATTAGGTCATTTCTTAAGTTCAAACGGTCCTCCAAAACTGTGTACAAATTAACCAAGAAGCTCACAGCATCAAGTCTGATTGACAAATATAGTGACAATAGTTACCAAAAACCCATTCATTCAATCATTCATTCATTCATTTGTAAAGAATCGGAAACATACCTTATTCCAAAGTCAAGCTAGTTGTTTGCAAAGCTACAGAGCGAGCCTTATCACTTCTTCGTGGTCCTCTGGTTCTCAGTGCACCGGCAGCTCAGTCATCCTCCCTCCTCGCTTGTCTCCTCTCCAAGTGTAAACTCCAGTCCTGCGCTCCTCTTCTCTGCTAGAGCTGGAAAGAGCGAGGGAGGGAGGGAGAGAGAGAAAGAGAGAGAGGGCGAGACACAGATGAGAGAGGGAGAGAGAGAGAGAGAGAGAGGAGGAAAGAGGAGGAGAGTCAGTCTGCTTTTCACTTAAAACTGCGGTGGTCAAAACTACCACCTACTTTCTCTTTCATTCTCTCTCTCTCTCGCTTTCTTTCTTTCTCTCTCTAACTCTCATACCCCCACCCATTCATTCACGAACCCTCGGCAGTAGCAGGCAGCAGCGTAGCATTGTGACAAAAAAAAAGGAAAAAAAAAAAGTGGAGTGAAATGGGACGCCTCCAGGCTAGGGAGAGGAGACTGATAGAAAGAAAGAGAGAGAGAGAGAGAGAGGGAGGGGGTTGGAGGAGGGATGGTGGTGGTGACGGGGGTGGGGCTGGTTTGCTGGTGCACCATTAGTGGCAAATTGCGGCAGGCGAGCCAATGGCCATAGAGATATGAGTAGAAAGCTAAGGGCCCACATTAACATAGCATTTAGAGGGAAAGTTGAAAGCGCAGAGAACAGAGGCTGCCCGGAGCTGGCTGGGTTCATGAAGATCTACAAAGTGCACGGCTAGACGGAGTTCTTTAACAATGGGTTTTTAAAGGAAAGTTTGGTGAGCCTAAATAGACAAGGAAGCAGGCATGAAATTGAATGGAAATAATAACAGCCTGCACTTGTAATACAGACTTGTTAAAGCATCTCAAAGCTTTACACTGACATTGTTTTTATTCACTCTGTACTAGTGGTAAGTTACAGACAGACGGATCACGCAAACCTCATTTATACTACACGAGGTCATAGTCGATCCTCTGAAGAGTACCGCCACTGAGCTGCTGTCGCCCCCGAATAAATGTGATAATGTTGAAACAAGTGATTTATCTAAACAAGACTACGTGAAAATTTAAAACATGGCTAAACTTGATTATGTGAGCGGAGAAACTAACTTGAAAACAACAGCTCCAACAGTCCAAAATGTTCTATGTAGGTGATACATCACATCAGTTTGCATCCTAGAGTTGCTGGTGCAAACCCCCAAAGTCACTATGTGCTGTGACTCACAATGGCTTCACCCTTTGCGCTGTATCTAGTTTTGGTATATGGTTTTGGTTAATTTGTTAAATGATCAAACTTGAAACTTATTTTTTGTACAAGTGTCTCCAAGGCCTAGCACCAAAGTACATCTCCGACATGTTAGTGTCATATGAACTAGCTCGCACTCTTAGGACTTCAGGGACCGGCCTCCTGCTGGTGCCCTGAGTCAGGACTAAACCAGGACCAAACCAGGACTAAACCAGAACTAAACCAGGACTAAGCCAGGACTAAACCAGGACTAAACCAGGGCTAAACCAGGGCTAAACCAGGACTAAACCAGGACTAAACCAGGGCTAAACCAGGACTAAACCAGGACTAAACTAGGGCTAAACCAGGGCTAAACCAGGACTAAACAAGAACTAAACCAGAACTAAACCAGGACTAAACCAGGACTAAACCAGAACTAAACCAGGGCTAAACCAGAACTAAACCAGGGCTAAACCAGGGCTAAACCAGGACTAAACCAGGGCTAAACCAGGGCTAAACCAGGGCTAAACCAGGATTAAATCAGGAACAAACCAGAACTAAATCAGGACCAAACCAGGACTAAACCAGGACTAGACCAGGACTAAACCAGGACTAAGCCAGGGCTAAACCAGAACTAAACCAGAACTAAACTAGGAGTAAACCAGGACTAAACCAGGGCTAAACCAGGACTAAGCCAGTCCTTATTCTGTAAAGCACTTTGAATTACTTTGTGTACATATTGTGCTGAACAAAACTTGCCTTCCCTTGCATATTTTAAAAATTACAAAAAAAACCCCAAAAAAACTGAATTGCACAGCCCGACTATAGAATATTGATAATTTTAAAAACCCAAATAATTTTTCTTTTATTTTTTTTCATCAGACTATAAAATGAGTTGAGATAAGGCAAAAGGTAAAATAAGGTACGCTATCCTGCCCCATTAAGATAATAACCCAGGATTCAGCTTCTACCTTCTAACTGCTCATCCCTGAAGTAGCCCACCATGCTGTAAAGTGATACTTGGGCACTAAACATTGCAATAGCAGCCTGTGTAACGTTGTCTTGATTAGAGCCTCTCGCTGCTGCCATGTGCTGCTGGTTGTAATTACTTTCAGTTGTGCTCTCAGTAAAGTGCTGTAAACAAGAACAACTGTCTCAAATAAACAAAACAAAAATACAAAGCGCTGGATCTCGTTCAAATCTGCACAGTTCCTATCCCCGCAGTACTTCAAAGCTCACTTCAAACGCGAGAAGAGGAGCAGAGGAGAAAGAGGAGGTAGGCAGTGTGACCCCAGACTGTCCTAAAGGGGCGCTAATCAGGACACCAGCCCCGTATAAGGAATCAATGAACGGTAATGCTCTGTGGTGGGTCATCGAGACACAGCTAACCGTGAGAGAGCAGTGGTAAATTAAGTTCCATACTAGATGAGCAAAATAATGTGATATGGTGCACTTTGTAACTTTTTTGGTACCAGTGCTAGTCTTCATAGGGATATGACTGC
The DNA here is from genome assembly GCA_019594935.1 of Periophthalmus modestus. NCBI lineage: Eukaryota > Metazoa > Chordata > Actinopteri > Gobiiformes > Gobiidae > Periophthalmus > Periophthalmus modestus. The sequence continues at coordinate 23,259,436 of JAIEZT010000012.1, read as the reverse complement.
TTTTCATGGCATGTTCCATTATATGTATTATTCATTCATTCATTTTTTTTATTTTTTATTTAATTAATTAATATATATTTTTTATTTTTTTTATTTTTTATTTAATTAATTAATTTATTTTTTTTTATAAATTTTTTTATGCAGGTCTTGTTGCTTGCTTGCAGTGCTTAAATATACCTTGAAAAACCTTACTGTGAGCAGGGTCACCTCTCCACACATCACACTAGTATCCTGCCAGGTGGTCCCACAGTCCCACATGCTTGTCTCCATGGAGATAGATGAATTTAATGTCATATTATAGAACATTATTGGTTAAACAAGTCCATGAAAACAAGCAAGTGGTGTACTGTATCCTTGACCAGAAAAGTTACACAGTACACAGTTTAGTTACAGTTAGTTTGGACATCGGGCATCATCATCAAGCTTGCTACTTTGGACCAGGATCCTTTCTCCGATTGGAAAGGATTGCCCAGCTATTCTCTACCAGTGACAGTGAAGGACGGGTCAAATGTAGAGAACAAATACCTACCCTCTACTCAAGGGACTTTAATCATTCAAATGTGTCAGTGTTTGTTTGTTTTCTATGTGCAGATTGAACTTAAATGTCCTGTCTTAAAAAATGTGGAAAAACAGTTTGCAGTGGTTCAAACTTATTCCTCATTTACCTTACACAGTCTGACCATCCTAATTATTCACCAAGATGAGTTTATAAGCAGTTTTCAGAACTCTCAGAGACCAGAGTGGAGTTTTGCCCTGATGGTAAACCACAACTAGCATACTAGCATGCACTTCCTGATTATTGGACAATAAAAGATGCATTAGATAAATTAGATGCAGACAGCACAGAGTAGACTTATTTTGACCTCAAGAGCTGCTTATACAAAATATCTGTACTGGGACAAGAAAAAATCGGGTACAGTGTCTTTTATTTTGTATCACATGGATAGACTAATTATCCTTCAGTTTTCAAAATGTCCATCCATCCATTTTCTTCCTCTTATCCAGGGATGTCGCGGGGGCAGCAGTCTGAGCAGGGACTCCCAGACTTCCCTCACCCCAGACACATCCTCCAGCTCCTCCAGGTGGGACCCCAAGGCGTTCCCAGGCCAGCCGAGAGACATAGTCCCTCCAGCGTGTCCTGGGTCTTCCCCAGGGCCTCCTTCCGGTGGAACATGCCCAGAATGTACTCAAAACTCATGTACTCAAAATATTAGTCCAGACCAACTGAATTCCGGACATGTAGCGTTAAATATTGGTATCGAAAATCAGATACTAATTGCTACTAAAACTAGCATCAAAACTAGATACTCATTTGCAAAGGTATCGATACTAAAAAAAAGTCACTTTCACAGGACGGAAATGAACCTTTCCTGAATAGCTTTAGAATGATCTTGAGCTGTATCAGAACAAGTATAAGACCAAATAAACTAGTATACACCCATGGACCACTATGGAACCTACCTGGACGACTGAGGGATTACACAGATATAAGGTCACATGGGAATATAAAAGAAAATACTATTATTTAATGTTGAAAATCACATTCTATTGTCTAAAGAGAGTTTTTTCTTTTTTTTTTTTTTATCAATGTGGTATCAGAATCTGTATCAAGTATCAACTGCATTCCTTAGTATCAAAATTTTAGTTTTGTAACCTGACTGCTACATTCATCACAGTACACTCCACAACCTTTGCATCCTACAGCAAAACAATTTAAAGTTGGGAAAAATTCATCACCAACTTATATAAATGAGCCTTTGGGGAAATTTCCAATCTAAAGCTGCACTCGCGTTAATAAAGACACGACCAGGGGAAGATCCATAACTCTGGGGTAGAAGGCAGTTTGAAGAAGCCGTTCTCAGCGGGGGGAACAAGCCAGGACCCAGCCAAGCAGAAAAGATCCCTTCTCTAATCCTATACGGCGCACAATAGAACGCATGTAACACGGCCATCCGGCGATAAAAACTGCTAATTCAATGACTGGAAGGGCCCTAAAATCATTTTCCGTCCTTGCTCCCCGGGGAGAATTTCTATGAAAAGGAGAAAAAAGAGAAAGAGTGGTTCTAATGACTGCTGCTGGTAATGAAATGATACAGATGAGCTGATGGTCTGAAAGCTGCGAGAATGGAGGAAGACTGTTGTACGAATGGGCGAATTAACCCAGTACAATGAATGACCGTGTTGTCACTTGATGCGGTTTTAATGATTTGTTTCTCCCTCGATCGTGTGGGTATATTCCAAGGTGGTTCAGTGCTTGAAGCGTTCGCCCACCAGCTTCGATTCCAGATCCGAATAGTGGTGTTGTTGTGTCCTTAGGCAAGGCACTTCAGCCACCTTGTCAATGAATGTGCTGTGTGCTACCCGCTGATTGGCAGCCTTGCTTCTGTCAGCTTTGTAGGGCCGTAAAATGAATCGTAATCAAATTGAAATTGCAATTTGAATGGACGTAATTAGCAATTTGAGTATATTCCAATGTGGCTCAGTTGTTATAGCATTGCCTACCAACTCGGTTCTATCCCAGGTCCGACTAGCAGTTCTGTTGTATCCTAGGTACATAACCTATAGTTCATCTGTGTCGTTTTGTTTAAAAGAGAAATTAACGATAAATAAGACAATAACAAAAGCAGGTAGTGCAACCTCCTACCACTTAAGTTCCACAGTGCACCTTTATATGAGACAGTGTAAGGTTCCTTGAGCAGTTACCAAGATTGAAATACAAAAAATAAACGAATCAGCCTCTTTTAAAGCGTGATAATTACCGTTGCTTCGCACACTAGAAGGACTGAATGTTTAGCACCATTTTAAATTGCGGAAAACCCTGCTTCTCTGCATCTGCTCTCCTTCACACCTCCCTTGCTTCTGTCTTTCTCACATGTCTCCACAGACTTCAGGGAAAATTGTGATGGGACTTCTCCTCCTCCTCCTCTTCCTTCCTGTTTGTCAAGTACACACATACACTCACATGCATATACAGTACTGTACTTGTATACCTGTTCTTGTCTTGACTTTCAAAGCAACTGGAGCGCACACCTTTGATTTCCCACGACATTCACGAGAACCAACCTGCGTCGTCCTCACTTGTCATCCAATATCTGCCTCTGCCAGAGAAACAGCCATACGGGCGGACTGCTGGAGGGGAGCCATTTTGTTTCCATTAGAGCGAAACAATGTTCACTTTTATCGACTTGTCATTCTGCATGCGCGCGAGCGATCAGACAGGCTGCAAAAACATGCCAAGCAAACTAAGGGAGGAGTAGAAATTGAAAAGCAAAACTGTTTTTATAATGTTGTCTTGAAAATGCATATGGATGGTTAAAGCTAAGGAAGACTTTATTGTCACTGTAGGGAAACTTGTACTTTGCATAATAGCCATCATTGAACCCGCCGGGGCAACCTGTCAGGAGAAGTGGGTAACTGCAATGGAGCAGAAGGGGACCTATCTTCTGATCTAGAAACGTTACCTTGCTGGAGGAAGACAATGGTCTTGCAACGAAAAAAAACATACTTAAGGTCAGCGCAGGACTCGTTACTCGACTCAAATATATGACTAATGACTTGGGAGTGGCTCATGACTGGACTTGAACTACAGAGGAACAGTGACTCTCGACTTGAGTTACAGCGAGACAGTGACTCGTGGTTTGAGTTACAGAGGGACAATGATTCCACTTGAGTTACAGAGGGACAGTGACTCATGACTTGAGTTAAACGTGACAGTGACTTGTGTTTTGAGTTACAGAGAGACAGTGACTCATGACTCGATTGAGGTTTGGTGGACTCGGACTTGGATTCTGACCTGTGGATCAAAGTCTCAGACCAGTTACATCTCTCTAGTCCTTATAATTATTTTATTTATTGGACAGATACATTGCATAATAAACATTTCCATCTGTAGTCCCTGGGCAGAGGCAAAGTGACGGCAGATTAACAGTATGCAGGTTGTATAAATGCTTTAACAATCACGGTTTCAACTGACGAGTTCAAAGTTAGTTCAAAGCTGTGGTTATACACGAGAGGCTCATTGAGTTAGTTAAAAGATTACAAGTGCATATTGTGTGGACTTGTCTCTTGAACTCTTCTCAAACTTTGATCCAACTTTAGTGGAGAATCATTCAAATTTTATTTTAAGACTTGGACTAGAACTTAAATTCAGTCAAGATGCCATGTTTGTTCTTGAACTAGAAACACGCAACACTACACACACTGTGGTAACATAAGATTCTGCCATTTACATTTACAGCAAACAAGTAGTGTTTAATTATAGTTTAAAGTAAATCTGACCATTGTTCCTCCTTTCATAAATACAATGTAATAGACCTGTAGGAGAGAGGTGCCCAAACTTTTTTTTATCAAGGGCCACATCTCAAAACATATTGGAAGCGGAGGGCCACAGACCGGTGATCAATACAGTGCGGTGCTTTATACACAGCTTTGACAGAGCCGCTGTGTATTAATAAGGCTCGAAACATTCATTCATTCATTTTAGGTCTGTATCACACTGCAATGTGATGTTTAAGGATAAAGTGGTAGAAACAGTTTAATTTGCTGTTAAAAGTACTGCTTATGATCAAATGGGCCGGTTCAGCAGGGCCAATAAAAACTGGTCTGAGGGCCATAGTTTGGACACCTCTGCTGTAGGAAACATAATCCCATTAAAGTTAGGTTTAGGCTTAGGGTTAGATGTTAGTTGATACATGTTAAAGGAGGTGTTTCTTTTGGGTAAAACTGGTCATAGTTGGTACATGGTAGGTTTGGGTAATATATAATTAAATAAAGTCGTTGCATATTACATTTGGCTTTCATGTTATTACAGGTAGTTACACCATGTATTACACTTTACTTATATAGTGCAGTGTAAAAAATAAAAGTATTACCATATTTTATTCAATTCTAATTTTCCTTTCAAACGCTGCCTTCAAAACCAACCAGGCACAATGATCTTCAAGCATCCCTCTTTGTCTCTTGAGCGCTACCCCGGGACTGTCCTATTCCCTGCATTATCAATTATGAATCAGTGCTAATAGGCTGCTCCTGTGCTGTTTAACTGACTGTCTGCTAGTCAAGGCTGATGTCTACCTATCATTCTACCATAGTCTCAACCCTAAACTGTAAACTCCACGTCCTAGAACTGAATGTCTTGGGAAATATATTGTAATTACATTTTTTTCAGACAACATAGCAGTTAGATTTGTGATTAAGGTAGAAATGAGACCGCTGTGTGGTGTGTTTTAATTATGAAGCGTTTTATCCTCAGAGAATCAGGAAGTGCACTGTTATCATGTTAGTTGTTGTTAGCTTTACCGTGATGCCAAAACTCTGTTCTGGTCTCTGAAAGATGTTAAACACACTTATAAACTCATCATGGTGAATACTTGCAATGCTTGGAATGCTCAAGGTAAGTGAGGGATGCATTTTGACTTATGCAAACTTTAAAATGAACTATTTTTGAACACGGTACAAACAGATACAGAGCCTTTAACAGTTTTCAATGCAAAATAAGACATATTTTGTAGCTAAAACTGCACCTTTGCGATTTGCTTATTGTGCCAGTTGCGATTTTGATTGCGGTCCTACCACGTCTCATTATTTTATTCCAGCCTTGATACGGATTTGCCTGATAACTGGTGTGACTGGTGTAGAAGTCTAGCCCGGCTGGGGTCTATGTCCAAGTGTCCCTGAGGACTTAACCCGCTCCGTCCTGCTTGAGTGCTGCATAATGGATGAAGCGCAGACGTGGAGGAAGGAAAGGAGGGAGATGAGCAAGAGGAGGAAGAGGAGGGAGAGGAGGAAGAGCAGGAAGAGGTGGTAGAGGTGGTCCTTATTACCTTCTGATATATTTTTAATGAGGTAAACAGGTCTTCCTCGGTCACCTGAGGACCCGCCGGTAACTGCTCTGTCCTACCTACACTGTAAAACTAAATAGAGTGTATTTAAAATCCAACAATTCAAATTTTAAGGTTTATATTATTTTTTTGATTAAAGCCACAGTGCATAACTTTTCATATGGGATGTTTTTATTGCGATGAAAAACATGTATCCTTACTGTGAGTGGGCTTACACCTGCACGAGCCTGACTCTTACTTGGCCTTCCTCCTGCTTGTTTCCATGGAAATATTGCTGTTTTACTATACTATATGTACAAGTCTTTAAGTTTCTGTCTTACATTTTGTGTTTTTTTTCCACCCAAAATAGCCCTCGTGGTGTATTTTTTAACAGCTCGTGGACTCCTAGTTTCACTTTGAATTGTACCGTCATTTTAAAACCTGTAAGATCCTCCCTTTTATTTGTAGTAGAATGAACTTGAGTTGACTTTTATAGTGCATACCTTCGTGGACCTTATGACTGCCCACGCTGACATCCTCCATGGCTGCAGGGGGCTCCACAGCATAATTAGGTCTCACTGTCATTGACACCCACAAAGACCCTTCACCTTTCCTTCAAGTTCGATGCCACCAATTACGCCCACATCCCATAATACTGGCTTCAGGCAACCTCCACCTCTCTCCGCCGTATCCCCTGTGACTATAATGCTACAAACATAATTACCTCACCGCATATAGATTCATAATTGATTTACCGTGCTTATAAAGTCTGTTTTAAATATGGCTTGTCTAAGAGTAATCCCTGACCAGAGGGCTGCTGGTTCAGATCTCACTCAAGGTGCTTCGGTCACTGTTCAATTACCATTAGTTAAAAGAGATAAAAGATAATGCGAGCAATATTTAAAACCTAGCATGCATTTTTTGTTAGTTTTTTTGTGTGCATTTATTGATCTTTTTTAATAATAAGAAAACCAAAACATCTAAACACAATATTAAACGCCACAATACAAAATAAATTAGTACGAAAATACACAATAAGACCAGATAAGTAGATGTCTGCACTAAACCATCGCCAGGTTTAGTGTTAAGGATACCCCACTTCAAGAATACATTTTGAACATTTTTGGGGAAATTTGGTTAAGTAATTTCTCTCTATAACTTGTATTTCATCCCTGACTTTTGCATGCCTATAAATTATCTTGGTGTTATGTTAAGTTTGTGATTAAGACATTGGGCAACCAACTAGCCCCTTGGAGCAGTAACATCTTCTTCGTAACACATTTGACATCAATTATTTAAGTACCATCATTCATGCCGCCACTCCTCCCGTCTTGATACATGGGAGTCTTAAAACATATTGTCGTTTCATGTGGAAGGAACATGCTACAAGGCTAACAACGTGGACAAAGTCATGCTATGCTAATTATTCATTCAGCCAGTGAAAGGTATCAGAATTCACAACAGTAATACTGCATAATGGATGGAGGACAGACGGTGGATGCTTTCAATGGCATCCTGCAAGGGCCAAAAGTGAGACCGCTGTGTGGTCATGTTGGTATTAAGGAACTTTTTGCTTTGGAAAGTTGTATTTGAGTTATTTATTTGTTAATTTGTAATTTTACCTTAATTTTCTTTGGCTTTCTTTTTTTGCATAGTGAACGAATAAATCAATTCTGTCAACTGGACAAAAAGTTTTTAGAGTGAAGACGTTTCGCTGCTCATCCAAGCCGCTTCTTCAGTTCTGGTCAGATTACTGGTGGACACTGCCTTATATCGATCTGAAGGGACGAGCTAACTACACTGATACTAACACTCCTATTGTCCACAGTTTCTGTTTGTTAGCTAGGTCTATTGGACTACACTTAAGTGTCTGAACTGTGTTTGAGTCATATTTTGCCTAATCGCTCTAATTACTTCTCTCACACATAACAGCATACTGACTATCATTAAACTTTTCCTTGTTTTGATTCAGGTCTGAGAATGGAGTTATAAATAGGAGATAAATGATGTCTAATGTCCCCCCATTCCTTTTCAAAGATGGATTGTCTTTCCTGACAAAAAATGCTTCTTTAACTCCCCTCTCAAACCATTTCTTTTCTTTGGCTAAGATCTGTACCTCACTATCTTCAAAGGAAGTGGTTAATTCCATTGAGATGGCGGTGAACAGCAGATCGGGGTCCCGAGCTGCTCTTGTGATGTGTTGGTACATTCTCTTCTGAACTGGCTGCTTTATTTCTCCAAAGTAACTCTTTGCTTTTTTTGCAATCAACATATTTACAATTCCAGCCCAATGACCAATGTGATGTATATTGAGTTTGTAGCTAATTCTAACAAAACGAACATTTTCTTCAAATTTCTGTCATATTTATTAGAAGAATGCTACATATTCAGACTCTAACAAAACACAAATAGTCTTAATCAAATTAACTTTTTGGCATTTAAAAACAAATGGATGCGTAAAACATGTCATTCCCAATCTACCTATTCTATTACGCTTAAGATTTTCACCTTAAATTTAGCGAGGAAGAAAAAAAAAGATAGTAAATAATAGAGAAAAATACTAAAATTATCAAGGAAATTATTAATAAAAAATAAAATATATAATAATGAAGAAGAAAAATGCCCAAAAAATGCTTTAAAAAAAAATAAGTAAAAGAGAAAAAAAAAAGAGAAAAATACAAAAATAATCAAGAAAATTTATGAAAAAGAAAAATACAAAAAAAATAAATAAAAAAATCTGCAAATCTACACTGTAATTATATTTTTTCACTTTTATTTGAAAAAACAAAACAAAAAAAACAAAAAAAACATTTGAATTTACAGCCGTGCACCTGTATTGAGGGGCCCTAAAAAAGCTGTATATCAAGACCCCCCATACTCTTTAATGGCAGCTTTGACAATGGTACTGGGCCACCCACAGACTCTAATGCTGTGTGTGTCTATATAAAACACCAGTAACAGACCTATAAACGCCCTGAACAACACGCACAAGTCTTGTTCCTGTGCTGTGGTCTATCACCTCTAACCCCATAACCCCTCTGCAGACACCTCTTTGCTGCTACAGTTGTTAGCCTAGCCCATTAGCGCCTTTTAGCCCGCCCACTGCACTTGACAACTGACCACTTGCTAATGGACAGCTAGCATTGACACCTGTTGGGTTTGGGATGGATGGACTAAATAATAAACACAAATAAGAGCAGTATTACAGCTTATTAATGTATTCATTTGTTCATCAAAACTCCTTTATAAAAAAATTATAGCATGTTTTTGTTTTCATCCTCAACATTGTCTTATGAGCCTGTACGAAAATAAAGTTTAACATGTACGTGACCATATTGTTTCTAAATGCCATTTTAAAGCAGACCTGTACACAAAATCGACTTTTCAGAGCTTTTTATCCCTATTATAGTTGTTTTCCCTTCTCTTTTACCCTCTCGAAGTTGTATTTGGAGTGATTCGTTCATGTTTGAGCAATCTTTAATTGCTTATTTTCAAGACACCATGTGATGCCATTGACTTAACACAGACAGCAAAGGGAGGGGGGACTTAAAGCATTAGAAACAGTACAATAAAAGGTAACATGGCAATCTAAATACGCCATGTGTCAGCAATTAATACACCATAGTGTAATACTCCCTCTGTAAACATTCAAATGGAGCATGTAACTTTATACCAAAATAAAGCATAGAAGAGCCATTCAATTTTAAATCTACTGAATAAATTGTGCATACTCAGGAATTTCGGCTTCGTAAAACAATATATGAATTGTATTGAGAAACATACATAAACTTGACCGCAAACTTGTCCTTATTAGCGAGACATAATAATCACCTTGTTTCAACATACATACTCACTCTGCCACTGCGCTATGTATATTTTCATTCAGACAATAAACGGCTTATGTTTTAGCCCAAGATCATAATCTCCTCCACTGTTCAAATAAACACTGGTCCAGTGGCAGAACATGTCAAAATAAACAGACTGACCACACATCCGAGAGCGAGGGAGAGATAAACGCCGTCAATGGGACTTTTATTGCCAATGCCAAACAACTTTGACTGCAGGAGGTCGATTTGTCCCGTTATATAATGAAGTTCTGTGGCTGAGTGGGTAAGGTCATGGACATAATATGAGCTGGTATGTGATACGAGTTCTTGGGCAAGACACATTTTCTCTAGTGTCTCCATAATGGCACACTACCAGTCAAAACACTGGACACACTTTTTAATGTACGTTTCTTCTTTATTTCCATGATTATTTACATTGGAGATTATCACTGAAGGTATCAACTATGCATCAACAGCTCCAACTATGAATGAACACATATGGAAAAATAAGGTCAAAATAACTCAAAACTTGTTTTAAATTTGAGAATTTTAAAAAATAGCTACCATCTAGAATGTCTTGATCTTGACAACGCACATCTATGAAGTGAAAAGCATTTCAGGTCAATTCATTACGAAGCTCATTGAGAGAAGGTCAAGGGTTTGCAGTGCTGTCCACAAAGCAGAGTGATTAATCTGAGCATTGGAATATAAATTATAAAAAAAAAAAGCATTTAGTTGATTTATTTTCTTTTTTCAACAAAGATTGATATTTCTTACATCATACATTTGCTGTCTTCAGTATATAAAATGTAGAAAACAGTAAACATAAAGAGAAAAAAAACCCCACTGAGTTACATAGTATGTCCAGACTTTTCACTGCGATAGCTGTAGTTAACTAAAGAAAGTATTGGTCAACAAAAGGCATTTCCTGTGCATCAATTAATCAACTGTAAGCGGGTGTGACCTGGTACTGACAAAAACTCTCAAGATGATTAAGATCATGGACGGAAATAACTATGTAAACAGAGAAGTACAAGCACTAATGTCAGAGTTAGAAGACAGGCTAACTGCTAACTCATTTGACTGGAATACAGAGTACACATTTCTCCAACACATATCGAAACAAATGAGGCTGCTTAAGAGGAAAAAATGTCCACTGATTACTTCAGAAGCATGAATTTTTGCAAAATCAATGAGAATTAACTCCTTCATTGCACATGCGTCACTGAAGATGTGATGGTGGCTGTGGGGAACATACTAATGCCTTTCTGTATGAGAAACTACAGAGAAACATCATCTGGATTTGCCAGGCAAGAAACCCACTCCATGTTTTCTCCTTTCTGTTGTGGTCATACAAATCCTTATATTAAAAAAAACAACCTAAACAAACAAAGGAACACAGCTCTAATAGACAAATATTTCATATGGGATTTTGAAAAAAAGAACGATCTTCAAATTAAAGAAACAAATTTCAATGATCTCAAACTATACAACATGTTTTGAATTGAAGTTCAAAACATGCATTCTTTTATATCTCCCCAAACTAATTTAGAAAACATACCTGTAGCTAACTCATTACTTAAGAAGAATTTAGCAGCCGGTATCCACATCCAGGACGTCCCAGACAGGAATGTGTGCAGTGAGAGTGTATGGACCACCTGGTGAAGTGACCCCTGAGACATGACCTCAGCTCTGGGCTAAACCAATGACAGGATGCAGCCCCACATGGTCCCGGGACACCCACCCCTGTCCGCACTCCTCTCCCATCTTTCAGCACAGGAGGAGCCAACAAGAGAGGAGCTATTGTCCACTGTTGCATGTGCACAGTGAACATTTTGAGAAGGTTGGCAAATATTGTGGTAACTTTGTGATCCCATGAGATAAAGGCTTTATGAACAATAGTAACCCTTTGTAGCTTCTTCAGTTCTGACAAGGTTCAGTTCTTCAATTCTGACAGGGTTCTGGTAAATCACTGCCTTATATCTGTCTGACAGGAGGAGCTAACTACACTGAGACTAACACACCCTAGTGCAGAGGTGCCCAAACTCTTTTCACTGAGGGCCATATCTTGAAAAATATTTGACACAGAGGGCCGCAGACCAGTGGTCAATACAGTCAATAATTCAGATGGTGCATTTAACATAGTTTTGACTTCATACTTTAAATAAGGCTTGAAATATAATATTAGGTCTGCATAACAAGGCAATGTGATATTATTTAGGTTATATTGGTGGGATTACTAAAATTTGCCCTAAAAAATACTGATAATGATCAATTGGGCCAGTTCAACTGAAGTAAATAAAAATTAGTCTGAGGGCCGCTTTTGTCCCCAGGACCATAGTTTGGACACCCCTGCCCTAGTGTTTTAAAGTAAGAGTATCTGTTATTAGTTAAACCCATGAACTACCCTAAGGTATGAACTGCACATAGGTGGTAGATCACCCATTGTGGCTCAGTATCTCTTCTTTTAAACAACTAGGTTGTGTTAGTCTCACTGTAGTAGTACAAACTGAAGAAGCTGTTTGATGGAGTGTCAAAACATATTAACTTTTTAAAAAAAAACATTTGTCCAGTTGACAGAATACAATTTTCTTTTGTAATGGATGACTGAAAGATTACACCAACAATAATAAACAGCGCTCATCGTTGGAATTTTGATGACTGTAAACAAATTTGAGCTGCCACAATACTCAAGATGTGAGTGCAGTGATTTAAATCTAGTTCTTACAATTTGGGGAAAATGTTTTCGAAGTAATTCTCATTTCAGCTTTTCAGAGAAGTACTATTATATTTGATTTATTATAGTGCATCATCCATTGACTAGACACAACAGCAGTTTGCACCATAGCCCCCCTCCAACCCCATTAACAGCACTTGCATAAGGACTAGCAGTTTCAATCGAGTACTTACCAGGCCCTAAACCAGCAATTAGTTTCAAGCTGTCGGGCAAGGTGGTACGGACCTAACCTCTAACTCCGGGAAAAGCCAAGTCAAAAGCCGTTGCATTTCTAATTCCATAAACAAACATAACATACACATCTTAATCCTTCCCTCTTGTGTGTTTTGATATATCAATTTTATATTCCATTTTTGCTTCACATGGCTTACTTCTATCAACAAACATCTCTGGAATTGTTCATTTTCTCCAAGCTGTTACAATCTATGCCAAAGCTATCACACCTGTATACATAGTGATTACAATCGCTTATATGATATCACACTATTGCCTGCTTCCCCTTCACGCCAGATGATATATATCTCTTATTTTTTAACTTGCAAACCACCTCATTTCCACACTATAACGCATTCACACCTATATATGCCAACATAGCCTTATCTTGTCTATTTTAAGCTAAGCAGACAAGCACCTATAGAATGATATGGCTGCTACAACCCGTTGGCTCCCAGCTGAACCTGCACCAGCCTATATTTTAGCGTTATGTAGGTGGAGAGACAGCTAATGTATATGTCAGGATTTGTAGATTAACGCAATGGGGACATTAGAGTCTGCTTAAGGAGTGTTGGAAAGTCTAAGCTGCATTGAGAGAGCTTAGGTTTGAAACATAAGGTGTGATGTGGTAGACAGGATAACCACAGGATGCAAAGTTGACAAGATGGATCTGGAAAAAATGACGAACACGGCCCCTTTCACTACATAAATCTCGTCTTTGGTCGACCTCTAGGCCTGCTGTTTGCTGGTAGTTCAAACTTAAAGCCCCTGTGCCCAATGTTTTCCATGTATTTGAGCAGAATTTGTCTTGCCCCAGTACAGATATATTCTATAAGCAGTTCTTGAGGTCAAAATAGGCCCGCTGTGTACTGTCTGCATCTAATTATGAAACTTTTTACTGTCAGAGAATTGAGAAGAGCGTGGTTTGCATGCTAGTTGTTGTTTGTGTTACGATGGCATAACTCAGATCTCTGAAAGTTGTGAATATCGCTTATAGACTCATCGTGGGAAATAATTAGGATGCATAAGTGAGGAATAACTCTATATATATACACTACCAGGTAAAAATTTGGCCTTCCCTCTCTTGTTTGATCTTTTTTTTGGTTTGTTTTTTCTACATTTCAGTAATACTTTAGATGCAGTCTCCTCAAAGTCGCCGCCATTTGCTTTGTTGACAGTGCTGTAAACCCTTGGCCTTCACTCAATGAGATTCATGATGAAATTAGCTGAAATGGTTTTCACTTCACAGATGTGCCTTGTCAGGGTCCATTAGTGGAAATGCCAAGAAGTGTGCAAAGCAGTGATCAGCATGTTTACTACATTCTATAAGTGTTCATTCATAGTTTAGATGCAGTGAGAATCTACAACTTAAATAAAAATAAAAACAAAATCAACACAATCAACATTAATATCGTCTGTACCATATTTTCACTCTCCCTCCTCTGTATTATGTATCCATTCTCTCTTCTCGGTAGATAGTACACATCTGTAAAACTAAGTGGGGACATCTACTGTTGTGTATAAATATAATAGTATTCCTAGATTTACAATTTGATGGAGGGTGCAGTGTGTTGACTGCCACTAACAAACTTTCTCTGGGGAATATACACAATTAAAATATGTGAAATTTGGCATTTTTCTTTAATTTTTAAGGTAAAAGTTGTGGTAAATATAAATATTGATAATTCAAGAAATATTTTGATTATAATAGTATGCTATTTGTATTTTCATGTAATTGGTTTGAAGTGTTCCAAATGAAACACTATATCAAATGCGAAACCCAAGCAACTTTACATTTTCAGACCTCCTCCTATCTTTTTATCACCTTATCTTCTCGTTTCCACTTCCCCAAACCAGCTCCAGTCCTGGTCCCATCTGACCCCTTTAAATCCCTTTAAATAGTGTGGTCTTGTAGTGAAATTCCTCCATGCTCCCCTCTTCCCCTCCGGTACGCGGCAGGGGTGTCCCTCGTCTCCATGCATTTCTTTATGGCTGCTTTTAGCACAGTCTGTCTGGCCAAATAGAGGGTGTCCGCCTGGCTCTTTCCCCCTTTTGTCTCCTCTCTGGGGGGACATGAATGGGAGGCTGGGGTCCAAACAAAAGACAGATCATGGTTCTATTGGGGGGGACAAATGAGCTTAGTTACCCCAAGATGGAGGGAGGTGTGGTGGAACTATTGAAAGCCTCACCTAGAACCGGATAGATTGGGAGGGACTTGGTTTTGGGGGGGCGAAGTTTCTCGGGAGTAACAGCTGAGAGCTCACTTCCCATGATGCAATGCTCTGTCACTATCCCACAATAAGAAACAAGGGGTATGGTTTTGAGATGGGGGCAGAGGGAACAGCAGCTGATCAGGGGGTTCGCCATAGCAACAGTTAACACAGAGCAGTGATGGGCAGAAATGTGACAGGTTGGCGACTGATCAAACTCAAAGACAAAACACCAAACAAGTATCTTTTGAGGATTTGAAAGCCCATTCTTTTTTAAATGAACCAAGGAAATAAGCAAATATTTGAAGAAACAACAGTTACCTTCATACAACGAGTTCTAAAGGGATAGAGTTTGGACAGCAAAGATTATGGACTACACAGCAATGTTTACTTAACACTACTCAGAGGGGAACCAATACCCTAGACCTTTCTCTCTCCGATGAATTATCTATGACATTATAATGGTTGGAGAATGGAGCTGAGTCCTTGTTGAATTTCTCCCTCTAGAAAGTATCTTTAATCTTCTATTCTTTTACACGTGAGAATTACTAATTCATCCAAGCATACATCTACATCTACAACTATCCTTCAGAGAGAGATCTAACTACTGATAAAATAGTATTAACGTTTCTGATGAAGGGTGCGCCACCTGCTGGTTACTGGTTTACCTACACTGCCCAGCCAAAAAAAAAAGTAGCCACTTGGATTTAACTAAGCAAATAGGTACGAGCCTCCTCCAGTTGGTCAGGTCGAGGTTCAGCAGCAGTCTGTGCTCAAAGAATGAGGTCAGCTGACTACCGCAATATACTGAATGACCAGGTTATTCCATCAATGGATTTTTTTCTTCCCTGATGGCACGGGAATATTCCAAGATGACAATGCCAGGATTCATTGGGCTCAAATTGTGAAATAGTGGTTCAGGGAGCATGAGACATCATTTTCACACATGGATCGTCCACCACAGAGTCCAGACCTTAACCCCATTAAGAATCTTTGGGATGTGCTGGAGAAGATCAGACTCGACCATCATCAATGCAACATCTTGGTGAAAAATGAATGCAGCACTGGATGGAAATAAATCTTGTGACGTTGCAGAAGCAAAATCAAAACAATGCCACAGCAACTGTGTGCTGTAATCAAAGCTAAAGGTGGTCCAACGAAATATTAGAGTGTGTGACCTTTTTTTTGGTAGCGACTTTTCTTTTTGGCCTGGCAGTGTAGAATGTTCCACTGTATGGCATTTACAGGTCAGATCTGTGGTCACCCCTCTCATTGTAAAAATTAATGTTCTAAAAAGTGTTTTCTTGCAATGGGCAATAGGTGCAGCACCATTTGCCAGAAAAAATGTACAGTGCAGCTTTATTTGGAAAATTATTTCTGATATTTTGAAGCCACATAGACACAAAGAGGACATGCACAGCTATTTTGGTCAAATTCAGAGATTCACTCATTTTCCCCTTGACATTAGTTCTATTCTTTTCCCACCAACACATCCTATTTGTCAATATAAAGCAAGACAAGACTAAGTGTACATGACCATAAGATTAAGATAAACTTTATTATCCCCAAGGGGAAATTTGTCTTGGACTGAGTTTAAACCCCAGTTACACTCACACATCACACTACAATCAGACAACAGTCAGAGCTCATGAAAGAGAAGAAGACAAATACGTGTCCAGTAATAAGGGGGCATGCTCCGGGAATCAGGACCTTCCAGCTGTGAGCCGTGTTAAACATTATGGAACATCATAATGTCACAGAACAAAATTTCATTACAGTGTTCTGCTAGACCTGTAAAACATAACATTTCCCATATACTCATTTATAAGTATTAAAATGTCCATAAAACCATTTCTCCTGCCCTTAGCGTATATACCTCGAATAGCATTGTGCCTGTTTGATTCTTTTAGACAACAACTTGCTCCTTTTTTCGGGCATGGGGATAAGACGTTTTCATTCAGTGGAGATGGAGCGGAGATTTCTTTAAATGTCACCCTATCACAAATGCCATTCCGGTTGCTCTCCTCTATTCTCCCTCTCTGCTGCTGTTGTTCACACTTTTTCTCTTAAGGAAACATTTCCGCATGCCCCCTGTCACCCCGTAGCCCACCCCTCCCTCCCCTCAGCTCCCTCGTGGGGTTTAGTCGTGTTTGCTCCGAGTGTTAGCCTATTCTACAGTCTTGGAAATGTGACAGACTGCAGGTAGATAGCCTATATCATCTAGTATAGGTTAGAGGTGCGTGCTAGCTTGAAAATGAGTTTGTTGCACCAATCGCTTTCAGTATTCTTTGGCTGTTGATGTTGCGACTTGAGTGAAAAGAGGAATCTTGCAGAATTTATATGCGTGTGTGTGTAACTTTCTCGGCGGAGGGTCTGCCACCTGCTTGTCTCCATAGAGATGATTGCTTTGCATGGAATGTGCCACTGTATTATGGTATAAAATGCCTCATCTCCCTGGCATTTAATACTAGCTAGAAGGGATATCTTGGTGTTTTATTGTTCTTTTCCTATGTATTGTGTTATTCGTTTTTGTTTTTTTATGTGAAGCACTTTGGACAGCTGAAGTTGTTTTCAAATGTGCTATTTAAATCAAATAGGATCTATCAGTCAGTCTGTGTTTCTGTGTATTTAACATGTTGTTTATCTCCATGGAACAAGCAGGTGACGCTACCAGATCCGTGGAGAGACGAGTTTGCTCAAAGTAAGAAAATATGGTGGTCAAGGCAATAAAAAATCCTGTAATTTAATGCATTATAAGCTCAATAAGTTTAATACCATACTGTAGATTATTATAATATGAGCAATCTCCATTTAGATACAGGTGTTGGCGTACCCCCCACCAGAAAAGTGACATAGTGCAACTTTAACTGAAAAAAAAGGTACTTGTGAAATAATCATTTTCAAGATAAGGCAAGTTTATTTGTATAGCACAATTTGCACACTGCTTTAAAGAATAAGAAAGACATTAAGATCTCCATACAACAAATCAAAGCATAAATAATCATCATTAAATCAACATAAAAAGAAAATGAGTGCAGAATAAAAGCTTTCAGACATATGCACAACTAAACAGAACCTGGATTTAAACATTGGCAAAGTATAGGCCTGTCTCACATCTTAAAGAAGATTTTAGCTGCATAAAACTGAAACTCTGATTCTCCATGTTTAGTCCTGACTCTGGGCACCAGCAGGAGGCCGGTCCCTGAAGTCCTCACAATGCGAAATGGTTCATGGTCCTTATTTAAACTTCTATAGCCTCACTGAATCCCCTTTCTCACCACCGCTGCCTGCTCACCCCCTGCCTGTCCGTCTCCCTCTCATATAATGACACTTATTATCTCACCTATTTAAACCCATTAGGTCCCCTGTAGAAGTCTGTATGTGACGTGGGTGTGTGGAGACAGATGACCGGCACGGACCAGAGGGCAGCGTGCTGACACGTGCACTGCCCCTCGATTATAGCCCCCATGTCAGAGCCTGTCCCCCCCGTCCAGCACACATATGGGACTGTCCCCTGTGATTGATGCCCTCCACGGGACTGCAGTTTTTTGGTGGTCCCTGAAAGAATGCCACAGCTGTCAGGATGAGTTCATGGAATTGAGTGTCGTAATATATGGGTAAATAATATACTGCCAACAATGGATATGAATATGGGTTAAAATTACTTGAGTTGATGAATTTTGATTTTTTTTTTTTTTTTTACTTTGTCTTATTCATGTCTTATCCATGTGGTTCCACTTAATATTTATAGGCGACATTTGAGGACTTGACTTGAGATAGAATATTGTGTTTTTGTAGTGTTTTGAGTGCCTTGAAGGTGGAAAAGCGCTTTATAAAAATGTGACCTTTTACCATTTTGAATTGTTAATTGCCATGTCAACAGTGCTATTTTTTCACCACTCCAAACCCGTTTTTGCAATGTTGAAACTCTTCACAGCCTGTAAGACTTTTTCATACATGCACCAACAAAAAAGTCCAGGGACTAAAGGGTTAAAAATACATACTACTAATGAATAATCTAACTTATTGTGAAAAAGTTACATGTACAGCTACAAAAACTCTAGATATAATTACTACTTTGCTAATTGCATTGATAAAAATATATTGTTGATTGCTTTGGGTTTTTTTAAACATTTTTTCTTAAATGTGTACCATGTAACGTTTTGTGTCTCCGGTTGTTGTCTTAATATAAGATAGTTTGCATGTTTTTTCCTCTCTTTTTTTTTTTTTTTTTTGCATTTGCCTGTGTAGGGAAACAGATAGACACTGAAAACATTAGCATTTTAGGCCTTTTACTGGTCTCCAAAGGGCTTATTGCTTTGCTTGAAATGTTCCATGGTGTAGCATTAAAGGTCCTATATTACACAAAATGGGTGGTTGTGAGCTTTTAGGCATGTTATAATGTTGTGTCCTTCTCAAAAATATACCTGGAGTTGTGTTTAGTTTCATTCACACATGTTTAAGTAATCCTGGTTCATTAGTCTGTCAACATCTTCAAAGCTCATAATGCTCTGTTCCACCTTGTGATGTCATGTAGTGGTAGTTTTCAAGTCAACAGCTACATTTTACCTTTAGTTCAGTAGAGATTGTGAATTCCAGGGCTGAAAGCATCCAAATGATTCTAGAGAAGGTGCAGGATGGAGCACTTCCTGTATTACCACATGACATCACAAGGTGGAACGGAGTGTTTTCAGTTTGAGAAAAGAAATCAGTCTAAATATGTAGATTTTGTGTTAAACATGTATGGATGAAATAAAACACAACTCCAGGTATGTTTGTGATGAGGTAACAGTATAACACAGATCAGAAAATAGTGTAATATGGGCCCTTTAAAAGTATCTATTCTTATTCAGTTTGCAAACATAATCTTGTTTTAATTCTTACTGTGAGTGATCTTGCAGACTCTCCACAGACGTAACCTGTAACTCGTATAGGCTTCTCGACAAGTTACTGCCATACTGTGGAACCTTCAAGGCGACATTCCCTCGAAGACAAAGATTGAATAGTAAGCACATCAATTTACATTTTGTTTTTCATTTAATTGAACTATTTCCCCTCATTGTGCATCCCTAAATGAAACATAATGGCCACAATAATCCATTGTTTTGCGAACCTATTAAAACTTTGCAGAGACAGAAGTGTGGTGCAATGAATTTTAATAGGAGTCATTCTACCAGGGGAGGCATAGAAATAGGTGTTTTCTAATAGGAAAAACTGCGCGGGGATGTTAACTTTTATAGCTTATCTGGACTGTTTATATTACCCAGTGGTGAGCTAGCCGGCTGCGGGCAAAGAGAGAAACATATATATATTTTCACTATAGTCTTTCTTCTGTGTTCCTCTGTACCTGTTTGATGTATTTGTCAGGCAGCGGAGAAGCACAGCCAGTGTTGGATTTGCGGATTTCAAAGCTTTTTGTTATGAGCCACAATGTGTTTAGAAAAGACACAAGAAAGTATCCGAGCAAAGCATTTGAACAGCTTAGTTGTTTAGAAATTTGAAATTAAATAGAACGATAACTAAATTCAAATTCTTGGCGGTGTATAGCAGGGGTCCCCAACTTTTTTTGCACTACGGACCGGAATAATGTAGGTTTTATTTTGATGGACCATATGATAAATATGGCAAAAATAAGTTAAGTGCATAAAAAATACAACTCACTATACTGCCGAATCAGTCCTTCTTGTTCACTTTTGTTTCTTTTAAAAAACTCTAAAGGCTTATCTTTTAATCCAGGGTGCTTAGTCTCCATGTGCCGGAGCAGTTTTGAAGGTTTCATTGCCTCATTCGCTTTTCCTCCGCATATTACGCAGAGCGGACTCGTGCGTGAAAGTCACCTGTAGCGACAAACCCATGTTTTAAGTAGGACTCTGGTATTCTCTGTTAAATTTAGCTTTCAATTTCTTGGACGTCGTAGGCTCCTCAGTTTGGCCTTTTCCCCTTTGCAAAAAAGCTCTCCAAAGACTTCTGTTTTTGGCTCACTTTCATGAGCTTGTGGCTCTACTTTTGGGCGACGTGTCTGATGTTATACGTGATACATCATCGTGGAGGACGAGAGCAGATCTAACACAGATATAATAAACTTACCGTTATATCAAATGGATTTCTGTAGTGATTTCCAATCAGGATTTTCATTATATATTTACGGACAAGTTTATGAGTTAGCGTGTCATGAGGGATGGACGGGCGAAAGTTACATCGGAGAAGATGCGATCGCTGATAAATTATTTACTGTTTTTGTGCGACCCGATAGCAAATGTGTTACGGACCAGTACCCCACTGATGTATGGTGTATCAACAGTACCGACCTCACCTTATAACTGATTTAAAACTCAAATGTTGACTAATCATAATATGTATCCTCTCACTTTTTTTTTTTTTTCTATTCAAGTATTTCAGTTGATCCAATATAAATTATGTTAAATTAATGTACATATACATGAAACTGTCAACCCAAATGAGAGACTCATATGAGGCTCATTCTGCTTTCTGACTGGATAATCGTCTTGACAACCAAAACACCAAATTGCTATCATGTCCAATGGTTTTGTGATTAAGAATAAATCTGCATTACAACTGTTATCAATAAGAGTAATATTGGATTTTAACATGTTTATTATTTATTTGTATTTGGAAAGACAAACACGTCACTGAATATTTTCATAATATTCCTCATATTAAATCAGTTTGATGTGCAAGGCCGGGCCGCGATCGTTTGGTGTCCTAGGTGAGATTGCTGATGGTGCTCACCCCCCGACCCGCAGTAATAAATGGCCTAAAATTAGGTGTTTTTTGCCAAGACCTTTGTGAGCATTAGTGCATGAATTAGGGGCCCTCAATCGAATTCTGTATTGATTTTGTAGCAGGCGGTTTTAAGAGCAAGTGGGTCCGGGGTAAGTGATTCTTAATTTTGGTCTATTTAGTATAATTATAGGCTAATTATTATTTTGTTTAACTGAAATTATTGCAACTGTTGACCTCCTTCAGATTATACCAAGGCAAAACAGAAATTATGATTCTCTATAATTTTGATTCATAAACCTGTCGATAACCCAACGTTCTTGTCTATTCATTTATCATTTGCTCTATCAAAACTAAACTCTTAAAATCCTCGAAAAATGTCAGGTATTTTAGCATTGACTTGAAAGATTATGACCACTGCAAACCTCATATTCTTGAATAGAAAGCATCCATCATACAGCGCTAGCAGCTGGTGATGGATGGGGAGGGTTAAGGTCAGCCGAGAGCAGAAGGTTCTCTGGACAATGGACTGGACAATAGAGTCAGAAGTGCCGCCTTAAGAGCTCAATCGCATTAGGCAGCTGTGAGGAAGTAACTGTGCTCCATTATATTGTGTCAGTCATCTTCAAGGACATGCCATTATGGGTCTTTTCTAAGTGATGTGCTCAGAATGGGGGTAATTATGGGCTTTATGCATAGGTCGGGCCTGGCTACATGCACAATACACATTTATAATGTGGTTTAATTGGCCCATTGGTCATCTAATGTTTGATTCCCATCTTAACATCTGTGAAATCTAAAACTATTTTTATCTGGCTGAATGTTTAGTTAATGAGTTATTGATTAAATGTAGTATAGGTGTGACTACATGTATCATTATACTTAAAACTTTACTGACGGAGGGTCCACCACCTGTGCGTCTCCATGGTGATGTTTATTGCTTTGCCTGGATTATTTCACAGTATGGTGTAACTTATCTTAACAGAAAAAAGCGCTGTAATTTAATAAATGTAAGATGGATGTGTTTAATTGCAAAGGTAAAGCAATAACATCTCCATAGAAACAAGCATGCGGCCAAAATGTTGCATAGTGCACTTTTAATATAGTGGTACCGCTATATCAATATTTTGTAATTATTTATTTTTTTTAATTTTTTTTTTCAAGAAACTAATCTGTTGCACCACATTTTTTCTTTCTTAATTGGAGAAAGTAAAAATGTTTATGGTATACAAAAAAAAATACTCACAAAAAAGTGTGCAGGTAAGGGTAGTATAAAGTACTGCAATCAAAGTACTGCAGTGGTGGATGAAGTGCTCAATTCTTGTATTAAAAGTATTAAAGTACCTGTTTAACAATGTACTTTAAGGGTAAAAAGTGAAGTATTTTACACAAGTATTGTTAATTTGTTAGTGTTTAATATAGTGATATTGATTAAAAATGACACCTATTTTGGTTGCCAGTAACAATATGAATCCATTTCTTAATTTTTCTTATGAATTTTGTGGGTTTTTTTTTTTTTTTTTTTTTGCTTATTGCCGAAGCTTGAGCTCAAAACAGGATGTTATCATGAACATGGTAAAAATAACCCCTAAAATCATATGAAAAGAACTTTTTTACACACCAGATCAGAAATGTAGTAAAGTAAAAGTAAAAACTGTATCCACTGTAAAACTGACTTAAGTAAAGTACAGATACCTAAATATTTCTTCATCTCTTTGGTCGACACTTTATACTGTTGATATTGTGTTCCTCTGAGTGAATAAATATCAAAAATCATTCAGTGTGACTCGAAATCTATACATCTCATGCTGTCACCCACAAAAGCTTTTCTTACAGCAAAAAATGATTTCCAAATAGCAGTCATAACGTGCGGCTGCAGTGTCCAGTGGGATTAGTGTGTAAAGGTCAGTCGTTCCATCCTCAGACCAGACTGTGTCCATGCATCCACTGCTGTATGTTTGAAATACAGTCACCAAGGATTTAATATTGACATTTGATTCCACATCCAATAAAAGGGAATATGACAATTACACAATAACTTATAATTGAGAATGTCTGGATTGGCAATGTCATGTGTTATTTTAGGGAATATTAACCAAATTTTGGCTATGAGAATTACAGATTCACAGTGTCACTTTTCTAGAAAGTCCATAATCTGTCTATTATTGTCTATTATTGTCTTGCTTAGATTGATCCACAGTTTTTAGCAACTTAGCAATAAAAACATCCACTAGTTATACAAAATACAAGATATATAACAGTTCAATAAGGGTCATCTGGTCTTCCGGGAATTTATTTTGATAGATTATTTTTTCAGACCAAGGCAGTTTGGACAGCTCACTAGCTCGCTCTTCTTCAGAATGGTCACGTGATGTTGCTGTGACGTGTCCAGGTCGCTGGATCAAAGAGGCAATCGTAGTACATAAACGTGCCTGGGATACTGATGATGCTGTCGTTCTACTTTTACTGGTAGGAAGACAGCGGCCAAACCTGTTTAAATCAGCGGACCAGACAAGTGGCAGCAACATCACATGAACACAGTGAGGAAGAGCACTAGAGAGCAACCCAAACTGTCAAGCAAGAAAACTAAACCTTGGTCTGAAAAAAAAATTCGATTAAAATAAGCAAGATACACTGCCTGGCCCAAACAAAAGTCACCACAAAAAAAAAAAAAAGGTCACACACACTTTCGTTGGACCACCTTTAGCTTTGATTACGGCACATTTGCTGCGGCATCGTTTCGATTTCGCTTCTGCAATGTCACAAGATTTATTTCCATCCAGTGCTGCACAAAGCCTTCTCCAGCACATCACAAAGATTCTCCATGGGATTAAGGCAGTGTTTCTCAATATTTTCTGTTATGCTCCCCCCTATGAAGAAGAAAAACTTTCGCGTCCGCCCTACTCTCCGCCGCACCTATAATAGTACAATTTGTCTGTAAAGTTGTTGCAAGTACTATAAAAAAAAAATAAAAAATTAACTTACAACAAAAAATTACTTTAATAACATTCTTTTTTAAAATCTGTAACAGAAAATACGTAACATCCATACATTTCCATGAAATTAATAAAAAATGAAATCCTTAGACATTTTTAGACACAGTAGGCACATCGGTCTTTCCTCGTCTCCCACTGTAGTCACAGTGAAGCCCAGTGCTACATACGCTTTGTTATACTTCCTCGTCTTAGCTTTCGGGTGACTTTCACTTATATCAGTGTCTCCATCCATTTCTGCCTTTCTTTTCATCCCTGTTAAATATTTTCCATCATGTCCTCTTGCGGGGGTTGTTCACTGCTCTGTGTTCACTATCTCCTGCTCTTTGCGTGTGCGCGTACACAGTATTAATTCTATGGCCTAGAGCTAATACTCACACTCTAACAATGAGAGCGCAACTGCCACCTACTGTAGTGGATGTGTAATTACACTTTATTCTTGTACGGCAAAAGAAAAGCATGTTCCCCGGGGTCATTCGTGCCCCCCCTGGCATCGCACCGTGTCCCCTTCAGGTGGGCGGGCCCCACTATTTGAGAAGGACTGGGTTAAGGTCTGGACTCTGTGGGGCCAATCCATGTGTGAAAATGATGTCTCATGCTCCTGAACCACTCTTTCACTATTAGAGCCCGATGAATCCTGGCATTGTCGTCTTGGAATATGCTCGCGCCATCAGGAAAGAACAAATCCACTGATGGAATAACCTGGTCATTCAGTATATTCCGGTAGTCAGCTGACCTCATTCTTTGAGCACAGACTGTTGCTGAACTTAGACCTGACCAACTGCAGGAGGCTCGTACTTATTTGCTTAGTTAAATCCAGGTGGCAACTGTTTTTTTTTGGCCAAGCGGTGTATATCAGTTTAATGGCACGATGTAGACAAGTGTCAGACTTTTATACAAATAAATCATTTACAAATGTCATCTGTGTCATATGTATCAAAACTCCCTGCCGCCTGTTGTTGTTTCACTGAAATGAACTTCATATGGCGAAACAGAAAAGGAAAGCAGTTTGTCTGCTATTGCTCCAGCTTTAGCTAACGATAGGGAGAGATAAAGGACAATTCAACTTGCCCCACGACAATTATTTTCCTCAACAAATGGAGTCACAAACACCTTATTTATACAGAGAGACAGGTAATCAGTTCAACTGTGCCTGAAGTCTTTTACAGTGATAAATGTGTGTGTATCCTGTCCCGTTGTGTCACTGATTTTCTACTACTGTTTATCTTTAAAAAAATGTTTAGATGCCAGGTACAAACTAATTGTAGACTTATGTTTATACATTTGTTATTAGACTGTAGCTGCTCTTTCACATTTTAAACCGTGTTTGTATTAACAACAAACTAATGGTCCTCAAAACCGTATACATTAGGAGTTACACAGGGCTCTATCTAAGGGCCGTTGCTGTTTTGCCTATATATATTTACAATAACGCTTCATACCTCACTTTAAATACCAAAAACACTGTTACAACGTATTTTAACAAGAAGCAGATCTGTGGTCTTCAATTTAGTGCTCCAGGACCAAGAAGTGAATTATCTAGTCCTGTATTTGGACTCTATGCTCCGACGACCAAATTAAACATCTATGTAAACACTCGTCTGTATATAAATTTGGTGCAATCTGTTGTTTTTTTTTTTTTTTTCTTAGATATCAATGTAATTTGTGCACTGTTCCTATTTTAAAATCATTTTAAACAGACGCGTCATACATGTTTTCCACTCGCCGCTAAAATTCCGATCGTTGTCATGTCATCTGCATAACCTCCGTTCATCTCCCCCACACCACAAACACACAGTGAGAGACAAAGGGAGCTAGTGTGCTTTACTAAGTGTCTGTTATTGACAAAGTGCACCCCCATCTCCTGAGGTGGTATTTTTCCTCTTCTGAACTTCATAGTAAATGTATGCAGGCTGCTGGGCACACTGCACAATGTCTCAATACATGAATTACAGCCAAAGTTTGCCCAGAGCCCTGTTTAACGGTGGCCGCTCTGGTGGAATCCTAATGACTTTAAATGATAGACAAATATGCAGAGGGAATAATGAGTGTGCCTTCTGTGGTGGATTTAAAACTATGTGGGCTTTTTTAGACTCCTTGGTTGTCGAAAATCTGTTTTAAAGTGTCATCTTTGTGTATACTGGTATGTTTAGGTCAGGTTTTTGTTTTTTAAAGATGAATTATGTTACTCTTCTGGAGAGATGTCGCTTTTGTTCTTGTCTCTTCTGTCTGTTTTGTTGTCTGGAATGTTCCACAGTATGGTATTAAACTTAATATGAATGTAGGGCTGCACAATATGGTGATACAAATCGAATCGTGATCTCATCCATGTGAGAAAATGCTTTTTTGATTAAATGGTCACATCTTGATTCAGTCCTACAGACAATTTCGCCATCCACTCCTCCTATTGGTCAACCTCAAGGGGCTTAGAGTGAGTGACAAGTGGAATGAACCAATCATAGAGAAGTCTGAACACTCAGAACAAAAAGATGACTTTGTTTCCACTTGAATGTACTAAGTTGTTACATGAATCGTGATAAAGTCAAAATCGTGATCTGTTTTTTTTTTTTTTTTTGGCATATCACCCACCCCTATATTCAAACATTTGTAATTACAGAAAAACACAGATTTCAAATTCTAAAAATACTTTGGAAATATGCATTTTAGTGAATGGGCTTTCCTCTCTTCAGATATAGTGTAAGTAGGTAGGTAAGTGTAATACCATACTGCGGAACATCTAGGTAAAACATCTAGGCGAAACAGTACAGCTCTACTACAAAAAGGTGGCGGATGCTCATAATTCACATAGATATTTCAACTTTTAAAATAGAACTAATATTGGTAGTTGTCTGTATAAACCCTCAGTCGTCCAGGTCTGGTCCATAGCAAAAGACGAAGTTTAAATCTGTCAACTGGACAAATCGTTGTAAGAGTGAAGACGTTTCGCTGCTCATCCAAGCCGCTTCTTCAGTTCTGATCATATTGCTGGTGGACACTGCCTTATATCTATCTAAAGGGAGGCGCTAACCACCCTGAAACTGTAAACATCTATTGTCTCCAGTTTCAGCTGGAGCTACCCTATTGAGCCCTTAATGACCCTGCTATTGTTCTCATTGTTCTAGGTCTGAGGATGGAGTTATAGATCAGTGAAAGATGATGTCTCCGGCCCCCATTTCTGTTTTCTTTCTAACCAAAATAGCTTCTTTAACTCCCCTCTCATACCATTTCTTTTCTCTGGCTAAGATCTAAACCTCACTATCTTCAAAGGAGTGGTTAGTGGCTTTGAGCTGGAGATGAACAGCAGACTGTGGTCCAGAGGAGCTCTCACGCCGGTGTTGGTACTAATATTGGTATTTTACAATCTCTACACCTTAACGCAACAATGTGTAACTTGATTCTATGGCGTTAGAAAGCTAAAACCATACTGTGGAATAGTATAACCAAAGGAACAACATTGTCACGGAAACAAACAGGAGGAGAATCAAACAAGACGTTCAGGTGAGGGCGGAGCTTGAACCACTGAACTTCTGATCAGTGGGCTCTCACAGTGAACTGGTGTCAGCGAACACACCAACAAAAATATAAATAGCAGCATAGTCATTTCAATACTAATCTGATGTTTCATTCCCAGTCCTTGGCCTTGCTTCCGGAGGTCTAGATGATCTGATCGTACTTGGGTAAAAAGTCATGCATTAGGCCTCACCATTGGACTGCTAACTAAACGGCATTAATAGGTATCAGTTTTGAGTAATGGGGCTGTCCACTGCTGTGCTTCTTACTAATAGCACCTGGTAATGCAGTTTCCATCACTCCAGGTCCTGTGCTTCGGCTCCATAAATCAGGTCTAAATCAGGTATTCGTGATTATGCCACGGCTATGAAAATCAGTGGGAAGTTTGGATCTAGAGTAATGATGTTGACCTTTAAACAAGAGGCTGTTAAATGCAAACATGTGCTACATATACGACCCGCGGTTTGAAGGAAAGGACCTGTTGTACATTCATGTTTTTGTGTTTTTTTTTAATTCTTGTTAAGCACATCTTGAGAAATCCCTGCTGTTTTATAGAAAGAAGTGATTTCCTGAGAACAGTACATCTTAAAAAGGATGTTATTTTTTTCCATCCCAAAAGCCCATTCGGCACTATTTTATGATCTCTGTTATAATGTTGTTTCCTCATCAAAACTATACGTGGTTTTGTTTCATTCACATATGTTCAACACACAAATCCTGCATATTTCTTTTCGCAAATGGAAAACTCGGTTCCTCTTGTGATGTCATGTGGTGATACAGGAAGTGCTCCGCTGTGTTTTTAAACTCTATAAGCCTTCACTTGAATCATATGAATGATTACAGCCCTGGAATTGCTTTACTCTACTGAACTAAAGTGAAAGGTTGCTGTTGAAAACTACCATTTTGTGACATCACAAGGTGGAACAGAGCATTTTGAGCTTTGGAGATATAGACAGACTCATAAAAAACAGCTAAACATGTGTGAATGAAACAAAACACAACTCCAGGTATGTTTTTGATGAGGTAACACCATTGTAACACAACTTAAAGCTCACAAGAATCCATTTTGTGTTATTATAGGACCTTTAAAGAGGGAGTATTACACTTCTATGGGGTATTAATTGTTACCAGATAGCATATTTAGATCCCCATGTTACCTTTTATTGTTCTGAAAATGCTATATTCACGATAATCAACAAATGTATTAAAATGTTTAGTTTCAGTTTTGCTTTGCTCCCCTGCTCTCTGTGCTAAGTCACTCCACCTTCGGCGCGCTATCACATTATAGTCAGTGTGCATTCCTCTAAACTATGACACATTGCATCAGGTTTGTTAAGTTGTAGTTGTATGGAGTTGTTTTGTCTCATGCTTTTGGATACATGGAAAACTGCTGTGTGGGAGCATGGGTGGAAGTGATGCAGAGAGCTTCCTGGTTACGTAGGTTTGTGGGCTGAGTCTTGTACAAGAGGCGTGGGCTCATACTGCTAATTTTAAGGAGGGTTCAAGTAGAGCCTGTGAGAGATCACTAGATTACTCAGACATGCATAGATAATGTATTAAACCACTTCAGGCATGTTTTTGATGAAGGAAACATAATATAACAAGGTAGAAAGCTCCAAAAAGTAGCTGTTTTTTTAATTTATTTTGCACAATACCCCCTACCCCTCTATCTTTAAAATTGAAAGCCATCACTTAAATCTTAGATCACAAATTTTGTATTTATGTTACCTTATTTGTGCGTGATCGTGCTAGCTAACAAACACAAATAAGGTAACACATGCAAGCAATGGATCTGTGCCTGGAAAAGTTCCTGCTCTTACTTTGACAGAGCACTTTTGTTTACTGTTGTTTGACAGAGATTGATCGTAAACGCAATTAGAGGAGGGCTCACTCTGCAGCAGATTGCTAAATAATCGACACTGCTTCATATGAATCGTCTTTGTTCTAAGTTCAAGTTCAAGTAATATGGCCTTCCTTGAAATGTTCCATAGTATGGCATTTAAACTTTTCTATCTGAAAGAATATCTTACTATGAGCAGATCTGACCTGTACCTTGGTGGTGTCTCCTTATCTCCACGTTTTACATCAAGGAAACATTCACCCATTTTATCACCATCTGTATAAGGGTCACTTAAAAAAAAACATTAAAAGTATCATGCATTACAAGAATAAAACCGTAACTTTTTTTTACATTAAAGTCGTAATTTTATGAACAGTCACAAATTTCCTAGAATAAAATTGTAATTTTTACAAGAATAAAGTCGTAGTCAAAGCAAAGATATTATTTTATCCAGATTTAGGGGCTGACATCAATGTCAAAACACAGAAGAGCAATTCGGCACCACGACCAAAGTGCAAAAGAATGGCCCTTATTTGAGTTAAATGATTAAATAAAAGCTACGTACGATGGATATAAAACTTTATATTACTGGCCTTTTAACAACTGTTGAATCATTTCCCCAGAAATGACCCCCCATGCATCTCTGCTTCTGGGCAGGACACCAACAGGTGTACGAGTCTTTGTGCGAATTTCACTAAATCTATTCCATTGACTTTGAGCTTTCTACATGTTTACACTTGTTTGTGGGCTTGTGGAGCTCATGTTTATGCAGTGTACCTGGAACATCCACGGATACAGGGTGGACGCAGTGCTCCAGACCCTGTACCGGGGAACAGCGAGGACAGTGTGCGATGTCGATCCCACATAAAGAATTCGGAATCGGGACTGAAACCAGCTTCAACTCTGTGTATTAGACTAAACTGTAACCATGTAGAGACAGGAACAGGACAGTGCAGTGACAACAGGCTACATTATAACGAGTGTGTAAAACCGGGGCTGCCCAGGGTGCACGGCTCCACAAGCTCATAATGAGGGGCTGAAGTTATCTACGATGAAAACATCTTTGAACAGTGGTTGAGGGCAAAGTACCCATGTTTAGAATAGTAGAGAAGCCAAGCAGAGCGGAGTATGGTACACGCTGAGACTCCTCCACCTGTTTGTGGAGCACAGCTGTGTCCTGCCCATTGAGCTCCAGGGAGTGCAACGCTCTGCAGGCTTTTTCCAAGGAGGAGTCCAGTCACTCCACGGGGAGAAAATTAGCGACTTCATTCAACATTTGTGATTGATGCATAAGAGCAGAGAGTTTAAGTTAAACTGCGATGCAGATCTGTCTAATAACTTACAAATTTATTGGACGTGTAAAATGTCAGTGTTTCAAGGTTTGATATGCTTAATGGGCATTTTCACTCATCAAAGCACCAGTCTTTTGCATTTGGCATCAAGTCCTAAATCATTAAATTACATTTATTTTTGGTTACATTTATTTTTTTGTAAATTATGTATGTATTTTTTTGGCTACGACTTTATTCTCGTAGGATTATTACTTTATTTTCATTAAATAAAATTGTTAAAATCGTTAAATTCAAAAAAATGTTATGACTTTATTCTCATTGCACCCGCAATAATATATATTTATTTTTTTTTTTTTTTAAGTGACCCTTATACTGTTCCTGGGCATGTGAAATGAATGGAAAACTGCAACCCTCTTATTTTCTGTCAAATCAACCACTCTGGGAAGAATTTGGACCAGTTTGTACTCTAAACCGACAAATAAAAAAAAATTATCCTAAAATTCACAAAAATTATTATTGGAATTCCATCTAGACTTTTTACCCAATTACAAGTCCCTAAATTAACTTTTTCGTGAGATAGGCTTTAGCTTTGATATGGGAAATGTCAAAACCCAACAAATGCTCAGTCTACTGTCTATCGGACAATCCCTCCAGACACCTGCTATACCTGTCCTTATATTTACCAAAAATAATCTAGGCGGGATTTAAAACCAGATTTTTTTTATTTTTGTTATTTATTTTTTAAAGCTTGTTCCCACATTTATTGAGAGTACTACATAGTCAACTACATAGTCTCAGCTTCACAAAGAGTCCAGTCACTTGTCCATCTGCCCAGGAAGTATAATTATAAACTAGGGAAACTAGGAATCAAACTTTTTTTTCATGTTTTACTTGGGCTAAATGGTAGCTTAACCTGTCATATAAACTTTGAATGAATCCTTACATTTTCCGAAGTACCTCATATAACCCCATTTCTATTCCATTACCAAACACGACTCCAAATCCCTGTATATCCTTGTTTCCCTTGTCTTTGGACGTGCCAGTGCAGTGAACTCATCTTCTGAAGAGAGCTGTGTTGTTTTATTCAGCTCTCCCTCACCTCTGCCTGACCTGTCTCTCCACTGTTTCGGACATCTGTATGCCATCGGCGCTGTACACTGCACAGTACACACAGAATACTCAAAGCCCAGGGCCCTCTCGGCAGAATACGGCCTATGGAACAGTAGCAGTGGTGTAATGACAACCACATGTACGCTGTTTGACATGGGCCTCTGCGCTGTCAGCTTCAGTCTGAGGTGTGGAGGGCAAGACCACCGAGAGTAAAGAGCATTTACGTTGACCCAAATGTTTCATTGGTTCTTTATTTAAAATCTAGTCATGTCAATAAATCAGCGACTAGGGAGAAAACAACAATTGGGTAAAATTGTCAAACTTAAAGGAAAGAACTGAAGGAAGAGGTTAAGGTAAACTTTAAAGGGTAATTTGTTCTCTGCATTTGGGACAACCTGTCAGGAGCAGTGGGCGTCGCAGTACCACACGCAGGGACAAATCTCCAGATCTTGAGCTAGTCTTGGTCAGGATCACCTTCGCTGGAGGATTTTTTTGTTATTGTGGGGGAACCCGGAGTACCCAGAGTAAACCGACCCAAACATCAGAAACCAGCAAACCAGGAATCAAACCCAGAACCTTCTTGAAATTGCTGACCTATCCAATTGCTAGCCAAAGTTCCGCCAAAACTTCCTCCAACATAACATCTTAAGCTGTATAACATTGATTTTTGTGAGGTTGTGACAAATATTGTAAGAATTAATTTTGGTGTGCAGGGCAAAAAGTTACATGGAGTGAAAATCCTATTAAAGTAACTGAAAGGATTTGGGACCACAAAAAACAATCGATATGTTCTGTCATAAAACAGTAAGTCCACATTTCACCCAATTGATTAAAATCCCTGCATGCTCCCTCCCTCCTCCTCTCCCTCTCTCTTCCTGTTCTTCTGTATGCCCCTTTAGCTAAACTTGCCTTATTTAATACATCCTGTTTCATTAGTTTGGGGGTTTGTAATGAACATAAAAAACAAACGAATCACACCCAGCCCCTTGTACAACTTGTTAATAGGCCAATAATATATTCGCCATTTTGCTAGTATGGACTGTTAGCTTAAAATGGCAACTAAAACTGTTATTTTGGCAAAGTTTTATAAATTTAAAGAGTTTGGGACCACAACAGAAGCAAAAATGTTCCGTCAATGCACCAAAAACTGGCAAAAATAGTTCATAGTTCACCCAATTGATTCAAATACCTCCACTGCTCTAGCTCTTTCTCTCCCTCTCCCTGTTCTCTTCTTCCTCTTCTCTTTCTCTGTATACCCATATTCCTGTTACAGCGTCAGAACCGCATAACCTATAATTACCCGCTTCATAGTGAGAGCCCGGCCCTGTGCTGTGAATCACCAGAAGAGCTGAGAGTAAGCCCACCACTTAGTCCAATGGCCCTGCCTAAGCCTTTCCATACACAGACCATACACGATTACACCTAAGTGGGAGAATATAATACCTATACTACTAATGCATGCTTAATAACACCAAATGATAGATATCTGAAACTATATATTATCATGACGACTTCAATCATTTCACAGTTATTGTAAAACTGTACATATTTGTATTATTACAGGTCATTTCAGTGTCCTAGGTAGACCATTCATGCATTTTAAAAACTTTTGTATACATAAATTTTTATATAAATGCTTCAAATAATGTATACGTTTTGAAATATGAATTATTTTGCTCAATTTTTGTACATACCCAAAGTCATGGTGGCCAGCAGGGGGCGCAGAAGGTGTTGGGTGCAGTTCAAACCATGCAAAAAAACAATGGCTGCTTGCAGATTTTAGTGAAGGCGATGTGAGTGTTTAATTGATCTAAACAAGTCTGGCTAAGGTATATTTAAAAACACGGAGGAGCACTTTCTGGATAGCCACTTGATGACATCATGTGGTGAAACACAGCATTTCAAGATGAATCCTAATTGTGCAAGACTATCAAAATATCCGCGAATATAACCAAACACATTTTCAAGATTTTGACGTGAAAACTTAAATATTTATTTATTATTCTTTATTCCTGTTCTTTTGCTCTCAACACTTAACGATTCCAACCCAGCAGTTAAAAATTCCAGCCATGTATTACTATTCTAACGCCCCTTTTGCAGTAAATGTCTAATAACAGTTTGGTGTTTTAAACATGGAAACCCAATGTTCCCAGGAGACCTAAAATTCACTGTCAGACAGAATCAGCGCATCTAGGTTAGAATATTATATCAGCCTTACTGCATTCAAAATATGGGTTAGCAATACTTTAGATTCTTGACATACTAAAAGGATGAAAGAAGAAATAAATTGCCACTACTATAACTCCAAAGTCATACATTTTTTTCTATAGTGTGAATGATTGTTCCATTTCTCCTGCTGTGCAACTTACAGCCCACAGTGAACACATTCTCAAGGTTCAAGGGAAAAATCTGACAACTAGCTCAATGTAACATGCTGATGATATCTTACCCAATGCTTGCAATCACTGCTTTCTTAATAGTTTACAGTTGTAACCAGACACTGTATAAAGAAGTGGACTAAAGGAGTGTGACGTCACCCATAGCGTTCAACTCTAGGGAAACCTCAGGGAAAGAAGGTGCCTGATTTGTCTCTTATTAATGCTCATATCTTGATTTACAGACATAATAGCAAAGTAAAAATACCAGGATCATGAAGAGCGGGTTAATATGAAGTGCGCCCATGCTCACTTCTTATTTGGAACGCAGTAGCGAGCAGGTTAGCTATGTCCATTTATATATACAGTGGTCCCTCGTTTATCGCGAGGGTTACGTTTTAAAAATAACCCGCAATAGGTAAAATCCGTGAAGTGGTCAGCTTTATTTTCTACGATTATCATGTATATTTTAAGGCTGTAAAAACCCCTCACCACACACTTTATACACTTTTCTCTGACAGACATTAACATGTTCTCACATTTCTCTCTTGTTTAAACACTCTCAAAGTTCATCCGTATGAAAAACTTATTCAGGCTTATATTCCTCTTCCTCGATGATCACTTTAAATGTGTTGTTCACGTGCCTCTGCTCCAGCGGTATCCACAGAGGCGACCTCTCCGTGCACAGAAAAACTTTTGAGTCCAAAGCGTTTCTGAAATGTGTCAAACCAGCCCTTCCTGGCATTAAATGGGCTTGGTACTGTGTGAAAAGTACTCGTACTGGCCTGGCTCCGCATCTTCCTGCTCCTTGCTGTCATGAATGTCATCACTGTCAGCAAAGGTTTCAGCACTTCAGAGTCACACTGCGATTGATCATTTATGTACATTTGGCTGAACGCATTCTGTACTGTACAGGAGACACGTCACGGAGGAGACTGATGGACAATGGTCTACAGTCCCTTAGCCAATCAGGACGCAGAACACAATACATGTTCATACTCATGCAGAACTGCACTACAAAAATCCGCGAACAAGAACAACCACGGTAGAATGAGAATGCCCTAAAATATGTATGACTATATAATATAACAGCACAGTTAATGGCACCAGTTTGATTGTACATTATATTTTTTTTAATCAGTGATTTATTTAACATGACTTCTTATGGAAAAAAAAAAAAAAAAACTACCACTCAATTTAGCCAACATATTAGAATAAACTAGCCCTCGCACCTCACAGCAAGAGGGTTCCAGTGTCAACACTTGGGCAGAAACAGGGAAATGAACTTTTTTGAGGGCTCGAACTTCACTCACTGTGCCAATTTGCTATTATTCTTTTTCCAAGTTGCATCCCCTAGCTGCTAGCACAGTCTTTCAACAGCAATATAAGTGAAATATGTTGAATCGTTCCTAATTTTGACAATCCAGCAGCACTAGCTTGATGGTCAACCCCTCCCTCTACACCCTGTGACCAAAACCACGTACTCCCACAGCTCCTCTCTCCTCCACAGAAGCCTCTTCAAAGCATACTGGACACTTAATTACAGTGGACACAGGCACAAACACAAGCTGAGGCAGGCCAGGAAAATACAACACATCCCAACGGAGCACAGTAATAACCAACTGTGTGACCAAACTGACAATTAACCGCTGTAGGACTCTGTCTGATATACACAAGTGGTTGCCTGGCAAATCCAGAATATTTTTTATACACAGGGATATCAGTCTGGTCCCCACGCCCTCCACCACGCCTCGAGCAAAACCAAAACATGCTCATGCAACTGGATTTTTTTGTGTGTTTTTCTTTGTTTGTTTTAATCTCAT
The DNA here is from genome assembly GCA_019594935.1 of Periophthalmus modestus. Taxonomy (NCBI): domain Eukaryota; kingdom Metazoa; phylum Chordata; class Actinopteri; order Gobiiformes; family Gobiidae; genus Periophthalmus; species Periophthalmus modestus. The sequence continues at coordinate 23,222,946 of JAIEZT010000012.1, read as the reverse complement.
TGGTCATTTCTCTTACCTCAGATGAGCAGAGTTTAGTGTTTCATTCATTGAGTCAACAGAAATCCACAATGTTTTTCAGTCCCCTGTTCTGTTTTATTGACGGACCATTGTCTCTGAAGCAGCCATATTTGTTTTGATAGTGAAATGTGGGATCCCACCCATGCATTTCTCTCTGATATACAAAAGTGAGTAAATTGGCTAATACATCTGTCAATCACGCCCATGTCCAGACTCACATCTTTGTAAAGTGTGGAAAAGGACACAACGTGTATTCTGAACCACGAATGATCCAGACACCTTAGCCTTGGTAAAAAAAAATCATTCATCACCAAATAAGTATTCCGCAGTTTTGACCCAGAATAAAACAGTATATTTTGTTCTTTTTTGTGGAGGAAATGAATTCAAATTGTGATTTTGATTGGGATTATTCTTGCAACCCTACAATGAAGTTCGCTTAAATCAAATAATCCAACCTCTCCTCGATGTTTTATACGTCTAGGCCTGTGCAACACGCCAGCACAGATCTGATGAGAGCCAAACTAGGTCACGTTCAATGGATTTCTCTTGTGAGGATTCTTCTGCTGCTAAAGAGGTCACGTTCTCTATAGGAGGCATGTAAAAACAGACACCAAGGATTTCAAAGTCAACATACCAGAATAAAAATGATTAGTTACTTTACAGAAACTTGTATTCTAGCTTTGCTGTAGTCTATGGCTTGAAAATATATAGAAAAAGTAAGATAAGTGCTTACATTCATTCATAATTGACATTCAGGGTGCAATAGTTGTTCAGAAATTCATACTGAAACCAACAAATTATTTATAATATTCGATAAGATGGTGCAAAAACTTCGAGACATATCTGGAAAGTTGAGTGTGCAATTTTACATCAGTGGAGGAACAACTTCACTTCAGATTTAAGTGAAGTTAAAAGTTTAGATTAACATTTTTTTGCCTGGGATTCAGAGCACAAACTTCTCCAACACTTTACGAGATTGGCAGGTGGAATAGCCAATCAGGGACAAGCAGGGTCTGTCTGTATCAAAAAAAATATTGCTGCTTTTTGAGGAATTTCTACAGAATCAATGAGTGAAGCACTAAACCGTTAATCTGATGTGAAAGAAATTTGATTTTATTCAAAACCATAGATGGCCAATGAGCTCCTTTGTTTCACGTGTCACTGAAATAAACAAATTTGACTGCACGGCCTGATTGAGCCTGGCCCAAGGTGCAATTAAGGGTAGACCAGGGACCAGACTGATGATGATCTGCATAAAAATACACCGATCATTGTAAATTTGCTAGATAAAATCCGTGGCATTTACGCTGGAATCAACTCATTATTTATAACCAGTACTTTGAGTGTGCATTTTAGTGTTTAAAATATATTCTGTAGTAGGGAACAGTTAATTGAATAACCAATATTTCACTTTAAATATCTTTGCATTTTAATTCACATTTTCTATTAATAATATACTGTCAGTTTTCAGTTTTTTTAATAGTACTGTCTAGTCCTTTTTTGGTTATTTTAGTGCAAAACAGATACATTTGCAGCTTTCTAATCAAGAAAAAAAGTGGAAAAAAATGAGTGTGTGCTCCCTCCAGCGGTCACTGCAGTTTCAAGTAATACATGACATCACGCAAGACTGCCCTGATTACAGCAGCGTGTTTCTGTTCACAAACACCTGGCTGCAGGGCTGGAGTTTGTGTGTGATTACCTGTTAGACCAATCACACTGCTCCTCATATGTCCAGACCCCGCCCCTCCTTCCCCCTCACTCTCTTCTTTACTCGTCCAGGTACAGCCCAAGTTAGCAGCTTTATTGGAAATGTGTTTGCGGGTGGATTTTAGGTGTTTAGTCCCACTTTAAAGTATAGATTTCATTGGATCCATCCTTCAGCACTGCTTGGGTAAACTGTGTACTAATCAGTTCCAGCACCTAGGGACCAATCTCATGATATTGATCGTCTGGAGTACCTAGCTGGAGGATAAGTCTAATGTGCATGTTTTAGATAAATGGAAGAGAGTAGCCTCAAGAAATCTGCCCAGGCACAGGGAGAACACTCAAACTCCCAATAGCGCAAAACTATGGACAAAGTATTTCCTTCATCTACAAACTCAGTGCACTTCACAAAACTGCCAAGTACAAAAGTTTTTCTCTGACCTATCGCTCTCTCTATATGAAAACATCAAACTAGACGCTATACGCCCCTGGATAGTGTTTTAGAATTCAACTTGACTTGGGTTTTGGTACAAAGTTGAGTAGGGCTTTGTAGTTCACAGTGGGATCTCACCTCATGAGCCAAAACTACAGCTAAAACTATAAACTTGTGGATATAAAAACCATGAAAACAGCTCATGTACTTCTGGCTTGTCAATAACACTCTGAATCCATGGTTGACTTAAATGAGGAAGACGGTATGCAACTTTTGAACCCAAAAGCCTGGTTGAAGGGCCTGCCTCCTGCTTTACCATGGAGATGTTATTGCTTTGGGATGTTCCATAGTATGGCATTAAACTGATTAATCTCATTTTATTCAATTACAGGTGAACGAAAAAATACTTTGAAAAAAACAAGCATTCTTATTGCGAGTGTGGGTGTTTTAAGCAAGGGCTGCCTTTGACTAAAGAAGCTTAATTAAAGAGCTCATATTGTGCTGTTTTCTAATCTATTTTATGATGTTGTTTCCTCATTAAAACAGACCTGGAGTTGTGTCTTGGTTCATTCATGTTTAACTCACAAACCCTGCACATTTAGCTTTTTCATCTCAAACAGAAAACACTTGTGATGTCATGTGGTAATACAGGTAATGGTAATGCAAACAGAAAGTGAAAACGAGGGTTGACGGAGCAATGATGTCTTCAATGCACGTGTAAAGATTACTCAAACATGCATGAATCAGTCTAAATACAAATTCGAGTAGGTAAATGAAATCGAGAAACAATCATAAAAGCTTTAAAAAGTCAATTTTGCATCATAGGTCACCAATTTAGATCAGCAACAATACACTCTGAAGCTACAATCCATGACTTTACTTCATTTTTTCTACCAGTGGATCTCAGATGTGAAACCTGTTCCCCCCTCGCCTCACCTGAGCCCTTTTCCAAACCGGTTGCTCCTTCCTTCTTCTCCCCACTTCTTCTAAACTCTAAGTGAGTGTTCCTTCTTTAGAGCGCTCGGAGCTGTAGCTTTGGAACACGCTCCGCTCGCTCATGCTGGTGAAAGCACAGCCCACAGATGTCGCCAATATGGAAGTTTCATATTCATTTCATCCTTTTAACACCACAGGGGTACTAGAGCAGCGGTTGTTTTGTTAATGCTTTTTTATTCTGTGCATAATACACGTGTAACTGCATGTGTCGGCGTTTTTCCAAACCAAGACACATTTCACCTCAGAAACTCTTTCATTTACAGTCCACATGGCACAACTGAATAATGTTTACTCATCTCAATAAACATGAACTTGCACGTCTGGCCGCCTGTGTTCCGGTGTTACGTAGCTGTTGTAATTATCTTTTAAATAATTAGTGGGTATTTTAATAGGCACGTTTTCATTTGTGCCTAAAGGCTAGTACGAAACAATGTGAGTCAAACATTCGTCTTGTTTTCCGACGCTGATAAAAGCTAATTTTATCTCAGCGCTGTTTTCCCTTTCATCTCTATAAATGTCTGTGATGCTCTATTGAAAGTCTAAATAAGACGTTTATCCTTTTAAATAAACACGGAACTGAACTCATGTGGTGCGGTTTGCGTGTCGGCCTGCTCTCTCGTCTTACAAGTTAGCTCGGATTCTGTCCCAGTAATCCCAGTCAACCATTTTGTAAATAAACAGATGCAGAATGAAGCAAAGATAAGCCATTGAAGTGACTTATCCAACTCAAATCTTATTGTAAGACGACAAGAATAACAAAAAACCTCCCCATTATTACAAAAAAAAAATGAAGACAAATGTACACACACTAAAATATATGGTTCCAGCTATCATACACTGTCTGGCAAAAAAATAAAAAATAAAAAAAGTCGCCACCAAAAAAAAGGTCACACCCTCTAATATTTCGTTGGACCGCCGATAATCTTCTGCAATGTCACAAGATTTATTTCCATCCAGTGTTGCATTGATGATGGTCGAGTCTGATCTTCTCCAGAATATCCCAAAGATTCTCAATGGGGTTAAGGTCTGGATTCTGTGCTGGCCAATCCATGTGTGAAAATGATGTCTCACGCTCCCTGAACTACTCTTTTACAATTTCAACCCGATGAATCCTGGCATTGTCATTTTGGAATATTCCCGTGCCATCAGGGAAGAAAAAAATCCATTGATGGAATAACCTGATCATTCAGTATATTCAGGTAGTCAGCTGACCTCATTCTTTGAGCACAGACTGCTGCTGAACCTCGACCTGACCAACTGGAGGAGGCTCGTACTTATTTGCGTAGTTAAATCTTCTTTTTAGGCCAGGCAGTGTATATTGAACAGTAAGTCGATTTAGTAATTAACATGACAGGCCTGACAGGAGCTGATTAACTACTTGCTTGGAACAGCACCTCACGGGAACGCACAAAATCAGGGTTAGTGCGTAGGAAAAAGGAAAGGAGCAGCGGTTTGGAAAAGGGTCCTCGCCTTTGTTCAGACTCACCTGTGCTCTCTGGTCTTCTGTCAGGACAAAGCTGCACACCATCAGTCAGCAGTAACGTAGATAGCATCTAGTGGTGAAGTGTGAGAATACAACACGTACAATCTAATTACAAATGGTATCTTTAATGCAACAGAGCTACTACCTCCCTGACAGGCCCATATAAATTCAGAGATTATTGAGCAGAGGCAGATTGGTGGTTTGTTTGTTTTCCTCACCCTGCAGATGTATAGAGAGGACAATAATAGCTCAAGGATGTGAGCTGTGGATCAGTGCAGACTTATGGAGGCCACAGGGAGATGGTCTGTTCAAATGTGTCTGGTGCCTCTCAGGCTGCTCCTCCATCACTGCGCTGTCATCGGCTCGGGAGACAAATGTAACAATAACACTATATTTTCTTAACTTTAATAATATAGGTCTGCTCTTGTTTGATTTTTGAGCTGGTGAAGCAAAATGTTTAGTAGTGATTGTAGTGGTGGTTTTAATTTGGATGCATTTGCTTTCACCGCCTTTTATATGGTTAATAATATGACGTATGTACTCAATTTAAAGAAGGTATATGCTTTTTCAAGTACTTATTATTGAACTATAACACGAGAAGGAAATGATTTTGCATTGTGTTTATGGAAAACTGTAATCTGGATTTTAAACAGCTTAATATGTAATAGAAATGTGACAGCTGACTTCCTGTTCAAAACCACAGAACTGATCGGCCTCTGCGCCATTGCAAGAAGCAGATTTCCATTCGTTTTTATGTCTAAAAATGTCAGCACAACATTTTAGACCTCTCCTTAGATGTCTTGAAGTCATCATTTTTCTACAACTAAGCACAGGGCTATGAGCGGAGATAGGGGGTAGGTGAAAACATAATTTTTTCAAGCCTCAGATGCAGGACAATACTCAAACATGCATGGATCAGTAAAGAAGTGGATGGAGTGTGACGTCTCCCATAGCGTTCAGCTCCAGTCAAATGAAACTTATCGAAGGTAGCATAGCATAATGTTCAAATCTTGATTTACGGACACAATCGCAAAATAAGTTACTGAGAGAGGTGCGACAGTTTTTCAATACAAAGTGAATTGGAGTCAGTGGAGCTGGAAGCGCACCATTGCTCACTTCCGATCAAAATACAACTTAGAGTTAAGCTAATGAAGAAACACCGTGGTTAAAAGTGGTTGCAGAATATGTCTCCTATGGATACAACTTTAAAATGCGACCATTGTTTGACATGCAAGCTTCGGGTAGTCACCATTCTTCTTTGAGTTGAGCAGAAGTCAGTGATCCATCATACCTCAGGTCATGTCATCACTGTGAGGGCCCCAGAATGGCCCCATTAGACCTTAGCGTCCACGGCTCAGTGCTCCCAGCTCACATTTATAGTGAAATACCCTCTTACAATATACAAGAGGGTGTGGTAGCCTTTAAAAATGATTTAGGCTACTGATATCAGCAATAGGGTCATCCAACATGGGCCTATATGGGTCAGTCGAATTTTGGTTGGAGTGAAAATGCAAAAATTTTAAAGATTCTCAGGTGTTTGGTCGGCCACCAGCTTGTCTCCATGGTGATGTTATGGCTTTGTCTGGAATGGTCAGCAGTATGGGATCTATTTCCATGGCCAGGTCAGACCAAGTTATGGGTCAGGTTTGTGGAGAGGTGTTTGTATGAATGCGGTTTTTTTCAAGGAATTTTTGTCCAATAAATGCACGTGTAATTAAATAAATAAAACAGATAAGTTGAATGCCATACTGTGGAACTTTAAAGGCACTGCAACAACTTTCCATGGCAGCCAGCCTCATGAGAAGGTTGCATAGTGCACCTTGAACTATCTGGTATATTGTTTATAATACAAAAAAAAACAAACAAAAAAAAAACTATTGTAAGAAAAAAAAAAAAAAAAAAAAAAAAAGATTTACTGAACTTTTTTTTTTTTTTAACACATGTGTCTTATACAGGAGTGTCCAAACTTTTCTCATTGAGGGCCACATATGAAAACCCAAACAAAGCTGAGGGCCAATAAAGGGCCATAGACTGGTCACCAATACAGTGAATACTTCAAATCTGCGTTATTATTACAAGTTAGACTGAACCACTAGATCTTTATTCATACTTACATCCTCAGTGGGACACATTAAATATTTGATACGGGCTTGTTAAAGTAGACTTTCAGAAATTAAGTGTAAATAGTGCTGTTTAAGGTAATATGGGCCAATTCACCTGGAAGCTTCATGGCCAAAAAACATTGGTCGGGGGGCCACATTTGGCCCTCGGGCCACAGTTTAGGCATGCCTGGTCTAATAGTTAAACCTTAATTTAAAGCCACATTCTGTTGAACTGCTAAAATATTTAGTGAATAACATGTAACAAGCAATTCTTACTCTGCAAAATCTCAAAGACTGAAAACTGAAGAACCCTCATTGTATCATTCAGGACTCCTCCGAGGTTGTCCAGGGATACTGCATTACATAATTCACCCAATCATCAAGAACGCTTTTGCTAAACCCTCTGTCTCTGGACTCAGTAACTGAAATCTCCCAAATCTTTTCCCAAATCCGCCGGTCTTTACCATCTCCTGTTCGGGTATTACAGAAAGCTACTGTAAACCGGCCCCATCACTCCTGCCTAGCTTTTCTGCACCTTTATATGAAAACACTGCTCCCATTGTACAACAGGAAGCAAGCAGTCCCCCCTCCAGACTCCAGCGCGGGACGGGGACAGAGGTGGGTAGTACGGTGCTCAGTTATATTCACTTTTTTATACTACTGTACTTTTATAGTACTTTTCTAACAGTAGACTTGTAACCCTACTTGAGTTATGTTAGTATTAAGTAACAGTACAGTTTTGGTTACTCTTCTCACTGTGAATAAGTCTACGAGGTTTATGAAATGATTTGAGCATTTGTGTTCCTTCAGATATGATTTAGTTTTTCTCATTTTTGTATCTAACCACCAGATTTTGTTCATTATTGCTGTTTCGTCCTTCCAATTCCATTAACTACTTTAAGCAAAATAGACTCTTGTGAGCTTTAAGTCATGTTATAATGTTGCTACCTCATAAAAACATACCCGGAGCTGTGTTTTGTTTCATTCACACATGTTTGATTACCCCTTTATTATTAGTCTATGTCTATCTCTAAACTTCAAAATGCTCTCTTTCACCTTGTGATGTCACGTAGTGGTAGTTTTCAAGTCAACAGCAACATTTTAGCTTTCATTTAGTTGAGATAGTAGAGAAATGAAATGGAGAAAAAAAAAGCTTCCAGCTATTTTGCTTCTTAGACATGGAATACATTTCAAGGACATGCAAAACGGGATACATTGGTGCCACTGCACTTTAATAAACTGGTGATAAATGTTTATACTCACATCTGTGCCTGTTTTTAATGTTTTAACATGGGTCACTCTTATTTGAGCAAGTAATTTCACCAAATACTTTTTTTACTCTTATTTATTTAATGTCTTAGAACACTACCTTGTACTTCTACTTGAGTTATATTATTTTTAATCTTACTTGAGTACAATTCGTGGCTATTCTATCCACCTTTGGACAGGGACACAGAGAAGACGGCATACCCACGTAAAGGTAGTGGTCCGCTGGGCTGGAGTGATTGGAGCAGTGAAGCTTGCGATGAGATTACGGAAGAGAAAGTACCTGTCAGTCTCACCACGGACGGCAAAGCGATGGACAGTTGTAGCGGGGAAAGGAGAGTGGGGGAAATAGATTTGTGTAGAATGACTTTGTAACCAAGGTATAGTGACAGAAAACAGGAATAACTATAGAAAAAGCAAGAATAAGCTAATATGTTGCTCTGATATTTGTGTGTGTGTTTGTTTTTTATTAAAGGGCCCTGTACTTAAATTTAATTTAATCTATTTAATATATCCAAGGTTCTGGAAAACATTTTACTAATGCAGCCACCAGGGACAAACCAGTTTATCCAATCAGTGTTGTCTGATTAGAACCACGTGGAAACAATAACCTGGGTCTATCTAAGATGTGCGGATACAGGGCTTTTAAATTATCACAACTAAAGCAACATCTAAGCCATAGTTGAATGAAAAAAAGCTCCTTATATTTAGCCAAAGGGGAACCAAAGTCTTAGAGAGAATTTTAAACTTGAGACACATTTTAAAATAGCATAAGTATGAAAATCCTTCCATTCTGTGTTTCTTTAAGACCTTTCTTTTGTAGTTGTTTTCCATATCTAATTAATGTCCAAACATATTGATTGACAGCTGTATCGACCAATCACCTTTCCAGATTTTCTCCAGCCCCTTCCCCTTCAGAGATTTTCAACAAAAGAGCTGCCAGGCCTAAATTACACCTTTGTATTACCATGTTTGTAAAACCATTCAAATAAATTCCGGGATATGTTTTACAGACAAGTGATCAGAAAGTAGTCCTTGAGGTAAAACCATTAGGTCTATAAAACAAAGAGGATTACAGAGCGTGGGATGACAGCTGTAGTGAGTTACACATGGGCCGATGACATGTTAGATGTACACATAGAAACACAACCAGCCACTAAAAGACATTACATCATGTTTTACTACAGTGATGCAATCTTTATAGCTTAATGAGAACTCCACAAGTCCAAGAAAAAAGTGCAAACTCAACAAAACAGTATCAGATTTTCAGCAGTCTCATTCATTTATTTCAGTAGCGCCTATGAAATGAAGAAGCTTACTGTTCACCCATCTTTTTTTTTTTTTAGTTCTCTGTGACATTTTTTCCCCCCTTTATTTTTATTTGTAAGCAGCCATATTTGTTTTGATTGATTGGCTAATCCACCTGTTAATCACGACCATCTGAGCTCAGGGAAATTCAACGGTGTCCGCACACAAAGTACTGCAGAAGAGGTAAAGAAAGTGCATTTCTGTGCTGCGCGAGCCCCACACTGCCAGCTCAGCCGTTGTTATCTTGGCCTACGTCATCAGAGGTGTAATGCTCACAGCGAGACTGGGACAAGACTGTGACCAGACTGAGCTAGACTGGAATGGACAAGACTATCACAATGTCTTAAGGGTTCATGACTCTTGGTGCTGGATACTGTACTGATGGTAAAGAACCTTCTCATGCTTCATCTTACAACTTTCAAGCTACTTCAGTCCTTTCTACAACAAGAAGTCTGTATTCTAGATCCCAGGTAATAGCAAACTCTATGTATGTCTATATGTATCAAATGAAAACACATTTAAAGCAACATCAGCTGACCAAAGTGCTAAAATTCAACAAAAAACAAATATACAGATAGCACGATATATGGGAAATGAACAGTAAAACATCTAAATATCCTTTCTAGCTAGTGTTAAATGCCAGGGAGAAGAGGTGGGTTTTGAGTCTAGTCTTAAACAGTGTTAAAGACTGAGAGGATCTGATAGGCAGAGGGTGCTGGTCCATAGTCTGGAAGCTGCCACAAATAAGGCTCTAGATCCTCTGCGTTTGAGACTGGCTTTGGGCACAGCTAGGAGCATATGACTGCGCTGACTCCCTCAAATAAAAAGGACCCATAGAGTGCACACATTTAAACGCAATCAGTGCTACTAGTTGTTTTTAGCTTCTAGTGCGACTGCAAAACTTCACTCTGGTCTCTGAAAGTTGTGAAAAGTGCTTTTAAACTCATTCCTGTTAAGAACTGGATTGGTGAATAATTTTATTGATGAAGTAAGGAGTAAGTTTGAACCGCTACATACATTTTAAAATTAAACCGCTTTTCTCTTTTTCAGACAGTAAAAATCAGATACAGCGCCTTTAAGTACAAAAATCTTGATTCGTTCGTAAATCGTTTTTACTTGTCACATCAGATCATCTCAAATCAAGATAAAAAATTCGTAATTCAACCTGGATATCACGTTTTGCAGTTCATTTTTCATTGATTCAGCAGCTTCCCAGCAGCTCATAGGATTTAGCATTAGATCAGAGAGATGACTCATGGACAGTATCACATCTGTATTTTGTCTGTATAAACCAGCCTATTGTCTACCTCATAGTCAGACCTGATCTCACTCAGGCTAACTTTAGGTTTAATAACTTTCTGCCAAGTGACTGCGTGTCTGGGCCCGGGGGCTAACAGGCTAAATCGCGTTAGCATACGGTCCGACCTGTCACAGCAATTTAACAGCCTAAGAGCATAATGACCTCATCAATGTGTGACTGCCAAGGTGAAAGAGAGACGAGACAAGAGGGAGCAGACCAAAGACAAGTCCTGATTTGGCCTTGAGAGCGGATAACTTACTGCTTAGAGTGGATGTATTTGATTAGTGCAACACCACAGAGTCGGAAAAAAAAAAAAAGACTTTGATAATCTAAACGAATGTAAGCTGCTTCATTTGACAGTTCATGCTTCACTGTGATTGGTTAAACCCACCTGTCACTCAAAGCATGACAGATGACCAAGGAGACAGGGGTTGGGATACAGAAGAGGTGCATATGAAAATGTGTCGATCCCAGCTGAAGGACGTGTTAGTCCGATAAAAACGTTCAGAAGCCACAGAGGAAATTTGCAATGCTAACATCAACTAGCATGCCAACAATGCACTAACTGATTCTTGGATGACAAAAGACGGTTTATAATTAGATGCAGATTGCACACAGGAGCTGCTTTAACAATATATCTGTACTGGGGAAAGATACATTTGGCTCAAATACATGGGGAAAAATCTGGTAGGTTCTGATGAAGGTAAAGTGCTTTTTGCCATGTTTTATTTCATGTTTTTGTTTTTTTAAGCAGCTGTACAACTATCCAGACCGGAGAACATGCAAACTCCACAGAATGGTCCGGTCAAACCCGTTAACAGAACCCTGGACCTTCTGGCTGTGAGGCGATAGTCTTAACCTCTAGGTCGATTCTTGGTCGATTAAAGGCATGTCCTGACGATCGATGAGATGACTAAAAGGCCCAAACTGTCTCAAACTGCAGGCACAAGACTGTATCTGCTTAGGACTTCATGCAAAGTATTTTAATTAATTAGTTGATGGTACTACGATACCATCAACCAATTAATTGAACAACTAAAGGACTGCAGCCCCTAGAATGCTTTACGCTAGCTACAAATACTATAGTGTTCACTAACCTGAGTAAATCCACTAAAAACTTTCAGATTGCAAGTTGTGGAATACTTTGTCAAACACCCCTTCATACACTTGTCCCCTCTGAGCTTCCATACATCATCACTTGGCCATTAGCCGAGTGAACTTGACCAAAGTGGCCTTGCTTTACCAACCACTTAACACCAGAGCTACTATGTAAACACATTTATCCTGCTAAGTATTGCAAAAAAACTACTTCAACTGCATGTAGGCACTTCAACACAGTCTTCAAGCTTCACCAGACCCTAATAATACCTCAGAAAGCCTCCCACGCTCACGGTTCTCCAAAAACGGATCCCTTGGCACAAATTCGGGAACACACTTTGGAGTTTGCACAACTAAGTAGCACTCAAAACATATCTTCTAAACAGTAAACATATACTTTTTGAAGCGAGTAGCCCGGCAGTCTGGCAGAGGGATAGGAGATCCTTTCTGGGCTTAAATAATGCAGCGTTTGTGGGGTTTGAATGAGCCCGAGTTGGCACAAGTGGAGCTCGTCTGGCAGATGATGCAGAGTGCCGCCCTCTCTCACATTCGGAGGAGAGAGGGGCGAACAGGCTCCATACAAATGCAAGGCGATGGGAAGGATCAGACATGGAGGCAAGGGGAGCCTGGATGAGGTTTAGGGAGTAATAATGGGTATTATTGTGTCCACAGAAAGTGAAAAATATGAGTTAATGTGACTTGAAATGAGATTTAAACTTGATTTGAATAGCTTTATCCATTAGATAGATTATATTGTTCAGGATATTTCTATAAAATGCTCTGATCTTAAAGTGGAACTAAAAATTAACTAAACTTTTTTGCTACTAACTTGGCTGTGGCATTATTATAGTATTGCCTACAAATTGTGCGCTGATTCCAGTAGCGACCGTAGTTTCAAGTACTATGTGACATCACACAAGACTGACTCAATTACAGCCAGGTGTTCCTGATTACAAACACCTAGCTGCAGGGGCAGAGTTTGAAATGTGGATACCTGTTACACCAATCCCACTATTTCTTATACCCCCAGACACCACCGCTTCTCCCCCTCATCCTCTTCTTTAGTCCACCAGGTACCGCCCAGTTTAGGAGCTCTGTTTGAAACGTGGTTGTGGGTGGAGTTTTAGGTGTTCTTTCTCACTTTAACGGCGCATTATGTATCTGGTGAAGTGTCCACCACCTGCTCGACTTCATTGAGATGTTATTGCTTTGCTAGGTCAGATCAGTGGAGAGGAGAGCCACTCAAGTGAAACATGAAAATTAAGGTATATTTGGTATACAGTTGTCACTCATTTATCGCGGGGGTTACGTTCTAAAAATTAACCCGCAATAGGTGAAATTGGTGAAGCAGTCAGCTTTATTTTTTACAATTATTATATATGTTTTAAGGCTGTAAAACACCTCACCACACACTTTATACACTTTTTTCAGACAGGTATTAACATTTTCTCACATTTCTCTCTTGTTTAAACACTCTCAAAGTTCAAACCTTTGAAAAAAAAAAAAAAAAAATAGGTGCATTTGTCGGTGTAGAACGTGTCATCGACATCGTGGGTTTTGTCGGGGAGAAAACATAGAGCACTTCAGAGTCACACTGCAGTCGAACATTTATAGAAATCTCTGGCTGAAAGGATTCTGTACTTTACAGGAGACATGGCATGGAGGAGATTAATTGACAATGGTCTCTTAGCCAATCAGGACACAGAACACAATGCACGTTCATACACATATCAATCAATCTTAAAAGTTAATTTATAATAGTCATTTTAAACCAGAGAAAGTGGCGTCTCTCTTCTGCTCTGTTAATATGGCTGAGTTGCCACCAGCAGCGACTCAAGTCCTCCATGGACCAGTCTTAGTCCAATCAAAGCAAGACTGATCAAGCCTGTGTGCCAAATATCTGCCCCCAACCACCGGTGGGGGAGCTGTGTGATTTGCATTGAGCCAACGACTAGCATGTCAACAGCACACCAGCCTTACTTCCAGATTCACGAGTATAAAAATGCTTTACAATTAAATGGAAACAGCGCACACAGTCTCATTTTGAGCCGAAGAGTTGCTTTTACAATATAGGATATGTCATTAGTGGAATGCTTGGATAAATACTGAGAAATAATGAACCTGTGATCTGAACCACAGAGAAACCTAAAGGACATCCAGCCACATTATAAAACATATTGCAGTTTTTTTTTTTTCTTTCTTATTTCAATTAAACACTATACACTATACAGACATCAAGTATATAGGAAACCAATATCTCCCGTTGGCGAGGAGGAGGATGAGGCGCGGAGATTGCAGCTAACTAGGTCACTGTGTTACTCAGGTCCAGCAGGAGACAGGCTACAGAGGGCTGCCTGTTTCAACTCCCCCCTTCCCCTCACCCTCCTCACCCCTGCCCTCCCTTTCTCACCCCCCTCTCCTGGAGATGTGCTAAAGACATCAACACTTTGAACAAACCCGATTCAAAATGTGCCAGCGACACTACAGTGAGCAAGTTGAAAAATGTCTAATTGAAAAAAAATAAAAATCTGTACATCCACATGTTTTATGAAAATGGATGTCACATAGAATGATTTTAAGGGGGGACTATGTAACTTTTTGCAAACGTGTAATGATGAGGTTCAACATTTGTGGTGCAAATTTGGATATTTATATTTAATAACACATTGAATCTCCCATAGAGTTATATAGGCCCCTGATCTCCATAGTAAAAGTACTGCAACCTGTCAATTCAAATAGTATCAGTGACACTGTGGTGATTATAGCAAGATGGTCTCGGGTTAGATTCCCAGACCAGATTAGGTGTATAGATATATTGTAAATTGAATAATCTGAATTTTTCATTCAGATTTTGTTTCAGTGTGTAGATTGCATTGCTCTACTTGCTTGTTGCAAAAAACAAAAAAACAAAAAAATGTATACATGACCTGAGTTGACTGAATTCCAATATAAGGGCTATGAAATATTCACTATTGTGGTACAAAGCCTGGGAGAAGAGAGGTTTCAATACATGATACAAACTTGTACTACTGTGGCTTTATATATTGTCTATTGATCTATATTTCATATACCACTGGCTGAAAAGTTGGTTGAAAAAGTTGCCTCTTGCTGCATGGGAAAAGGTGGAACATTGACCTGATTGGTCAAAGTATCACAACGATGGAGCACATTTTAAGAAAAGCACAGACATCTTTCCCAAATGCCAATGGGCGCATGTACATGTGTCACTGTGACTGCTGCCGTGTCAGTGTGCTCCTGTGCAGAATCGTTGTTTGTAAAACTTCAGTCACCATTGAAAAAGTTTTTGAATGAATGAACTGGGAAGTGTGAAGAGTTGAAGACATTTTGCCTCTGTCACATGTATTTCTT
Organism: Periophthalmus modestus; assembly: GCA_019594935.1. Lineage (NCBI taxonomy): Eukaryota > Metazoa > Chordata > Actinopteri > Gobiiformes > Gobiidae > Periophthalmus > Periophthalmus modestus. The sequence continues at coordinate 23,207,869 of JAIEZT010000012.1, read as the reverse complement.
GAATCCAATTTGAAAACTGTAGGCAGAGAACTCAAATCTCACTCTGCCAGGCTAGATTTCCACTCTAAATCTCCTCAAAAACAAAAATTGTTCCAACACTTCCTCAGATTTAATAAGGCCACACAAAGTGGTAGACTTGATATAGAAGTCAGACCTCCAATTAGGCTTTATTTGAATATTTCCCTCCCCAGCTTCTCCACACTCCCATGACACTTTCACCATCCAAGCCCACATTTATCCATAACAATCCTTTATGAAACACTACACTGGATGATTCCTCTCTTCTTTAAGCCAAACCCTCCCTGAAGCCAGGCTCACTCTCCAGCATACACTGTAAAATATACAACATCAGCATGAGTTATAGCTCCACTAAGAATAGTACGCAATGATGGCGACTTAGTTTATTCCAACTTTGAGTCATTTTAGATCAATGTTGCGATTTATGTACAAAATATGTAATAACAATGATTCATGGGTGTCATAGATTAAGTTAAATCATATATATTTTTGTTTGTTTGTTTGTTTGCAGTGTATACCAGTGTAACCGGGGGGATATTTTCCAATTAAACCTCTGGAAGGCTTGTTTTAGCTTCCTCCGCCTGCAGCATTCTATCTTTGTTCACTCTGTTATCTTTGGTGGCAGATAATCCCGAAATCGCCCGCTCGGCTCCTCACACGTCTTTAAACTCATCACGGATTCAAAAGCGCTAACGCTAAATCTGCAGAGCGCTGGAGGGACGCTCGGCTAGCTAACATCAGCTCACATCTCCTCCCCCCGGTACAGAGCCACCAGCTGGAGGTCTCTGGTGTTATGATGGCACGCAATGAGGAGCTGTTGACAGGAGTGTTTGCTCAACGACACGAGCAAGATGGATAATTGAAAATATGGTTACATTAGTTTGTTTGTTTGGTTACATTTCTCTGACTCTTTCTATGGATTCAATTTTCAAAACTGGTTCAAACTTGAAGTCCAGTTTTACATATCCTACTTTTATAGAACATTTTGATGGGGCGGATTCAAATTAGTATTTTTAAATTGCATTTTATTTTCAAATGAAAGCTTGTGCTTAAAAATGTGCAAAACAATATTACCATTATTGATCTAAGAGAATGAGCCACACATGAGTCTCTCATTTGAGTTGCCAGTTCCAGTTTAAACCTAAAGGACTCTCTCTCTGATCTGAATCCTCACTGCCTCACCCCCAGCACCTACAGCCAGTCATGAATCAGTGTTAGTGCAGCCTTTGCGACTCAAGGAGAGAATTCTGGAGGTTCTGATGTTTCACATGAGGCCTGTCCATATACGGAGAATGAGACATGTGAGTGTATGTGTCAGGATCCCGGTTTGTTCCTGTCTTTTTCTGTACTGTCTTTCCCCCTCTCTTTGTGTCTGCACCTGGAGCTCTTGGACGCACCTTGCACCCTCTGCTTCCGACCCAGCTTCCTACTACTTCTGGGGGATCAGGAGCATTCATATTCTCCTGATCCCCCAGAAGGTACGACAGTATGTGTCCTCTATCTGCAGGTTAAGGCACTTGTAATCCAGGTTCAGTTATAATTGTGGTTCCTTTTTGAACCCAGTAAGAACACCTGCTGCGTACAGTTCCTTTGTAAATGATTTGTTGGTGACTGGTGTACTTACATATTTAAAATACTACAACAGATTTTAGGGCTTGAACCTGAAAATGCCTTTTACTTCATACAGTAAATTGACAATTGTGGAAAAAAATTTACCTGATGTTGCCCATACATTTTATTCTAGGGATTTTATTGGATGAGAACAGTCAGAAAGCAATAACTATCTGCTAGTTGTGGGACAAAGTAGGCGGTAGGCGGGATTAACAGTTTTTAAACATGTTTTTTCACTTATAGGTCCTTTAACGTAACATGCTTTGCCATTTCTTTTTGCATCTTTTATTCAATTCAATTCAAAGTCGATTCAAAATCCACTTGTCCTCTGTAATAGAAGGAGGGAGATGGTCCAATAGGTACAACCCTGAAGACCTCATAAAGGATGCTTGATTACTGTTCTTATTTAATTGTTTTTTTCCACTTGATTACACAAAAGAAATCCAATTGAATTAAGTTAATCAAATTTAATTGAACATAATTAAAATGCTTTCAGGCGTTTACACACTGATTTGATAATTATGGTGCATTGTGCATACTGTGATTATTTATGTGACTATATGTATGAAAAGCATTAGATACGATATTTACATAGGCCTTTGCCGTCATCAAAAACAAAACTGAACTGAAAAAGGATCCCATAGTATCTTTAAAAGTGCATTATACGTCCTTGTATTGGATTCACCTCTTGCATTTATGATTTAGAGTTCTCAGGTATCTTAGATTATATGTTAGATCTGTGGAGAGGCGACTCCAAGATATTTTTGAGCATGAACACACGTAATGTAAAGGTCTTACATTCTTGTGAGCGTTTCTCATGTTATAATGCTGTTACCTCCGCGAAATGTACCCAAAGTTGTGTTTTGTTTCATTCACACGTGTTTGAGTAACCCTTTATTATTAGTCTGTCTATATCTCCACAGCTCAAAATGCTCTGTTCCACCTTGTGATGTCATGAAGTGGTAGTTTTCAAATTAACAGCTCCTTTTACCTTTAGTTCAGTAGATGGCTGAAATTACCCAGATAATTCTAGTGAAGGTGTGTGGACACGAAACATGGTGGAGTGCTTCCTGTATTACCACTTGATGACATCACAAGGTGGAACAGAGTGTTTTCTGTTTGAGAGAAGAACTCAGCCTAAATATGCAGGGTTTGTGTGTTAAACATGTGTGAATGAAACAAAACACAACTCCAGGTATGTGATGAGAAAAAACATTATAACATAGATCAGAGCATAGCGTAATATGGGCTCTTTAAAGATACACTATGTAAATTTTCTGGTGGAGGTTCACCTTCTTTTCAAGATATTAGTTTTACTTAAACTGTTCCACGGTATAGCAATAAACATATCTGTCTTTTATGGATTTAAAGATGGCAAAAGTACCCCCAGAAAACATTTTTTGCTGGGAGTCTCTATGGAGATAATTCAGTTTAATGCTTTATTGTGGAACATTCCAGTCAAAGCAATAACACCTCCACAAGGTTACATAGAGCACCTTTAAATGATGATTTATTTATTTTTTTAATGTCAAAAATACCATAAAACACCTGATCACCCTGAGTCACCTTCTTGTTTCGATGGGGATAAAGTTTCAGGTAAAGTTCAATGCAATGATACACACAAGGAAAAGTGATTACATCTCCATGGAGACGACACAGCTTTATATTTCTTTGTATATTTGCATGTGTCTGCTTTGGTTTGTCAACTCAAGCTCCGGAGAAGGGTCCCTGCCAGCGCCTGCCCACTGCTCCTGTCAGGTCTAATCCCACTGGCTCTGAACGATGGCCAGTATCTGTTTTGGTCGAGAATGAGTTTAGGGTGGTCTTGTTCATAACACTAGCAATAGTAGCAGCCTGACATGACACTATGACCCGGCGCGTGAGGAGACAGGGGGACAGATGGAAGTAACTGATCGCACAGAGGTCAAAGGTTAAGCCCTCTGAAGGCCAGGGTCAGATATTGCTCAACGGTTTGTGAACATGCAAGCTCACAATATGGCCGACTCCGCTTGGAATGTTATTGCAGAGATCAGATTACGGTATGGATGGGCTGTTTGTCATTCACAACAACATAATTGCATGGGATGGTATCTCAGAATGAGTAATATATTCTAAACCAGAGGGATTAAAAACTTGTGGGTTGCCTATAGAGCCTCCCAAGGCAAACCAGAGTAAGGACGCAAGTTTTTCAGTGCAATAAACACTACCATAATAAAAAATAAATACATTTTTGGTCGAAAAAGTTGCATAGGACAGCAAATTAAAACCTTCATTTTGACATATAACAGATAAATGGTTGTAGTTTTGATGTTTGTTACATTTGTCAGCAAGTAATAACAGTCTAACTTTCAGCTCAAGTTTCTCAGGTTCACTAATGTATGCAGGGTTTGTGGTGTTTGGTGAAATAAAACTGAAATTAAACTGTCAAACCCGTCATATTTTTGGTGCAATGGGCCGATTGCTAAATAATCGCTGATGTTAATCTAGGAGAAACATCTAAAGAAGCTCTGGTGTTCCTCATGTGTAGTTGTGTGGTTGTCCGTGTCCAAAATAGCCCTGTTTTTTTCATAGTTTGTGATGTTTGGAAATGCGCCATGCCAAACGTATGGATGGGTACCAGCTGATGGAATTCAACCTAAAATTGCCCACTTTCATTTAAATAGAGAATTTGAGAAAAGTTTTGTTGCTAAAATATGATAAAGTCGGTTGATTTGTTTAAAATGCCCAATGTCCGTTTGCACAACACATGTTAACAATGCACCAATTCTGTGGGAGGCTTTAAAATGGCTTCGTTGTCCATATAGAACCATAGACTGTATACTGCATGTAAATGGACATAGCTAACACGCTAGCTGCCGTCTTCCAAATAGGAAGTGAGCATGGGCGCGCTTCTGGCTCCACTGACTCTGGCTCCAATTCACTTTCTATTGAAAAATGCCCCTCTCTTCGTAACTGCTGCTGTCAGGCTCATCATTTTGGTCTTACATTTTCGTTTTAACCCATTCTACATGGTCTTGGTGTTTTTATTTCAGATATGAACATTAATAACAGACAAATTAGGTGCCTTTTTTCCCTGAGGTTGCTCCTGCTAGCGTTAGCAACCGATTTGACTGACAGCTTTGTTAAGTGCCCGCTCCCTGCTGAACCAGTGTTGCGGTCAGGAATGGGTGTCATCTTCAACAGCCTTGCTTCGGATTGGTTCTGGTTGCTATGAGCTCCCCATCGGAATTCCAAATATGAAATTCGGCTCCAAATTAGCCCCTGAAACTGCTAGCCTCGATGAGTTTCATTTGACTGGAGTACATACATATACAGTCTATGTATAGAACTCGTTTGGTGTCAAGATGAAAAATAATACAATCCCAATGACGATGGCAGCAACCATGGAAACTTCCAGAATAAAGTGAATTAACACCAATAAAATGTATTTGCTGTGTTATTGTGATATTGTGAATGTGTTAAAGGAGCACTATGTAACTTTTTTGCTCACCTCTAAAACTCCCCCTCCCTCTTCGCCCCATGGCGCTCTCTGTCCTGTATATTAGTGTTTGTTAACAGAACACATGCGTTCTAAAGCCTGGTACAGTTTAATTCTTTGGCTGGTTAGCGTTAGCCTCCAAACATCATAAATTATGAAAACCCAGGGCTGTTTTGGCGACTGACAATCACTCAACCACACGCGAGTAACACCAGAGCCTCGTTAGAAAACTATACTACATGCAGAAGTGTTTCATGAAGTTTATTGACATTGCAATTAGCACTGAAATTAGCGTACATGCTAACGACCACGTAAACATTTCTTAAATCTAATATTGTACCGGTCAAACCACGCTAAAGATTTACCCACACCTACGTACATTAGTGAACTGTAGAACTATAGTAGGATGATAGCTGGACGTTAGATTTTAACTCAAGAATAGCATCAAAAACATGCATTTGTGTTGTCGACAAATGTCAAAATGAATGTTTTTAGTTTGTTGTCCTATTAAAATGAATGGGTTAATATCACCAATATGTTTTTGTAATAGGATTGCCAAAAATCAGATACTAATCAATATTAAAACTAGTATCAAAACTAGATACTCATTTGAGCAAGTACTAATACTAAAAAAGTCACGTTCACAGGACCGAAATGAACCTTTTCTGAATAGCTTTAGAATGATCTCGAGCTGTATCAGAACAAGTACAAGACACATGGACTAGTATACACCCATGGATACCCAGATATAAGGCCACATGGGAATATAAAAGAAAGTACTACCATTTAATGTTTATGTATTGTCTAAATAAATAGTTTTTAGTTGTCCTCGTGGTATCGGAATCAGTTTTGAGTATCAAATCTATTCCTTAGTATCAAAATTGAGTATCAGAACAACACTATTCTGTAATGAAAAACATGCATTACGAGCAAAAGGGTCATGGGTTTGAATCCTGGACCATGTGTGGGGGTGGGTTTCCTTCCAACTCCTAACATAACATGGCTACAGTACAGTTACCAAAGCACCACCCATGTCGCCTCCACAGATCATTGAAACCCATTACTAATTAAATCCTAATTAGCTAACTCCTATCCTTTATTATTCTGGCTAGCACTTCCTCAAGTCCATTAACACAGTCTGCCAAAACCTAGCCTGCAATCGGATAAGACACGAGTATCTCTTGTATCCCATCTCTGTAATGAGCCCGCATCCTAGCCTCCATTTTGAGCCTGAAAACAGGAGGATAAGCGCTAATCTGGATGTTTAAAACCACAAAATGTTAATGAAATTGGCTAACTCTATGGGGCGATGCTTTTACGCCGCGCCATATGGAAAAGTCTATTGGATTACACAGGCTAGCTATGTGTTTGCTGTTTGCTACAGTAGTGGCTAAAGCAGTTAAAAGGATAGGGAATGTTAGCGCTATGCTACGTCTGTCTTTATGTGTAAAGGGATCATGGTTTTATATGGGTTCAGTAAATGTTATAGTGTAATCCTGCATGGTGAAAAAAAACACACAAAAAAACTATTTGAAATTACTGCAATTCCGAATATTGACTTGTTTTGAGTGTTTTATGCTAATGTAACCAGTGTTGGGAATAACGGCGTTAAACAATAACGGCGTTAGTAACGTTTTGTTTTTTCACTAACGGAGTAATTTAACTAATTACTTTTCCCAGCGTCCCAACGCCGTTACCGTTACTGACAGTAAAATGTGGCGCGTTACTATTACTTCAGTTCACTCTGCTCTTCATCAGAGTCTCTCAGACAAGGAGCTGCAGCTGTTGTGTTTCTTTGGTGAAAGAGGCTCGGGGTGAGAGGCTTGTTTGAGATGAGCGAGGCGGGCGCAGAAAATCTCGTGAGAGCGACGCCGACGCAGGCCGTGTCTCAATTAACCAAAGTGCCTTAAATGAGCCGCTCGAACGGGGCATTTAAGACGAGCGGTGCTTCGACCCGCAGTTCGAACAGTTCATGGAATGGTGCATTTGGCGAATTGGGACACGGCCGCAATTTTTGAGCGAGGAGAGCGCAGCAGCTCTCCACCGACCGCAGCGCCTGCATGGACTACAAACGCTCAATGCATGATGGGAAATGGTGTCCTGTCACACGTGCATTTACAGCTGATTGAGTCCGAGTTGAGTTTTGATCAGAAACGTGACGCCCTGACGCACAGCTGCCTCCTCCTCCAACTTTACACAAACTACTGCCACATATTTGATATGGACATATGTTTAAATGTGACTAAAGTGTCCAGGCTGTTGTCAGATATGGATCACTTTTAAACAAATGCAATATAATTACAATCTGTTAAAGTGAAATAAATGTTAAAGGTTCACATCTGTTGTGTTTATTTTTTTTTACATAGTAACGGCATAGTTACTTTGCCTAGTAACGAGTTACTTCTCCCAAAAGTAACTGAGATGGTAACTCAGTTACTTTTTGGGAGAAGTAACTTGTAACTATAACTAATTACATTTTTGAAGTAAGATTCCCAACACTGAATGTAACTGCAAATTGGGAATGAATAATAATAATTAAACCACAAAAACTTTTCAACAGATAATTGAAACCAGTCAGAAATTTTTGAAACATTCTGAAACAAATTAAAATTACAAAAAAAATATTAAAATTAGCAAAAAACTATTTTCAACATTACCCAAAGGTCAACAATACCTATTTGTTATGTTACAATGTGCTAGCTGGGTGCATATGAAAACTACATTCCAGCACTGAAAAATGGGTACGACTACATAATTAACAAATAGTTTATCAAGAATGGCTCAAGCATAATAACTACTTAGTAATTAATACCCTAATGCTGACTCCTTAATTACGTAGTAGACACATATTATGAATTGAAGTCATCTTGAACCAGTTCTTTTTGCAGTGGCTCTTTAACAGTGCTCGACCTGCCGTAGGCCTCCATTGACACATGTGGGACAGTGCGTTGTAAATTAGGCCTCTCCAAAGCCCTTGTTTGCGTGTGTACTCGGGACCAGCCGCTGTCACCTCCAGGACCCCCTCATAATCCTGTCCGCAGACAGGCTAACGCAGCACCCAGCCCCCTTAAGCCCCCCTACCCCGGGATCAGACAGAGCAGACAGCATGCATGTGTCAAAGAGTCTCACCTTGTGCTGCGGATTGTACACACATCTGCACAAACATGTTGAAAAGTGGATTTTAAGTGTAATCTGACACCTGTCCTCTAAAGTGTGTAATGCATTTATGAAGTCCTTTTTTGGTCCTTAGTTCAAATAACTTAAAAGGTATTCTACTTTTCTGGAGGGGGATCTGCCACTTGCTTATCTTCACATAGATGTCATTACTTGGACTGGTATGTTACACAGTATGGCATTAAATGTCTATCATATATTTATTCAATAGGCTCTGTCCACAGCAGCATGCTAGGTAGCTCACTGTGTCTCAATGCTAATGATGACTTGTATTAAAATGTTAAAAAAAACAAACAAACAACCAATTAAAATTAACAGTACATACTACCAGATTTTTAAAACAAATTTTATTATTAATAATAATAATAATAATAATAATAATAATAATAATAATAATAATAATAATAATAATATTTTACATTTATTACCCTTCAAAACTTGAGGCCAAAAAAAGTAGAGTCAGCAAACCATTTGTTGTTGTTCAGAGCCTATTGCAAGTGTTTTTAATGCTCAAAATGGGAAAACACATATTTATTTATTGTTTTTTGTTTTTTTTTTACTGTGAGTGGGCTCGCTTCTCCACAGGTCTGACCTGTAACTTTGCCCAACTGCATCAACTGCTTGTCTCCATGGAGATAGTTAATGGAGCATTCCAGACAAAGCAATAACACCTGCAAGAATGTAAGTATTTATCGGGTAATATAAACTGCTGTTGTGCCCTTGGGCAAGACACTTTGCCTTGGGGCTATGAATGTGTTTTCTGACTGAGTTGAGGAGGTTGTTTGAGACATGCATGAATTATTTCCATTTAGTAAGGTGCAGTTTGAACCAGCTATCCTCTCATTGTTGGGAAAACACTCAACCCAGCCAACCTGTAGACAGTACATCTGCTTTTGTGCCCCTGAGCAAGATACATCACCCCCTTGAAGTTGGATTATTCCTTCAAAAGCCCAGAGCTGTTCAAGTTAATTTTCCTGAGGGCCAGATTATTATATTATTGTAGCTTTGGCCTCTGGGCTGCATAGGTGTGGGATGCGCCACCACTTTTAATAACATTTGGAGATGCACGGAATATCTATATTTCAATAATGATGATATAACAGCAACTACTATATACACAAAAGCGTTACCAACATTGCACTACCAAATTACCAAGCCAGTACTGAAACAAAATTAAACAATATCTAAACCAAGGCTAAACAAACAAAGAGGGAAAAATGTACATTTGGAAGATCAACCATGGGCCCGATCAGAATGTTTGGAGGACCAGATTAGGCCCATGGTCCACGCATTGAATGGGCCTGGTCCAGCCTATACATGTTTTCTCATAACTGCAAATGCACATTAAAACCTTGGTAACATATTGTACCTCAAACTTGCAACAAAAAACATATGTTATCTCTAGCTTCCGACAACGACAACCACTTTATCCAACTTTTCCAATACTCCTTCGGCTTGTTACCCAGAAGGAGTCCAAAAACCAAAACATCATTTGTCTATCTCCCATCTCTCTAAATCCAAGCCGTACCTGCACCTTACCCAGCCAAAAACACAGCGCAAATCCATTCCACCTTTTGACATGTGTTTTTACGGGCACTTATTGGCTGAACGGAGATAAGCGGTCCTAGCTGGCAGCAAAGATGGAGTCAGTGTGAGTGGAATTCAATTAGAAGCCGGGCGCCGAAGTGAAAACACAGAAGAGCCGAGAGACACGTTCAAATGTGTGATCATATATGTGCTGAAGGGAGGCCGTGGATAATATGTTTAAATGTAAAAAAGTCAAAAAACACAAAATTGGTTTCATTAAGATAGGTTTTTGTGTTTTTCTAATTGGTTTGGTGGGAAATACTGCAGTTTCTAAAGATAAAAAGTTTTGCAAAAAAGTACAAAAATAAAAGGAAGTATTTCTAAAATGAAATACTTGAACCAATGCCATCAACAGAGAAAATTCCATCCAAACTGCAGGGATAATTTGCCACAAGGAAGTCGTTTTTTCTGGGATTTTAAACCTTGATTTTTATTTAAATCGCAAATACTTATGTTAACCGTTTTAGTGAAATTAGCCATCTAACCCGTCACATGCACTTTACAGGAAGCAGGGTCGCCTCTCCACAGATCTGACCTGTATTTACAATATCTGGTATCATCCACCCATCACTATTTTGGACCCGGTTTAGCTCTAATTTAGCCTTAGAATAGATCTGTTAGACCTGGTTTAGATCTGGTAGATACTAAGAAGACTTTCATAAGTGGTACTTGTGTGAAAACTTTGAGAACTATTGACCTATGCAAATGTTAATCTCTCTGGTAATACTACTTTGACCAAAGCCACTACTTGCAATCAGATTTCCTCCACACTGCTCTGCTCATTAAAACTTTTGGAGCAAAGATCAGAAAAGTACATTTTTTTATGTTTTTTCTCTCTTTTTTTTTTTAATGCTTCAACCATCTTTATCTTTGCCTCCACTTTGAATACATCTCCGACTTATTAGTGCCATATGAACCCGCTCACACTCTGAGGACTTCAGGGACCGGCCTCCCGCTGGTGCCCAGAGTCAGGACTAAACATGGAGAATCAGCGTTTCAGTTTTGTGCAGCTAAAACCTGAAGATGTGAGACAGGCCTCTACTTTGACAATGTTTAAATCCAGGTAAATCCAGTTCGTCCTGTTTAACTGTGCTTCTGTTTTGATTTGTTTGTATTGTAATTTTAACGTCTTTTTCCTGTAAAGCTCTTTGAATTACTTTGTGTACGTATTGTGCTATACAAAGAAACTTGCCGTGCCTTCCCTTACCCCTCCGTCCCCATTTTACAGCTCAGGAATAGCTCAGATTGAAATGATAATTCAATTTTCCCCCGATCTTTTTCATTTTACAATCGCATATGGACTGGGACTCACTGTCACCCCAAAGCATGCCATGAATTTTGATGAGCTATATAACACTGACCCCCTAGCTCATACCTCCTAGCTCCTTGTCTCCTCCACCCTTGACATTATATTGTCCAGGTATAAGCCCACTCCACTGTGCGCTTGCAGATCAATGCTCGATTAAGGGGCTCCATAGGGAAAAGGATCGTGTCTTATGTCTGTCATCGACTCCTGGATTGGTTGCTATGGGCGATTTATCAATTCACCTGAATGCTCTGACGTGTCTGTAAGGAAGAAAGAGCTAAAAGATAGGTAGATTCTAGACAGAAATAGCATTGGGGGACAGTAGCTCAGTTAGTAGTATTTGTGCACTGATCCAAAGGGTGTGTCCAACGAGCCAAGGTTGCGAGTTCAATTCCATAAAACCTCATTCGTAGAGCGGTCAGAACTACTGACTCACAGGTTGGTGGCGCGAATCAAACTCCCACAGATGAATACTGCTGCTGTGTTCTTAACCCATCTTGCTCCATGTGAGTGGTTCCTTGAAGTAAAATGCTTTGAGTGGCTTGAAGGTGGAAAGGCGATATGTAAAAATGTGACCATTTAAAAAAAAATATGATACAATAATTGCCTGGCGAGTTCAGACCAATATCTCTGTATTTTTTGTTTTTATACAGAGGGATCTCAGTCTGCTCCCACTCTCTTCATTCCACCTTAACAGTCAGACAGATTCAGACAGTCCCGTGTAATCAGATTAGTTTATTTCAGTGACGCATGTTAACCGCAGGAGCTCATTTTGAACACGATCAAATTTCTCTCACCTCACATTAACAGTTTTGGTGTTTTGCTCATTAATTCTGCAGAAATGTGATGTTTTTCCTGTTCCGTGTGATATTTTTTTCCTTTCGTTTTTCCTTATAAAGCAGCCGTATTTGTTTTGATACGGGCGGACCGTGCATGTCCCTGATTGGCTAATCCACCTGTCAATCACGCCCATCTGAATTTGGGTCGATACAGTGGGTGTTCACGCTTACATCTTTGTAAAGTATTCGAGACATGTGTTATCTGGACTATAGACAAACACCATACAATGTCTAAATATGTACTTACTGCGTCTAATTATAAAGGAAATAAGGGTGGTGCATTGTTAGCATGCTAGTTATTGGCATTACCGTGATGGCAAATCCTGCTCTGGGCTCTGAAAGTTTTGAAAAGTGTTTAAAAACTCTTGGTGAGTAATTAGGATGTTTTTAAGATAGTAAAAGATCTGTAGCCGAGAAGAACCAGATGTATAGAATAGAGCTCATTTTTAAAAACTCAAAATTTTAAGTCTATCACGGCGTTTCACTTGTGATAAAAACACACCATAGTCCCATTTTTATCGTATAAAGACAATGAAGATGTCCAAAACAATATATCTTTACGGTTCCTCCAGCTGCAATGACATTGTGCTGTTTACGGCCTATTGATTGAGACCTGCACCAGAAATCAATGGCCAATTACCAGCACATTCTGAAGCATTCTGAGGCATGTCAGTGAGTTTAGACAGCAAATAAAGCTATTAATGGACAGATGGAGACGAGCAGAGGGATGCAGAAAATTCAACAAGGTCTTCATAACAAAATAATAATCTTATATGTAGTTTTGAATCTTGAATCTTGACTTAAGGGGCCCATATTACCCTATTTTCTGATCTATGTTACATCGTTATTTCCTCATTAAAAACACAGCAGGAGTTGTGTTTTTTCATTCACACACAAACTCTGCATATTTAGAGTTCTTCTCTCAAACCGAAAACGCTCTGCTCCACTTTGTGATGTCACGTGGTAATACAGGAAGTGCTCCATTGTGTTTTTAAACTCCATACACCTTCACTAGAATCATTTTTGATCGTTTGAGCCCTGGAATTAACAATCTCTACTGAGCTTAAGGTAAAAGTAGCTGTTAATGTGAAAACTAGCACTTCATGACATCACAAGGTGCAACAGAGCATTATGAGCTTTGGAGATTGTACACAGACTAACTCGCCAGGATCACTCAAACATGTGTGAATGAAACAAAATACAACTCCAGGTATGTTTTTGAGGAAGTAACATTATAACACGGCTTAAAGTTCACAAGAATGCATTTTGTGCAATATAGGACTGTAGAAGTGCATATCAGGTTTTTATATTTGCCTAATTATTACTTCATGTTGGTGGAAAAGTGCCTACACTAAATATTTATCATCATTTTACACCAGTAAAGTGATAGCTTGTGAAGAACAGTTGATAAGAAAGTTTAAAAAAAATGAAAGGAGACCCACATTTGTGTCATTAATACTCCATTCCATCCAAAATGCACATGCAGGGAACATGTGTTTTCAGTTTAACACAATAATTACTACTGCGCAAATTAGACAAACTTTGGTCCCTGTTTATAGAGCGGTTGCTAGGTAACAGTTAAAGAATCACCTCTACACATGTCATTTCTGCTATCCATTTTTTTTTTTTTTTTTTTTAATAGTTAAACTGGGAAAAACTTGGAAAAATCTGTTCCAAAATCTGATTGGCTGAGGAAAAAGTGGGTTGATGGGTAAACATGACAGTATCAATATTCCATGAGTCTCCGGACAGCCTCGCCTCGTCTTCAAAGTCCACAGATCTGGGTCGGATCCTCTTAATGCCGAGACATGAAACGTTTTCCCACTGCGTTCAAGGATTAAGTTGCTACGCCGAAGAGGAAATGTAAGGAATAAGACGTGTCCTCGGAAAATAAGAGAGTGAATGATGTGCTTTTAAGACTTATAAAAGCAAGTAGAGAGAAGTTGTACGGTTTAGACGATTTTAAATTGTACAATTTTGGGTTTTGTTATGTTGAATATTGTATATCCAATTCACAATAATACAAAAAAAGTGAAATAGTGAAGATGGATAGAATAAATCTCTTAAAAAGTCTTAAGGAGTACTTCCTCAACAACAAAATCCACATGTGAAAACTATGAAAGAAGTACATTGTCGCAAGAAAAGATTAATTTGAGGCAATTATTACAAAATTTAAAACTGCAACAATCTAAAGTATCAGTCCTTTTCAGTGTATGCAATTGAAAGCTCTTTTATGGAGATCCAAATCTTTTGAATCAGTTCACTTCAAAGAGCCGTTCAAAAGACTGGCTCTATATTTACCTATATGACAGACGCCAATGTGAGAACTCATGTAACGACAAACTAATCACAGGGAGAAATGGGTTTAAAATGGTTCAAACTGTGCAGGAGACTTGACTTAGTAATAAAAAGATTTGTTTCTTTTAAAAAATTAGATCCGGTTCCAACCATTTGCATTAAGGAACCGTTCAAAAGAGCCGTTCATGAATGTTACATCACTAATCTCCACTCTCCATCATAAAAACTGCAATATTTTATAAATAATTTGCAATAATGAGTATGTACACGTCTATAATGACTTAAAATAAATGTATTATGTCATATTTTCTCATTTATTTATTTTTATGTTGTTTCAAAGCAAATATTAGATTTAAATGACTTTACAAAAATGTGTAATTCATGTGTAATTAATTCATAAAAATATTTAAATGGAAAAGTTGACGTTACACTTTTATAGGCAGTCAGATATTCATTTTTTAAGAACATTAAACAGCTACAGCAGCAATGCAAAACCAAATGGCATCAATACGAAACATCACATCCAAATCAAAGTTGGAAATTTCTACAAAACTTACAAATTCCACTTTTGAAACACGCTGATTTTTAGTTTATATAACCAAACACCCATAACATTAAAAAGTGCAAAAAATCCCATTGCTTACTTCAAAATTCCAGTGCAATTGGCCTTTTGTTTATAAAAAAAACTTCTTACCTGTTCACGGGGGTTGGGCCAGCTCAGTGTTTTGAACGTAGCTCGTGTTTCCACTAAAGATACAAAGGAAGATGTCACGCTTCACCGCCGCCCCTGCCAACCACCGGCCCGCTACCGGACCCGCCCCCCCCCCCCAAATCCTCCCCTCCCCGTCCCATCGTTGTAGCAGCGGATTTGCTAACTCATTAAGAATCCTCTCCACGCTGCGCATGAGTTCAACAATTCTGAGTAGTGTGAGTTTCTATAAGGTCAACATTTGAGTTACACTGGACAAGTTAGTCATGAGAAATAACACTATGGTTGATTGAAATAAAATACCAAGAAAAATAGTTTCGTGATATGTTTTGGGTTAGTCTTATATGTCACCTATACTGATATTTTGCCATTTAAAGCTGCCCGATGTAACTTTTCTGCTTGTCTCCATAATGTTATTGCCTTGAAAGGAATGTTAGACTTTTCTATATCCATGGAGAAAAGCAAGGGACGCCACCATGTCAAGTTACAAGTCAGATCTGTGGAGCTGTGGCTTATTGTTATTTAAATTGACTTATATACTTATTTGTTTTTATTTTTGTCTGTATTTTAAACGGGGAGTCTATGAAAAGAAGAGTGCTTGCTTTGCTGAAAATACATGAATTTATGGTAAGAATCTTATTAAATACTTGTTTTTCCTTGGCTTACCAAACTTATCCACAAACTGCACATTTTTGAAATTATTTTTTAATTAGTTTTCGGATGTTTAAACTCGATTTTGTGATTATTTTCCTGAAGCCTAAAGTCATGTGTTCGCTTGCTGTATCATCAAAACATATTCACGGTCCATTGCTGGTATTCAGAAGTGTCATATCTTTACACGTTATCCCTTATGTGAATTCAGTCTTTATATTAGATTAATTTAGTGTCTGGATCAACAAAAATACTGACAAAGAAAGAGATTACACATCACTCACACAGTCTCTCAATTAGGAGTATGGTTTTCCGAGACGTCTGTGTGTTTACGGTTGGAGAACGATGGTTTTGCTGGAAAGACCTAAATTAGTGGTTAAGCATTGAAAAAGTCTAAGGAGCTTATGGGGGCCCGGGGTAATGAGGGGTGAGAAGGGGTGAAGGAGGGAGGGAGGGACGGGGGTAAGGTGGTAGTAGTAATGACTGTAGCCATCTGTCATCTGCGGCGCTTGTGAGTTCTGTATGATGCACTGACAGTTGTGTAATCCACCGCTCTGCTGTTTAAAGGCATGTGGCCGTGGAGGCTGGTCCATCACGCATATCTGACTCCACACGGCAAAATACCAATGAATACATGATGATATTTATGCCAAAAAAAAGTGAAATATTGACTTAAAACTAAATCTATTGTGTCATCTTTTTCCATGTATTCACTTCTACGTTTGAAGTTTATATTTGAAGTGAATCAACTTAAAAGTATACAACAAATCAACTGAAATAAAAGCATGAACATCTTACTGTGAACGAGCTTGGAATTATGGAATTATCAGTGATTAAACATTTGAATGAAAAAATATCATCATACATTTCATAAAGATGAATTCAGAAGATAAAGTCAGGTTTTAACTGTACATATACGTGAGAGAAAGAACTGCATAGTACAAAGAGTTGTGTAACATGCACAGACTGACTTGTGGAGAGGGCAGAGGTTGTGTTTTAATCAGAGCAGAGACACGAGGGACAGTGACCTACATCTCTCTGACAGATGTCAACACATAGGACGACTGTACACGTACTGTGTGCAGTGGTAGTACTCACTATTTGGTGATTACCGTCTCACGCCACGTGGCTCAAGAAGTATTAGGAACAAGAAAGAGTAATACCTGAATGTGCTACTACAATCTCCCTGAAGGCCAGTCCAGCTCAACATGCCACCTCCATGTGCACATATGCACAAAGAGAGGAATACCAGAGGTGACACGCCAACTTCCACTGCCACCTGGCACAGGCCTGGGCACAGACATACACAGGACAAGTGTGTTCTACAGCTGATGATGCAGTAGTAGTACAAACCAAGGAGACTCACATCACAAACTGCACCAAACCTTCCCCTGGTTCCCCAAAGCCAAAAGTCTCTTTTGCAGGCTGAACACAGTGATTATATTAACTAAACTATATTAACATTCCCAGTCTATGTCATCAGCCGTCCTGTGTTCTGCATTGAATTTCACCTTGATTTAGTATTGGCTTTATTGTAACTTTGCACAGCAAGATGTATTCACAAACTCTCCAGAATCCATCTGCCCAGGCTCTGACCCAGGCCATCAGACCAATCACAGAGCAGCATTGTAGCTTTTACTTCAGCCTATTTAGAGGAAATAAAGGGACATTTTGTTTTTGAAAAACATCCAGAGAGAAACACTTTGTGCATTTGTGGATGGATGTGCTTTTCTCTCAGCTGGATGTAAGAAAAGTTTGATTTCTCAGCTTGTTCTATTGTACTGTTTGTCTGAAAGTTTTTCCTTCTTTTTCACAATCCAAATCAAAATTCCCTCTGTTTTTCAAAATAGTCAAAACTCAACTAGACCAAAGTATTTCAATCAGTGTCACCATGTTTCTTTTGGTTTGTTTAGATGCTTCACCTTTGGCTTCTGCCCAAACCACAGGGCTGCTCTGCATTTGCTCCAGTCTCAGAGCCAGTGGTGAAGTTTGGAATTCACAAATATCGTTGGAAAATCTGGAGTGTTTAGTTTTTTTGATATTGTAAAAAATAAAAATGGTAAAGGTAACTAAAGCTCTAGTTTCATGTGTGAAGGTCAAAGTAGAAGCATTGGATTGTGCTCAGACCTTGGGTTTTTGTGTCAGAATTTTATAAAACACATTTGAAGTTACTATATCACACAATTGCTGTATTTTACACGTTGCCATTTATCATCCAGGCTCATCAAACTCTCCCTCCCTGCACCTCACCAAAGCTCGCCCTATACTTCTCATGTTATCTAAGAACAATGCCTCCGGAGCTGTATTGTCCGTGCTCCTGTCTGCTCCTTTGTGACTCTGACTTTGGTGTTAAGTAAACCCGACGTCCACGGCTTTAACCCGGGCTTGAGGAATGGCCCTTTCGGATCATTCGTCTTGGGGCTCATTAGGGTAGAATGTGGCTGTGGCTAAGACTTGGTTAAATCTGTGGGCGTTCTAGTGAGACGGACGCATCTATCACTTTACACACCTGTGCTGCTTAAGCCTGGATCAGATTTCACACAAAAAAAAAAAACAAAGCCTGATTTATTTCACCGCTTTAAGGGAACATAAAAGGGGAAACCAAGCAAAGGATTCAAACAGGCAGTAGAAGCATGACTGACACTAGTGACCAGTTTGAAGGGTCTGTGAGAGTAACTCATTTCATTATATAAAAAGACATAAATAAACCAAATTCAACACGCAATAACCAAGTCAATATTCTTTCTCACCATTAACTCACTCAGAGCTGTATTCATGCATGTTTCAGTATATTGTGCTGCTTTTGAGGCATCCGTTCAGAAACTTTTGTTACTTCAAATAAGTATGTAATGGAATTTCCCCACTGTGGAACTAATAAAGGCAAATCTTATCTTAAAAAGTCACTCAAGTAGAAGAATAAAGTAGTGATAATAATGTCACAGTACGTAACTTTATAGTCAAAACTGGCTAAAACAAAAGCATTAGTTTTGGTTGCGTTTTTTGCACTTAAAAACATAGAAAAACATGCATCCTTACTGAGCGGGCTTGCATCTCCACAAACCTGACCTGATTTGGTCTGAAGGTGGGCCTCCGTGTGCTCGTGTTCCCAAGAAAAAAAATGAACCTTTGGCTATAATCTTCTACACTGTTGCATAAAACATTTTTATTTCCACAGAGAATGTTTCGACCTATGGTTTTAACTTTCTATTTCCATGGAATCATGCAGATGACGTTCCAACTCGAGAACGTTACAAAGTATACCTTTAATGTAAATTGATTTAACATTAAATAATGCACAAAATCTGGTATTTTTCAAAGATAGGCCAAATCATTTGAAAAAACTACAACATAGTATCTGAAGGTAGAGAATAAGAAACACCCATGTTCAAATCATTTCATATTGTCCACATAAAGCTGCTTGTAGACTCATGTGTGAAGAGCTACTAAAGCTTTTACACTACTATTACTCAAGTAGGAGTAAAAGTATGGTGTCTGAAAACTACTACTACAGCTGTTAATTATGTAAAACTGTATTAGTAAATGAACACAAGTAAAGGTAACTGAATACTACTCACTATAGTCTCACTATACTACTGAATACTACTCACTATAGTCTATAATATATAGTTTTGTTCTTACCCCTGGTTCACCAAGTACTTTTTTAATGTACTTTTGAATATAGAATATAGAAAACTGTTGACAGACACTAATAAAAGACAATGAACCAACCTGAGTTTTCACCTGCAGTATATTACTGTGTGGTACATACTTTCCACAGTTGCTTCCAGTGCAAACCAAAAGAAGAACGATTTGATATTCTTTCAAATTGAATTTGGGAATCCAATAACCTTTTTCAATGTAATACATATGCTATTTCCATTTTCCACACTGTCCTGAGCCACAATGTCAAAATTGGTCTAGATCTAACTGGATCCAATCAGCTTTGACCTGCCCAAGAATTGTTCATTTCAGTTCTGCCTCGTTGAATATCATTCAAAAAGTGTTTATTCAGGGAATATTTATAAAGATGTTGGGCCAAACAATTGTGGTTAAATTGTAGTTAAACAGATAAAGGCTTTTGACAGCTCAAAGTACAGACTGTAGTATGAATATGATGCTGTTCTGGGCAGTATGCAAAAAGTACTATGTAGGAATAAATGTGATTCGTGGAGCAATATCAGAACTCCCACTAATATTATGGACTGTTGCATCACTTCCATTTATCTACGTCATCCAGGCCAGTGGTTCCCAAACAGTGGTGCATAGCAGGGATACACGAAAAAGACCCAGAGGAAGGAGGGTTTTTGGTATCGCCATTTTGTCACTATATCATCCTCATTTTTGTTATTTGAATCACGCATGCTAGTCTAAATGTTTTCAAAGTGGTTCATATACCGTACTTCCCGGACTATAAGTCACACTTTTCTCAGGAGTGCGACTTATACTCAGATGCGACTTATATGTGAAATTATTAAAATATATAATTTCACATCTTTGTTACTGTACTGCACTCTAGGCTTGTGTACAAATATGTACTATTCCTGTACCATTAAAAATATAAAAATTCAACATTATGGTACTGAACAAAAATGAACCCCCAAAAAAAAAAAAAAAAAAAATATTCTATCGAGTTTGATGACAGCCACACGGACGAGGAA
The DNA here is from genome assembly GCA_019594935.1 of Periophthalmus modestus. Lineage (NCBI taxonomy): Eukaryota > Metazoa > Chordata > Actinopteri > Gobiiformes > Gobiidae > Periophthalmus > Periophthalmus modestus. The sequence continues at coordinate 23,187,540 of JAIEZT010000012.1, read as the reverse complement.
GTGGAGCTTCATCCACCTCCAGAGTTGACGGAGTGCAGAAGTGACACCGAGGATGAAGAAATCAATGGATTTAGTGATTTGGAGTGAGATCGAGAGTAAACTTGTTAGCTTGTTTTTTGTGCTTTAGTTATCTGATCTTACGTTAACATACCAGACAGTTGTTCAGTTCTGTCTATGCTTCATGTAGCTGAATAAATATAAATGTGTTACGTTAGCTGTACTGCTATTCAGCCTGTTGTTCTCACTTTATTTTTATTATTATAACTTGCCTTTAGAATTTTGTAAAATAAATTTCTCCAAAAAAAAAAAAAATGATAAAACTTATACATGTGTTTTTTTTCTTCATTATGGATATTTTGGCTGGTGTGACTTATAATCCAGAAAATACAGTACTTAGAAGGGCACCATGTAACTTTTATGGTGGAGGGTTCAACACCTGCATGTTGTAGAAATGCTTTGAATGCTCCACGATATGGTGATACACTTATCTATCTCCATGGAGACGAGTGGGTGACGCCAAATTACTGTTCAGATCTGTGGAGATGTTTTTTTAGGCATAGACTGTATGTATATAAATGGACAGATGTAGCTAATGCACTAGCCACTGTGTTCCAAATAGAAAGTGACCTTGTGAAGTTCATACGTGATGTCAAAAAAATGAACGACCTTGTATTGACTTATCTTGCTTTTTTTTTTTTTTTTTAATTGCTGTAGACCTCTCTATTAAAAAGACCCAACCTGATCATTGTCAATTACACATGACTGAACCTCCAATTCCTTTAAAATGTGATCGATTGCCCAGCCCTAGATTGGAGACAGAAAAGCACTATATAAACGTAACAATCCTCACTATTTAAGTCCCTAGAGTAACACTAAAACACTTTGAACTGTCTGTGTAATCGCTCAGTCGTTCTGGTATGATCCATAGTAAAAGAAAAAATTGAATCTGTCAGCTGGACAAAAAGTTGTAGGAGTGAAGACGTTTCGCTGCTCATCAAAGCCACTACAACTTCTCCTTGACCATTTCACTGTATATTGCATCCAATATCCCCGTGTCTCCGCCCAACCTACGTGATGTTACCTCCCCCATACTAAAACAGCTCCTTATGTCAATCCCACATAAAAGCACTGAAACATGTCTCATTTCTTCAAGCGCTATTGGCCAAGTTCTGTTCACTCCAAGTCCTGTCACACAAGCTCACATGATACAGTCTGCAGATGGGACTGTGGTGTAAATGATCCCTACTGAATAAACCTTTATCAAACGCCATGAAGCCACTCGAGGGTTTTAACAGTGTAGCTCATGTCTTCCATCATAATCTGCCCATGGTTTGGAGTGGACTAGATGAAGTGCAAGTATTTTGGAGGTGTTCTTTTAGCTTGTAGTAATATTGTATTGTCAGTTTAAAAGCAATGGTACGTTTTATTGAGGTTATTTAGCTTTACTCATTAAAAGGAACTGTATGTAACCTGTGGTCTTACTGGAACTAAACACTAAACTCTACTTTCTTTTCGTTACTTAACTGTGCATATGGTATTTTAATAGCACTGTATATAGTTCCTGGTCATTCTTTGGCATCTTTTGTGCAAACTAGGTCAATTTGAAGCTTTTCTGGTCAAAAACATCTAAATCTAAAAGTGTGCCAGTGGCCACTGTCGTTTTTAAGTAATTGGTGACATCACGAAAGACTGCACTGATTATTGCCAGGTGTTTCTGATTACCAGCACCTGGCTCCAGGGGCGGAGTTTGCAGTGTGGATACATGTTGGACCAATCACACTGTTCCTTACTACCCCCAGGCCACGCCTCTTTCCCAGTTTAGCAGTTGTTGTTGAAATGTGGTTGTGGACTGAGTTTTGGTGTTTAGTCCCACTTTTAAAAAGGTTCTATATTTACAACTGAACCTGGATTGCCAGTGGCTAAACCTGCAAGTTTTAGCCACAGCCACAAGCAGAGGCTGCACTAGCACTGATTCATGATTGGCTGCAGATGTGTTTATGTTGTGAGGATTCAGATCAGAGAGAGGCCATTTAAGTCCTTTTCAGCATTGAAATTGGCAATCCAAATAAAAGACTCATGTGAGGCTAGATAATAACATAAACAACTTGGCCACCATGTTCAATATTTTTATCATTTAGAATAAATACCATCAGTAACAGCAACATGATTTAAACATGTTTATCTCGTATCAATCGGACACAGACTGGGGTGGGTATTTTTAGTCTATACCAGGGGGAAAAAAAATGCAATATGGTGAAGCAAAAACTTAATGATGCTATCACGTATCACTCAATCACTCCTTCACACCTGCAAAATGAGTGACACGCCATTTCTACAACCTTATGTCATCCATGCTCCACACGACACTCCATACATATACAAAAACATGACACAAAACTGTACACAACAACTTTACAAACCTGATGCAATGTCTCATTGGTAGGATTGTGTTTTGATAGCTCTCTGAAGTGAGCGCAGAGGAGAGACTCGAACTAAAATTAAACTCATAAAATACTTAGTTTTGGGTGAACATAGCATTTTCACAACAATAAAAGGTAACATGTTGATCTAAATATCTTATGCGTTAGCAGTTCATCAATACCCTATAGAACAGACATGTCCAAACTATGGCCCCTGGGCCAAATGCGGCCCTCAGAACAATAGTTTTGGCCCTCAGGCTTCCAGGTGAATTGGTCCATATTACCAGTACTTTTTACTACAAGTTTTTGCTTTTTAATCTACCTTAATAAAGCCAATATCAAATATTTAGTCTATCCAAGTGATGAGACATGAGTCGGCTCTTTTGAATGGTTCTTTAACATGGATGGTTGCATCCAAATCTTTTTTTTTTTTTTTTTTTTTTAAGAGACAAATCTTTTTCCTTTCCATTCGTATGCATTTTATACTGAACCAACACAAGAATCAGCACAGAAGCAGAGCCGGTGACACAAGTGAGATTTTGTGCACAAAAACATGTTAACACATGTGTGTGTTATTGTTCATAATTACAAAGGGTAAACTTACTCCCACTCGCACTTTGAACAATTTTAAACAGATCTGAGCCTTGGTCGTTTCTCCCTGTGATTAGTTTGTTATTAAAATGAGTTATCATATTGGCTTCTGCCACATAAATAAACTGAAGAGCCAGTCCTTTGAATGGCTCTTTGAAATGACCAGATCCAAAAAATTCTGATCCCAGAAAGTCTCATCACTAGTGTCACGTTGGAAAGACTGGACTCAAGTGCAACACAAAGAGTGCAGGCAAATGTCTTAAGTGTAACGGAAAGTGTCCTACAAACTGGTAGTTCAGAATGTTGTAAATCAGGCAAACAACAACTAAGGAATATGTCTTATTCAACATTGAACAGAAATATCTTCCAAGACTGGGAATTCTACAAGAGAAACAGGATGGGGAAAATAAACTCAAGAACAGGGACAAGGCAGATTCAGAATTTCCGGATAAATGTATTTCAGAAACGGGGCGTGAGAGTTGCTGTTGTCAGTTCAACAATCTAGCAGGAACTAACTGAAGTGAGGGAGTATATATAGGCAATCCTGGGCTGATTACCAAAATGAGAGGCAGCTGCAGGGAAAACCAGGGAGGTGACAAAAGAAGGACTGGAACATGGAGCTTGATTGGGGGAAACAGAACTATCACAACTAGTCTGTCCTCTTGAGGACCTAAGCTTGATTGGGTTGGCAAATTTCAGAACTGTACACACCGACTAGTCCCTGGATGTCTCTCTTGTCAGTGTTTTGATATGCTCTGATAGAAAAGTTTGGAAACTGCTGCTATGGAATTAAAATCCCCTTTCTTTAACAAAGAAGAAACAATGTATTTCATTGCCATAGGTTTTACATTTTTAACTTCTATCTTTTAATTAAACTTTTTAGAAGTCCAGGGCAGTACCTGGAGGATTAAAGAAAAGATTGAAGGGGGAGGAGGGTCCAGGTCTGGACATATGGAGCAGTGTGATTGTTACTCTCAGTTTTATACATTTTTGACCAGAAAGCTACAAACGTTCCCTGTTTGCGCTAAAATTGACAAAAACAGTAGATTATGCTATTCAAACACCATATACACAGTAAAGTAGAAAAAAATTTTGATTTAGTGTTTAGTTCCACTTTAAGGAAATTGTCCTCTGCATTTGACCCATCCTTCAATAAGCACAATGGACAACTGCTGGAGCACTGCAGTGCCCAAAATAATATTTTCCACATTTTGAGCTCGGATTCTTGGGAGTACAGTTTAGTCTGGGTTGAGTTCTTGCTTCACTTGGTTTAGATCCTGTTTAGTATCTGTCTAGCACTGGTTCTGTCCAAGTTTTTAATCCCTGTTTAGTGTCTTTGGTCATATAGTGTTAAAGTGCCAACAACAGGTTAGAGTATTAATTTCTGTAATTTCACTACTATTTTACAAAAAATCTCGTCTATTTTTTTTTCTAGTTTTGTAATTTTTTTTTACATTTATAATGTTACTTCATGGTTGAACACAGGCTGCAGATATGACATACATAAAGGTATGTTTCCTTAGCAACAACAATGTTAACATGGGCCAAAACATGTTTAAATTACACAGTTATGATCTGACAAATAGAAATAAATGACATAAATTAAATCAATTTTTAAACTGTCATAAAAATATCTTCCTTGTGCGTAAATTGTCTCTCGATGTTGTAGAGTTGATAACAGTTGAGGGCACAGTTAGAGGGATTCTGTTTTAGAACTCACTGCTACTTCCTGTATTTTTGTACTTTTCTTCAACTTTTTTTCCACACAAAATGCCACTTAACTGATGAAAACGTATGATGAATGTTTACTTCAGACACTACCTCACCAAACAAAGTAATAATTAGAGAAATACATTCATCCATCTTCTTCCGTTTATCTGTGACCCAGCCCTGGATAAACAGAAGAAGATGGATAATCAAGGTCTCCCAGACTTCCACCACCCCGGACACTTCCTTCAGCTCCTCTGGTGGGAACCCAAGGTGCTCCCAGGCCAGCCAAGAGATATAGTCCCTTCAGTGTGCCCTCAGTCTGCCCTGGGTCCTGGCCTCAGATTAGGAGGATCTGATTTTCATCCCAGCCGCTTCAGACCCAGTAAATATATTAATCTGTCAAACGCACTTTAACTCGGTCGATTCTTGGTGACCGAAATAGTTAACCCTTCTACCTCACAGCAAACAGGTCCCAGGTTCAATACCCGCACCTGTCATTTCAAGCTGTATCTCCACACCTTACAGGGCCCCAGACAAGCGATTTTCAAAAGATTTTTATTTGGGTGCATCAGAACATGATTTGAGTCCTTCAAAACCCACCACTTATTTAAGCCATCAAAACATATTGTTCTTCAATAGTAAGGGCTAAATAAATAACTTGGTGCATTACTTTTAGCCCTATGTACGATTCAGTCTATACTACACACTTACTAAAGGAAAAAAAAAAAAAATAAAATTTCAACAGTGACAAGTTTTATCTTTTGAAAGATGTTTATTTGATCAAATAACACTGAGAATTTACATTTTCTTTAAGTTCAAACAGAATGACAGAATGAAGTCTATAAGTTTAATTAATAAGCTATTAAATAAATATTAGCTTCACAAACTAGTCAGAGCGAGAGGTCTGTGCTTTTAAGGATCTTTACAGTTCACTGTAGGTGCAGAGTGAGACCTCTTTTTTTCAATTTTAATAGAAAATCTTTTGCAGTTTACATTTATTTTCTTTTTGACCTCGAGCATCAGCAGCCTCATTTGAGTAACTGCACACACGGTGGCGGATCTGCAGGTCTTTAAAGGTAAATACAGTATCTCATTCACAAATAGATGAAAAAACCCAAACGTATGAGCTCTGATGTGCCTTTAACTCTGTGCACCAGAGCATGACCTTTTTTTTTTATTATTTTTATTTGTCAGGGCCCATGTACAAATTCATTAATCTTATATTTAAAAAAAGACGATTTGCACTAGATTTTGCTACTACTACTTTCCATCTGCAGTTTCTGATCGACTCTAGCAATCTGCAGAGGTGAGGGAAATGAGAGAGAATTAACTTTTTTTTTTTTCCATTCAGTTGTCATTTAAAACAATTATTTACATCTGTTTGATATAATTTAAAGGTCATATAAAAACACAGGCATTTTAAAGGTATTTTGCTGAATTGACTCTTGTGAGCTTTAAGCCATGTTAGACTATTGTTATCTCCTCAAAAACATACCTACAGTTGTGTTTGGTTTAATTCAAACATGTTTAAGTAACCCTTTATTATTAGTCTACTTACATCACCAAAGCTCAAAACGTACTGTTCCACCTTGTGATGTCATGAAGCAGCAGTTGTCAAGTTACAGCAGCTACCTTTTACCTTTTTGTTCGGTAAGAGATCAGCAATTCCAGGACTGAAATAATCAAAATGATTCCAGTGAAGGTGTGAAATCACAAGGTGGAACAGTGTTTTCAGTTTGAGAGAAGAACTCAGCCTAAATATGTAGAGTTTGTGTGTTAAACGTGTGAATGAAACAAAACACAACTCCAGGTATGTTTGCGATGAGGAAACATTATAACATAGATCAGAAAACGGCGTAATATGGGACCTTTAATCCGTGTACATAATGAGGAGAGAGGACGCAGGAGAAGGGATGTGATGAAATTTTAGGCCCAGACTGGTCGCACTCTGGAGTCCTGCATTGACCACACCTCCATCTGTGCAGCACATTCGGCACTACATTCCTCCCGCTAACATGTCTCCTCACCCCATTACCAAACAGAAATAAGCCCCTTAACGTTGGAAGTCCTGCCTGGATTTTACCTACTCACAGTCATGTTACGATGAGGAATCCAGCTTGAGCTTTTGTAGTTGAACCTGCAGTCTCTGGGTCAACAGTGTCTCGGTTCACAGCGGTCAAACAGATGGCCATTCGTTCATATAAATTATCCATAATGCATCACGGGAGTTTGAAAGAAACAAGACATTTCAGAAATGTGAGTTTGGACAAGTGTGTAGTGTCTAAGCAAATGCAGGGTTAACAGTTGTGTCGCAAGATTCAAAGCCATCCATCCCTTTTTGTTCGAAAGCTCAAAATTTTACTTGAAAAATGAATAATGCTAGATGTTCTGAAAAGGCAACAGGTGAGCCTAAAATCTCTGAAATGTCTGAAGCTGACGCTGGAAAATAACAGGGGAAAACATGGACCAATGCTGTGGACCCATCTACTAATCTTCAGCAAGGGTTTGTAAGGAACTGTAACAAGTGCATGCTTTAAAGTCCCAGTTTGTAATTAAATTGGCTGACCCCTGTTGTATTCTCACATACCACCACTAGAGGCTGTCTCCGTCACTGCTGTCTGATGGTGTGTCAGCTTTGGACAGAAGAAGACCAGAGAGCATACGTGAGTCTGAACAGAGGCCAAGTGAGAGGAGGGTGGAGGGGGAACTGGCTTCTCATCCTCCATCTACTGACAACAACATCAAATAAAGTTACAGATCGTAGCTTTAAGCCATCAAAGAAAAATATTGAAAATACTATTTCCATAAATACAACACAAACAGTTTTGTGCCATTGTCTGATATGTTTAAAAAAATCCCAGAAAGTGTGATGATTGAGACATGCTTAATAAATAAATAAATAAATAAATAAATAAATAAATAAATAAATAATCATAAAAATAATTAAATAAATTAATAAGTAAAATAATAATCATAATAATAAATTAAATTAAATTAAATTGAATTAAAAATAATAATAATGTATTTACAATTTTAATTATTTGTACTTTAAGTTAATACCAAATCGAAATATATTCTGAATGTTGACATAAAAATATAAGTTTGAAAGTTGAAAGATCCTTCATAAACTTGAGTGTTGTGTTCTTTCCTTTATCTATGCTTAGCTGATCTATAGGCATCTACAAAATCTGTAACTGCTGTGTTTCAGATGACACCACGACATTCTACAGGCCAATAATATTTAATACAGATGGGGAGCAGCCAAAATGCATATTGTTAAAATGCAGACTTTTGTTGTAATATCGTCTAGTCACTAATAAAAATGATTAGGTTCAACATTTGGGAATTCAACTTTTACATATTTCATAGCAAAGGACGGTATAATTAATAGAAACATGTCTCTTGCCCCTCATCTGCGAGTATGACATCATCACATTATAAAATCTAAAAACCACCAGTTGCATCAAAACAGCTTCAGTAATTAGTCTTGTAACTATGATCAATAAAAGGCCTTTCTATGTGAATCAGTACTTTTCATTTTACAAAAAGCAAAGTGTGTCTTTGATTCATTCATGTTGCACTGTATATTTACGTAGCCATTCCCTCATTGTTTTACACACATGCTGTAATCCTTCTTCAGCAATAACAACCGGAGAATAAAGTGAGAAATCGGATCCAAATGTTCTCATAAAACCACTGCCAAGTGTGTCAAGTTTTATCGATCCAGTCTGCAAGAGAGACCAAATATAAAACTTCAAAGACTAAGGACTTTACAATGGGGAATGGTTTAAGTTAAGTTAAAATCTACTCAGTGCAGTAAAAACCTGTCCCAGTTTGTCCGAATGTAAACCTACCTCACCTTTATGGATATGTCTTTGAGCTGGTAGCTGTAAAAATGGTTCTACATAAAAAGTCTGCAGGTCATGTCATAGGTTACATATTGCTATTGGTCAAAAACAGTCAAAATCGGTGTCTAACGTTTTATTTTATTTTTATGTGATTTTATGCTCTTTAAAGGTGCACTGTGTGACATTTTTGTGGGAGTTCCGCCGTTTCCTTGTTTCCATGGAGATGCCATTGTTTTGCCTGTAATGTTGCATACAGGCAAAATTAAATAAATTTTGGATAAATATTGGATTAAATAAATACATTTATTTTGTATTTATTCAATCACAGATTATTTTTTATTGTTTAAAAATACCTTGAGAAATATGCAATACTTTAGTGAGCAGATCTGACCTGTAATTTGGCCTGGTGTGAATCAACTTATTGTCTTCATAAAGAAAAATATGGTTAATGCCATAGTGTGGAACGTTTCACACAAAGCAACAGTGGAAGAAAAGAAGTCACTGGATTTGTGTAAAATAATATGGAAAGCGGTTGTGTGCAATAAAATAATGTTTAGGCTTTGAAAAGCAGTTAATACCCTCTGCTCGTATTTTTTTTTTCATAACACAAACATAACTTTGTCATGTTGATGAAATGTGATTTTTTTTAAAGATGTTTTTTTTATGATTTCATTCAGTCTACAGGCCTACATTAAAACAGTCTTTAGTTTTCCACAGTCTTGTATTGTCTAAAATGAATCACACACACAGAGAGCACAGGGACAAACGGCCTGGTAGGAGATGGACAGTGTGAAGACTGATGAAGAAGTTCTGGTGTCTGTGGAGAGAGCATAACCACACGATTACCATTTCATTATCTACTTTGTGTTTTTCTCATTTAAATACAGCACTCAGACTGTTACTCTTTAATACAACAACGGACCAGTTCAGGACACAATCACAGGGAACAATTCAGAAAATGCAGACAGAATACTCACTATGTGATTATCTTCAACTTTAGGCATTCAGTCACAGGTAGGGCATCAGGTACCCCCTGCAGATACAAGTGATGGCATTTTTTACTAGGCAGGATCTGTATTTGTGTATATGGGAGTAAAAAAAGGACCTTTTAAATAATTTGAGTTGGTTCATTTACTTTGTCTGGGGCCTGTGTTCTGGTGGGTCTCAAAAGTCCTGTCTTTTTCTGAAAAATACAGGAATTTTATTGTCTTTTTTTTAACGGATGTAATATTTGCAAAATGGTGCTGTACAAAATCACTAAACATCAAGTATAAAATGTGTTAGCTTACCTGCAGCTCTGGGTCTTTGTTTGCAGACTCTGTGGAAGCAACAAATTCCAATATCAGAACAAATGTAGATGGGGAAAAGGGCAGTCATGCTAACAATATGTTTCATACAGACGAACCTGACATTAACCTTAACCAAATAAAGCACACACAAACATGTGTTTCAGTCTAGGAATGAAAGCTTGCAAAATCTTTGAAAAAGTCTTACCTCCAGATGAGTTGTCACAGTCCTCATGGATCCACACTGCAGGGCCCACTGCTCCTGTACCTGTCCTGTGTCCTGTGGGAGGGAGGAGCTTCACCACAAATGATAACAAAGTCATGTTTTCACGGCTTTATTAAAACATGCAGGTCTAACCTCAGCCGCAATCAGGCTGCTTTTGTAAGACTTAAATATGTTGGACAGAGAATCGTCATGTTAATGTAATAACATTTGTGTTTGCAATTTGAACCATGTAGAAAAAAAGTGACATAGTGCACTGTTAAGATCATTAAGTACATCTGCCTATTGCAATGCTTAGAATACTTTACTAAGTTTGTATCATTTAGTGATTTCCTCATTTCATGTGGCATAGTTCTTAAGTCAGATGTCCTCCCTGATACAACCCTCCCCAGATGATGGAGCTGGCACAGTAACATTTACTCATATACCGACATTGTTTTGTTTGAATCCTGAGATTGGGTAGATCACTATTTTTTTAATTTCTATATTAAAAAAGGGTCAATTAACCACTGTATTATTTAATATCCAACTTTCAAAGTATGAGCTGAAGGTATGCAAATTATTATTATTAGCTTTATCAAACATTTTAAGCACTACAAAGCCCAGTGGACTACACTTGCACTGAGCCTACAAGCATAAATATATTTAAATCGATACAATGTCTAGACGGTGAATGGGCACACATATTAATGCTATTTCCACATAAAAAGAAACAGATAGACAGCTTTAAATGTGGAGATTGGTGTCATCTAATAAAAGTGGTTTCAATGTGATTCTGTTCCTATTAGATTGAATGGAGTGATAAAGGTGAGGAAAGGAGGCCCATTTCAAACTCATTAAAATGAATGAGACAAAGATTGGGTCAGATGTTTTTATCTGGAACCAATGGGAATTCTAAACTGACTGAACACGATTTGTGAAGCCAGGCCTGAAAGAAAAGTATTGGCATTTTGCTTTGCTCTTGCCAGTGTGTGTGCTTCTGACCATGTTTTCCTGAACTCGAAATACTTGCCTCTCTGCTGTGCAAGTCATCACCAGTATATCTTCATGTAATTAATTTGATTTTGTATTTTGTCCAGAATGACATCTGTGAGTATTTTTGTACAGAGGGATATCAGTGTGGTCACCACGCCCTCTGTCACACCTTCAACCAGCTTCATTTCAGTGATGCTTGTGAAATGAAAGAGCTCATTAGTCACTTATTATTTTGAACAAAATCTCTTGCAATGTTTTTCAGTCCCCTGTCATTTTTTTTTTTTTTTTTTTTTCTAGTTTCCATATTTGCCTTTTTTGTTTTGATCCAGGCAGACCTCTGGGTGACGGGCAAGGAAATTCAATTAAAAATAAAATTTTGAGGTATTTTTTATAGCAATATATTGTTTTAAGATATTGTTATAAAATAGAAATATTCTCTGACCATGGTGTTCAAAATTGTATTATTATTATTATTATTATCATTATTATTTTATCTGTAGGCCTCCAGGCCTCTGTTCACTCTTGGAAACCCTTTCTGTCTTCCACCCACTGCTTCTCCTTCTCCCAGTGCACAAGTGGTGAATTGGGGCCTCATTTATAAACCCTCTGTACTCACAAAATGCCATGTCAAAGTTGGTATTTATAAAAACAACTTGAACATGAAACATTGCGCACCTCCATACAAAGTCTGGAGCTGGCGTACACAGTACGCACTTTTTACATGACATTGCTCAGAGGTGCAGAGATCATCGAGGAGGCGCAAGGAGACAGAGTTTGAGGAAGTCATGTTATGACCTTATTTTCACTGTAAAACACAGTAACACAGAATCTACTGAACTGTGAGCATTTAGCCACTAGCTTGTGTGAAAACAAGCACAGTTCATTTGAGTATTGTAAATTTTACAGCGTTGCAATCATTAAAGTGAAATGATAGGTGTGCACGCAAACATGTTCAACTAAGATGTTGGGTCAAAGAAGCAGAGCTCAGGTCCACACTCCTGTGTCCTCTGTTACAGCATCTTGCCCCTCCCTCTTTGCCCCGTGTGTTAGTCAAACCTGGATATTATCGGCTCATGTTTAGATAAATCTCATTCAGGACTCACTTTGCATTGTCCTTTTATGATGAAACTGAGGCGTTAAAGGGGCGTGATTTGAAGTAGGATCATATGTGCAGATTGCGATTGAACGCCCTAATCCACTTTATTTATCCAATGTATATTGACATCTATTTAATTGTACAATATTACTTTTTAATTTTTTAATCATACTTGTCCCATATACACAGTCACCAAACATTCTGTGCTCCCCCTGTCTACTGCCTGCCTACTATTCTGGCCCTAATTCATGTAATCATCACAGAAAAGGTTTCAACTGTAACATTTATCCTTTATTGGATGAAAGCCTGACACTTGACTGCAGGAGTGCACTGAACAACTACGACAACATCAAACCCATCTGCTGACACCTTGTGTATGGTGTTTTAGTAAAGGGTTGAATGAAAAAAAAAAAAAAAAATCAAATTGTCAATAGATAGAAGTTGCACTATGTGACTTTCCTGGTACATTTTCTGGTGGAAGTTACATGACCTGCTCGTTTCCATGGAGATGTTTTTGGTTAACTTGGAACGTTCCCCAGTATGGTATTAAATGTATCTGTCTCTATCTATCGCCATGAAGAAGTGCAGGGACAACAACAGGGCAAGTTAATACATGTCAGATCTGTGGAGAGGTGACCCTATATTTTTAGCAATATACAGCTGTAAATTGAAAATGTTAGCTAGATACGTTTAATGCCATTCTCTGGTACATTTCAGAGAATCTTCATTTAGTGACTGATCCTACACCAGAAAAGTTACATAAAGCTTTACATAAAGTTTTGTTTTTTTTTTCTTATCCCCATGGTACAGCTCTTTTAACTATCTTACCCTCATCTGGAAAATTACATAGAGGACCTTTTAAAACTAAAAGGAATATGTTGAGAGAAAAAATATAACATTTTACTTCTATTAACTGCTAACACAAAACATATTTAGATTACCATGTTACGTTTTTATTATTTTGAAAATGCTATTCACAGAGATATTAACATGTTTTATAAGTTTCACTTTGGTTTATGATGCTCTGAATCTCTCCTCTTTTTGCTCTCGGTGCTAAGTCACTCCTCCTTCAGAGCGCTATCACACCACAATCGATGTGCAGCCCATTAATGAAACTACTGCACATCACATCAGGTTTGTGAAGTTTTTGTAATGCAGTTTTGTATCATGCTATTTATGGAGAATTGTCGTGTGGGAGCATGAGTGACGTAGGCTTGTGGGCGGAGCATCGTACAGAATCCTACAGCCAACCATAAGGAGGCTTCGAATAGTGCCCTGGAAAGATTGCTAAATTTCTGAAACATACATGGATGACATCTAAAGCCTCTTCACACATGTTTTTGATGAGGGAATGAAAGAAAAATAATTGCATAATACCCCTTCTTTAAATACTGAGTCACAAAAGATATGAACAAAATCACCTTGTCAGTTTTATCTTGTACATATTTGACCAAGCTCAACAAAATAAAACACCAGACACCAGAGATGTGTGTAAATTATTCATTAGCATAGCAAAGAGTAAGGTCCCAAAATAGTATACTACAGCGAGTTTCCAAATTTAGGTTAGTGGGACAGACAGCCATCTTGTCTGATCGCTGGGCTCCCATGGGGGCGTATCTTCGACTTCAAAGCGTTGCGTCTCTCATCAGTATGGACACTTACTGCAATGTTTAATAATCTAACCACAAGACGCCATCAAAGGAGTCAGGCTATAGCTGCCGTCTTTTGACTGTGAATTCCACTATAGAATTCATCAATGTCATTATTTCCATATGATAAAAGTCTATTTCCTGATTCATACACAGTGGAAATGTGCGGATTTATGTTGGCTGTAATTAAAATTGTGCATTCTAAATTTGTGTCTAGAAAAGAAATTCATTTGTGTTTTAATTACCTTAAACAATTGAATTTAAAGGGCTCATATTACACTATTTTCTGATCTGTTATAATGTTGTTTTGCTCATCACAAACAGACCTGGAGTTGTGTTTTATTCATTCACACACATGTTTTACACAAACCCTGCATATTTAGACTGACTCTCGGTTCCACTTTGTGATGTCATGTGGTAATACAGCAAGTGCTCCACTGTGTTTTTAAACTCCATACACCTTCAGTAGAATCATTTGGATCATTTCAGCCCTGCAATTGCCCATCTCTACTGAATAAAAGGTAAAAGGTCGCTGTTAACATAACATGACATCACAAGGTGGAAAGGAGCATTATGAGATGTAGACAGACTAATAATAAAAAGTTCCTCAAACATGTGTGAATGGAACAAAACACAACTTCAGCAGAGAGCTTTTTGATTTAGTGTATATTTTTTACATTAGTTGTCAATGGGATGTTGCTGCTCTGTATAAATGTAGGACCAAGCACGTGACCAGATTAAATCAAAGTGAACAGGTAACAAAAGACATAGTAAAACGAGGTAAGACAAATAATTACCTTGGAATTGCCAAGTCCTACTAAACTAACTGTAAAAGATACCTGCTAACTTGAAAACTACCACTTCATGACATCACAACATGGAACAGAACATTTTCAGCTTTGGAGATGTAGACAGCGTAATAATAAAGGGTTACTCAAATATGTGTGAATGAAACAAAATACAACTCATTTGATGATTTAACAACATTATAACATGGCTTAAAGCTCGCAAGACTCAATTTTGTGCAATGTAAAAAAAAAAAGTCCTGTATAATCATGAATTGGCCTGTCTCTCTGCTGCACTTTGGAAACAGTTTATAAAATGTGCTGTACAAATGAGTGGATTGGAATGTTCCTTGTAACGTATGGCAACAGTCAGCTTCCTTGTAACAATCCCCATGGAGGAGATGAAAAAGGTTCCACTGTGCACCTTTAAAGTGAAATTGAAATAAATAAGACACTGAATTAATAGTGACTAATCCCAAATGCGTCATTATAATTCCTGACCTGCCTGATTTCCTTTTCCCCTAGGACGCTCCTCTGGTCAAAGCTTGCAGACACCTGAACATATTGAGAGATGACGGATGGGAGTCAGCTGTTCAAAAGCGTGGCCAAATATTCCTGCTCCTAATAACTCATAAAGCGCCATCACTACAGACCCATGTCATAGAATGTCAGCCACACTTTTTTATTCTGCCCTAAGACATGTTTTCTTGTCATAAGTCTGTAAGAAATGAATAACGTTGTCCTCCAAAGCGAAAGTAGTGAAGCTCATGTCCCATAGATCTAGGCAGCGCTCCCTAGAGAGTAGTGAAAACATGTCAATGGGTTCACGTACAAGTCTCGAAAACTTAGTTACAATCATATATCGCGCTATTTTCTGATCTATGCTATAATGTTGTTTCACTCACATAACACACAAATCCTGCACATTTAAGCAGATTTTTTTCTCACTAACAAAAAACACTTTTATTGTCTGTACCAGCTTGTGATGTCCTGCGGTAACACAACCTTTCACTAGAACCATTTGGATAATTTTAGGCCTGGAATTGCCAAGCTTGAATGAACAAAAGGTTAACTTAAAAAAAAATCTACCACTACATGCTCACAAGAACGAGATTTTAATGTAGAGATGTAGACCACTAATAAAAGGGTTACTCAAACATTTAAATGAAACACGAACTCCAGGTCTTTTTTTCAGTGCGTTTTTTTTAATCCATAAAAATCATCATGCAGTACATTTTTGAGTAAATGCCAAAAAATCATCATGCGTAATTGCCCCACCAGCGGACAAAGTTACAAAGTGCAACTTTAAACATGTATTAAGCATAAGTGTTATCCATGGGTTTCAGAATGATGAACAATTACGACCGTTGCCCTAGTGATTAACAAAATATATCTTTTGAATGGGTAAAAGTCCTCAAAATATAACAGGAAACTTAAACCCAAGCTGAATTACACGTAGTACATTTATATGACCAAAAAGGATATGTCTTCCTGTTCCTCAGTCGAAATACCAAATCTTTGTACACCTCTGATTTACTGCACAGCCCTGAGCCTGTTCAAACTCAGAGACAACAGTATTCCCCTTCACAGAGTGTCAGAAAGCGCTCATCTGGTTTTCCCATTTCAAACGCCCACCTGCCGAACACTGCGGAGGAAGGAGCGGAAAGTCCTGGTTCAGAGACTGGAGGGGGAGACGGGAGAGAGAGAGAGAGAGAGGGGAGAGAAAGAGGGGGAAGGGGGTCTCCGAAGGTCCCGAGGAGTCTACGGTCTTCGGGTTAGACTGTGAACCCGTAGTCTAGCCGTGACACAGAAAGCATGATTAAAACCAGAGAAAGAGAGAGGAAGTGGAGATCGACCGACTGGAGCCGACAGGAATAGACCGGACGGGTGCTGGGTAAAATGTGTAAGAACAAGCCATTCAGAGATTCAGAGGAGGGTAAAGAGAGAGTTTGTGCTATGGTTTAAAATATGAAAGCGAAACTACTCAGATGTCGTGTATGTGTCTGGGGAAGTTTATGAAGCTGACAGCAGTGTGAAATACGGTGTACAAATGCATGGAATTTCCACTACAATTTAGGGCACTACCATTTTTGATTTAGTGGCCATGGCTTAAAAGTAAAAAGTTGACCCCTGAATTATCAATCTTTCTTTGATTTATTTGCTTTTGTAAATGGTCGTAAGCAGTGACCCCATGAAAAGAAAAATAGTTCATAGAGCAGACCTGAAGACACCTAAAGAGCGACTTCTACACGTCCACTGCAAAATGGACTCTTGTGAGCTTTAAGCCATGTTAGATTGTTGTTACCTCCTCAAAAACATACCTGGAGTTGTGTTTTGTTTCATTCACACATGTTTGAGTAATTAGTCTGTCTACATTGCCATGTTTTTGATGAGAAAACATTATAACATAGATCAGAAAACAGCATAATATGGGACCATTTAACAAAATCTATAGTGAATAAATGAAAAATATTCAAAGGCCAAAGTCAGAGCGTTGTGCATGTCCAAAATGTTCCTTCGAAAAGTGCCTTCCCTGGAGCTAAAAACTCCCCAAAATTATGTCTCTAGTCTTCTAATACACATATCCTCATTCATCACATACCTCTACATATATTGCCTCTGTATATTGTAAAAAAAGACTTTTCCATGCTGTCTTCTTGTACTTCTAAAAGCTGTAACCCATCTAACCTTAACAGCCTCCGTTTAACTAGCCACTGGCCTGACCTCATAATGATCCCACTTGAAAGAGTGTAACTAAAGGAGGGCTCTGGACTTTCCAAGGGCTGGGGATGTAGAGATGTTTGGTTTTCCATCAAGTTCACATTTTTGGAAAAGGCTCATTCTTACTTTCGAGTTATTCTTTTATTAGTTTATTTTAACGGATATGATAATTTGTTTGCCTCCCTCACTAGTTTTGGTTAATTCCTGTAATAGGTCTTGTCACCTCCAGTCTCTCTCTCTCTAAAACCTTCAAATCAGGCTAGAAATCCAGGGGTAATAATGAAGTCAGACTTGAACTTTAACAGCCACATCAAATCAATAACATCTGCAGCTTTTTACTGTCTAAAACATTGTGAAAATCAAATGTATACTGTCAAAACCAGACTTTGCGAGACTTATTTAGGCATTTGTTTCCAGTAGAATAGACTACTGTAATGACCTGCTCACTGGCCTCTCCAAACGAGCCTTAAGACAGCTGCAGTACATCCAGAACGCTGCTGCTCAGGTCCTGACTAGAACCAGGAAGTACGAGCACATGCGTCCTGTGCTCAGGTCTCTGCACTGACTCCTGTACCTCAGAGAATAGACTTTAAAGCAGCTCTGCTTGTGTAACAAGTCTCTTCATAACCTAGCTGCAAAGTACATCTCATGTTAGTGCCATATGAACCATCTCGCACTCTGAGGACTGAAAAGTCAGAAGTTTACACACATTTCATTAGTATTTGGTACCATTGTGTTTGAACTGTATGACTTGGATCAAACATTTTGGCTTGCTTCTCACAATATTTAGGACTTTTGGCCTAAATATTTTGGCCCATTCCTCCTGACACAACCGGTGTAACTGAGCCAAGTTTGTAGGCCGCCTTGCTCACACATTTTCAGGTCTGCCCATAAATTTTCAACAGGATTGAGATCAGGGCTTTGTGATGGCCACTCCAAAACATTGACTTTGTTATCCACCCCCATATCTCACAGTTGGGATGGTGTTCTCAGGCTTGCAAGTTTTCCCCTTTTTCCCCCAAACATAACAATGCTCATTATGGCCAAGCACTTCAATTTTAGTTTCGTCAGACCACAGGACATGTCTCCAAAAATTAAGGTCTTTGTCCCTGTGTGCATTTGCAAACTATAATCTTTTTAAAGTAATGGCTTCTTCCTGCAGAGTGGTCTTTCAGCTCATGTTGTACAGTACTCGTTTCACTGTGGATAATGACACACTCTCACCAGCTTCAGCAGCATCTTCACAAGGTCTTTTGCTTTTGTTCTTGGGTTGATATGCACATTTCAGACCAAAGCACGGTCATCTCTGGGACAGAACCCGTCTCCTTCCAGAGCGATATGTAGCTGGACATTCCCCTGGTGTTTATACTTCTATATAATTGTTTGAACAGATGAACGTGGCACCTTCAGGCATCTGGAAATTGCACCCAAGGATAATCCAGACTTGTGCAAGTCCACAATTCTCTTCCTGATATCTTGGCTGATTTCTTTTGACTTTCCCATGATGTTACACAAAGAAGCAGTGTGTTTCAGGTGTTCCTTCAAATACATCCACAGGTGTGCCTCTAATTGACTAACATGTTACCAATAAAACTATCGGAAGCTTAGAAAGACATGACATCATCATCATCTGGATTTTCCCAAATTGTTTAAATGCTTAGTAAGCTTGCTGTGTGTAAACTTCTGACTTTGAAGAAAGTAATGGAAAAAAAAAATCATTCTCTCATTATTCTGGCATTTAGCAAATAGAAATAATTGTGGTAATCCTAACTGATCTAAAACAGGAAAAGTTTAGTCTGATTTCATGTCAGACAGTGAGGGGAAAAAAAAGCATATGTGTCTTCTTATATAGTGTATTTAAACTCCTGGTTTAACTGTACATATATAGACATATAAACAAGAATTTCTGTTACACCTGCATCTGAGGTGTGTGATAAGATGGATGCACCATCATCCAAACTAACGATCCTTTGCGCATTCTAGCCTCTCGACAGCCTCTCTTCCAACTTTGATAGTTTTGTTACTTTGTTACTTGTTTTTTTTTACAGTCTATCCCCATCTAATTCATCTTTATTCATCCCATATCTCTACATTTATTGCCATGCCAAGAGTTTTCCATGCATTATACTAGTACTCATCAAACCTTAATTTAACAGCTTCCATTTTAGTAGCCACCGGCCTGACCTCATAAGGACCCTGCATGGAAGAGTGTAACTAACTCCAGGCAGTGGAGTTTCCGAGTGGAGGTAGAGACATTTGGTTTTACACCTCTGCCTGATGGATTAGAGGAGAGCGCGGCACATCTGGACAGAGGACAGGGGCCAGTGCAGGCGTGTGCGCCGGGTCACACAGGAGCTGCAAATCATCCTGTTTGTTTGAGCACGCTGTCAGTGCCATATGGTGCAGAGAGGGACCCAGAGAGGAGCAGGTAAGGCGGTAATGAAACAATCTGTTGAATTAAAATTATGGCTCAAATGTGACTGTGCATTGACCTGTAAATTATAAAAAATAAAGGAAAGTTTGATCTTACTCAAGAATCTTCACTTTGCTAATTAAACTTGGTGCTCCTCCATGCTCAACCTGCTCATTGGTCATTTTACAATATTAAATGGTAGCAGCTACTAATTTTTAGCTTCACCCAGTTCCAATTTGGGGTAATTTAAACCCTTATTTGATTTTATTTTTTTTTTTTTTTTTTTTTTTTTTTTTTTTTTTTTTTTTTTTTTTTTTTTTGCCCCAGTACAGTTATTTTGATAATAAGAGCTGCTTATACAATATATATCTGCTGTGTGCTGTCTCCTATCTAATTAGAAAGCATTTTATTGTCTGATAACCAGGAAGTGTGTGTTAGTATGCTAGATGTTGTTAGATTTACCACCATGAAAGTTACAAAAATTGCTTATAAACTGTGGATAATTAGAATCTAGAATAGAAACAAGCTCTGCATTTCACATTTTAAGACAATAAAAATCAGGTGGAGCACCTTTAACTAGTAAATTACAAACCTTGCTCATCAACCAATATAATTTTAAACTCAGGTATTGTCCAATATAGATTTGGGCAGCTAATGCAATATCTGCTGAAGTCCCCAGTAACTACAAGAGATAGTTAAAAAAAAAAAAAAAAAAAAAATCGATCAAGCATCACCATCGTCTTGTTTTTTTGTTGTTTTTTAACTATATTGTACATTTACACCATGTATTACAGTGGATGTAAGGATTCTGAATTGACTGCTGGCGTTGAACGTGTGTCATGTAGCTGATCTAGCACGCACTTTGACTTGTCTTTGCACAGTTATTTTTAATTGTGCTTTCTAGTCAGCAGCCTGTAATCACACTATGGCCTGTGTCACTTCTGCAGAAGTGAGACAGGCTGTGAACGGTGTAGAGTCCTGAGGGAGATTACACACAGGAAAGTAATATGCCGTCTTCACAACAGAAGTTCTCAAAGTCTGGGGCAAGTACCATGGGATGTAGGATGTTTTAGTGTTGTGGTTTTAATGGGTTTGTTGGTGATTTAGACCTGATCTAGTCCTGATCACATTTAGGTTGCATTCACGCTTGTACATTCACCACATCAAAGTTGGGACTAACTTGGGACTAAACCCTTAATTAAACATGGACTGGACCTGGACTAAACCATGATTGAAACAGGACCAAACCAAGTCTACATCAGAATTAAACAACTGAAACTGGAAGGACATTAGCTGCCGTACGAAAGCCTGAATGAGACAGGATGGTGCCAGCGTCTACTACCTGCTCTGCTAACATCATTGTTTGTTATGACACTGCTTTGTATTTTGTACCAAGATATCTCTGGACTGCTAGTTTACTATCGCCAGGCGCTTATCGATCTAAATCGATCTCATGAATGGTTTCTTAACCACAATTTCGAGGATCAAGCATCCTGATTCCCTACTCACTTGGCATCAGTCCCAGTCTACCTGTGACCCGTCACAGAGGAAGTGTGGCTCCACAGGGGGGCCGCGAGGATGTGACTTTCAGCTTGGGCCTTTTGAATGCTAGGTCGCTACCAAATAAAACATTCATCCTGAAATATTTCTTCACTTCACAAAAACTGGATTTTATGTTGCTCACAGAGACATGGCTTCAACTCGGTCTTCCCCATTTTTTAACTTTTATCAACGGACTTTTTCTATTTGAACTCTCCTCAGATTACTGGCACAGATGAGGGGCTAGCAACAAATCCAACTACAACTGTCGACAGGTTCCGACTTTCACAGTAAGCCTTGGCACTCTGGTCTTATGCGCTTTGGTGTATCGCCTTCCAAAGTTCAATAAAAATTTTTATTCAAGACTTCACGGATCTCCTGACGGGCTTGTTACTGTACTATGACTAGTTTTTATTGTCAGGGATTTTAATATTCATGTTTGTTGTGAATCCAGACCTCTGGCGTCGTTTAACTTAACTCAGTCGTTGTCAGAGAAGGACACACCCCGCACTTGGTGTTGTCCTTTGGCTTTGATGTAAATCTGGTGGAGATTTGTAAAATGCATCTTTCGGATAGCCGTGTTGTTCTGTCTAACACTGCCTTAAAGTGTGGTTAGCCCGTGCGTCCCAACACACCGAGTGTGCACAATGAACTCTATGACTGCCACTTTGCTTTCTGGCACATTCAGCACTTCTGAAACTATGAATGGAGATGATTGGCAAATACCAGGCTGGATGGTCTGCTCTCTCATTTCAATGACACTTGCACGGAGGTTTTGGATACAGTGGCTCCATTAAGACTAAAGCGCACAAAGCCCACAGTGCAGCATTGACTTAATGAGAATATGTGTCAGGTCAGACGTACATGTAGACACGCTAAGAGGAAATGGAAAAAAGACTGTCTTGTGGAAAATCAGAGAGTAGTTAAAATTGCCAAGTGTGGTTTTATATCTAACCTGGTCAACAAATTGCCACGAACCTCAGATGCATTGTAGAACTTTGAAGTGTCTTGTAAATCCATAAAAATCCAAATGTTTTGTGCCCTCATCTACACTCTGAAAACTTCATATCATTCTTTAGAGATAAAGTCTCTGCTCTTAAACTGCCACTGCCCTCTGTTGTGGACCTTGTAGCTCCAACAGTCTGCAATTCAGTCTTTGAGTGTTTTGAACCAGTGTCTCTTTCAGACTTGAAAAAAATAGTTGAACAGCTAGAACCAAGCAAGTGTTGTCTGTTCAAGAATGTTTTTGATTCTGTTGGACCTTATATTGCTAATGTTGTGAACTTGTCGCTGATGTCTGGTTGTTTTCCTACTGCCCTGAAATATGCTGTGGTCCTGCCACTCATCAAAAAGCCTAATATTGACCCAAATATTCCTTCTAACTTTAGGTCCATCTCAAAGTTGCCTTTGGTGTCTCAGTTTGTGTCTAAGGTTGTATATGACCAACTACAGGTTTACCTTAACAAAACAAAATGCTGTTCTTTTGCCTTCAGATTTAGCAGCTGCCTTTGAATGGTGGTGTCAAAGACAGCTGATTAAGGGTACTGCACTCTGTTGGTTTCAATCTTTTCTGTCAGGCCTGTGAGCCTTCTGTGTGTGTGCCTCAGTGTTATACATTCGCTTTGGCTATTTTTGCTCTGTACATGCTTTCCCCTGGGTGATGTTTTTAGAAAGCACAATGTGGCATTTCGTTGTTTTGCCGATGACATTCAGATATATTTGCCAGTGACCACCAATGACAGCCAGACCACAGTCAGACCACAGTCAGAGCTCTGCAGGACTCTCAGGGATGTACAGACTTGGCTGCAAACAAACTTTCTGAACCTAAATCAAAACTGAGTTTGTGGTATGTGGCCAAACTAACACACTGCTTGGGCCTGACAGTGTGAGGTCCTCTGTCCTCTTATTGTCGCCCTGCAGTGAGGAATCTTTGGATGATTGTAGACTCCATGTTCAAACTGAAGAAGCACATTAGCTCTGTCATAAACTTCAGCTTCTTTCAGTTGAGGCTCCTTGTCCAAGTAAAGTCCTACCTTCCACAAGCAGATTTTGAAAAAGCTATCCACGTGTTTGTCATGTTGTGCCTGGATTATTGTAATAGTTTATAAGTGGGGCTGGACCAGGCCTCCCTGCAGCTCATCTGCTCACAAAAACTAAGAGACAAGAGCACATCACACCTGTGGTGCACAACATGCACTGGCTCCCTATTTCATAACAGGTGAAATTTAAAATGTTACTGATTGTGTTTACTCTATGGGTCCCCTATATTTGAGCAAGCTACTGGAGCCCTATACTCCACCCAGAGCCCTGAGGTCAGCTGACCAGGTCCTGTTGGCTGTGCCCAGGGCCAGGCTCAAAACCAGAGGAGACTGAGCCTTTTCTGTTGCAGCACCAGACAATGGAACAGCGCCCTCTGCCTGTTAAATCCTCTCTGTCTGTCTGTTAAGTAGTTTAAGGCTAGACTAAAAACCTACGTCTTGTCCCTGGCATTTGGTTCTAGCTAGGCTATCCTGATGGTTTTTTTTAAATTTATGTATTTATTTTTAATTATTATTTTATAATATGTGTCGTATTTTATGTATATCTGTTTGTTGTTGTTTGTGTGAGGCACCTTGGACAGCTTAAGTTGTATTTTAAATGTGCCATATACATAAAATTGAAAAAAAGATACATAACATCACATCATAGACAGTTCAAAAAGTGAACAGCTTCTGTTTCTTCATCGGCCGGAGAACAAAATACAAAATGTTAACATGTCAAAAACCTTTTATGTAAAGATTTTTGTAGGTAGTGCAGGGTTACTGATATTATTCATTAAAATCTCAATCGGTCAGCGGTCCCAGATCCACTTATTCACATTGGACTCTAACTAATGACAAACTATTGTTAAATTACACAGTTTTTGTTATAACAAGAACAAAGTGTCTCTACGAAAAAACAAAAGTCAAGGCAGCTAGCCACGTAATAATTTAAAGAGCACCAAGAGACACAGTTGATGAGCGGTGAGCTGGCAACACAATGATCCAACAGCCCCGAGCCGGCGGCAGACGGGCTGTTCTAATGGACGCGCCCCATCAGGTGGAACTCCCGGGATTGGTGGAGCGGTAAGTTGCCTGTCCAAACCAGAGAAGAGCAGCAAGGGCCAACAAGAGTCCCAGCGCAAATTGAACTAACGAATCGGGATCTGGGACTCACCAACAGAACTTGCACGCATAGAAACAAATACACAGCAAACACAGGAGCAGCAGGTTATGTCACAGGAAGGCTGTGGCCAATAACATACAGGTTCTCAAATTGTATAACTCACCAGCGCTTTAACTGCTTTTTTGCCTAAGACTAATGTAAATTCAGAGGAAATAAATTCATAAGATCATTTTATCTTGTTGCAATTGTATGTCGCGAGATTTTGTGACACGAGAAAAACAGATGCATAAAAAATGTATAAATATTGCTGCATAATAACTTTTTGATACCTCAGGCAGTATCTATAACTCATCCATATTTGTTATCGATCTGTCTTGTTTGACTCCCAAATACAGTGTTCTGTCTAGGTATGTCTGCAAAAGTCGTTTTTTAAATGATAGTAGAGGACCCGACTCAGTCCTCCCTCAAAGTCCTGGACCATCTGAACATTGCTGTCAGCACAAGACTGGATTTTTCTCTCTCTGTAGACCTCTTCCACCACTTCCCCTGCTGCCAGTGTCTACAGCACACCTTATATATTAAACTCTTCCCATCCACGCTGGCTTCGCACTCCTACCGCGTCGTCAATGTCGTCTAATCCTGCAGATTTGTGAATTTCCAGGCTTTGTCATAAGCTTTCATTTGTCATTCTGATACACTGGTGAAGGGGGATTAGTGTAACCCGATTAGTGACATGTGCCGCATCTGTAGCAGAGGTTTCCATACTAATATTCTGCAGAGTATAATTAGTACACGGCCCCAGAGGTTGTTGCTTCCATTGACACCAGTAGGAAAAGGTGAAGCTTTGAACTGTGGATTTCTGCAGTGAAGCTGAACAAATGCGATGTTATTGAGGGCCTCTGGAGATAACGTTCAATGAGGAGCAATGATAAACAATGCGTAAATAATATACAAGGAGTGCGTTGAAGGAGGATAAGGGGTTTTGCGTCTCTAAGAAGGTTAAAAAAAAAACTCTGAAACTGAAAAATGTGCAATTCAAAGTAGGATTTTGGTAATTTTTTTGTTATTTGCTGTAGGTTGTTGGTTGTTTTTTTTTAGTGTCCCTCTTAAAGTGTGACTAAACATTTAAACTCCACCCACAATTGTGTTTCATGCTGCTAAACTGGGCAGTGTCAGGAGGTCTAAAGGGGAGCGTGAGAGGCGGGGTAAGATCTGGAAGAGAACTGAAGGGGGGAGTGAGGAAGGAGGAGCAGTAGGGTCTGAAGGAGGAGAACAGTAGAGTGTGTGGGAGTGGGGACTGGAATGCTAAAGGGGAAGTGGGAGTTCAGGTTCAGGTGACTTTATTTGTAACTGTAAGTAGATTGAGGGGACAGGAGGGGTAGGATCGGGAGGTCTAAAGGGGTGATTGAGGGGAGAGGAGGAGCGGGATCTGGACGTCTAAAGGGAAGCGTGAGGGGAAGGAGGACCGTTATCTAAGGAGCTAAAGGAGGGAGGAGGGACAGGGTCTGGAGGACTAAAGGGGGGAGAGGGGCGGGCTCTACAGGACTAAAGAGGAGAGTGAGGGGGTAGGAGTGGTGGGGTCTGGAGGACTAAAGGGGGAAGAGCGCTAGAGGACTAAAAGAAAGAGTGAGGGGGAGGACGGGCAGGGTCTAGAGGAATAAAGGGGAGAGTGAGGCAGGAGGAGGAACTGTGTTTGCAGGAGGACTAAAGAGGGGAGTGAGGCAAGAGGATGGCGAGGCACTGGAGGACCAAAGATGAGCGTGAGGAGGACGAGGAGCAGTGCCTGAAAGACTAAAGGGAAGAGTGAGGGGTTAGGAGGTTTATTGCTTATAGATAAATGCTTTTGATTGATAGATTTAATGGATAGAAAGCAGAGGAGAGGCTTTGCATATTACCGCCAACCACACAGTCATGCTTACACATTCACAAAGGCGAGGTGGATGACGCGTCTAGCCCAAGGACACAAAAACTGAATGATCTATACTGCAGTGATGAGAAGTGCAAACTTTATGGTTATAGAAAAAATAAAAAACCCTTGGCTCAGAGTTAGCAGCTCAAGATAAATACATCTCACTAATGAAATCAATGTTCATGATATTAACTCTCATTGCTTCTCTAATTAAGTTTTATACTATCTTTATGTGTTATAAAATGCATGCATGGGTGAGAACATCATGTATTTTGATGTCATTTTGCCTTGAAAAGAACATATGTGGAAAACATATTGAGCATACCTGAGTACAGTACAAGGGCAGGCTGCAGCATAAGAAATGATGAGCAAACATGGTGCAGAGCAGGAAGGAAGAGCTTTAATGTCACTCAGCGGCCGCTTCTCCACATACACAGATGTTCAGATTACGCACAAACTAGGGAATTATGGCTATTAACGATTTGTATTCTAAATCATAATGAAGTATGTGTAGGTTAGTTTTTGTACTGACAATTTACTGTTATGTTACTATATGTGAACAGAAAAACTTTAGCTACATCTCTACCTGCCAGGATCTACGCACTAATGTTCAAAATTGTGAGTGAAATGATTAGTCTCATTAGGCCTGCAGTACTTGATGTATTATGAACTGGTAGCGATTGACAATACTAGATTTTCCACATTCAATCTTTACATCAATACCAATTCTGACAATCTGGGAGAAAATCACTGTTTTTAATTGTCCACATAATGCAAACAAATCCACTGATATTACAAGTATTCATACATTTGCACATTACTAGCGCCACCTCTTCAGTCATTTGGTCCTTTTTATAGGTGACATTTTAATGGCATTTCAATGTTCAAAAGAAAACGAATGAGAAAAGTTTATTGATATGGCAACAGTGCAAAGTTTTCATTGATCTGAAACACATGGATTGGGTAGGTGGAGATGAGACAAAGGTTGAGGTGACTGCTGTGTGCTTTTGACAACAGAGCTGAAATGGCAGGATGATGGAGAGGAGCGAGAATGCATTTAAATGGAATTCTCGAGAGGCCAAGGTGAAGGAAGATGAGCGTGGTCCGACAAATACGGTATAAATGTGTATGGTTGTTCTTCAGGGTCTGTCCATATCAGGCTCTAAGCAGATCAGAAACCAGCCGTAGTGGAAAAACGTACGTAATAGGCTGACGTTTATTGAAAAGGCTGAAGTTTCAGTTGTCATTTTTTTCCTAAAAAAACTGTTTTATTATTTTAGGGTGCCACATAGATAATTCACTTCTAAAAAGTTATTGACGATCCCTGCTCAATCTTAAACTTTAACAGTAAAATATACACTGCCTGGCCAAAAATAAAGCCGCCACCAAAAAAAGGTCACACACTAATATTTCTTTGGACCACCTTTAGCTCTGATTACGGCATTCTCTGTGGCATTGTTTCGATTTCGCTTCTGCAATGTCACAAGATTTATTTCCATCCAGTGTTGAGTTAATTTTTCACCAAGATCTTGCATTGATGTTGATCGGGTCTGATCTTCTCCAGCACATCCCAAATATTCTCAATGGGGTTAAGGTCTGGACTCTGTGGTGGCTGATCCATGTGTGAAAATGACATCTCATGCTCCTGAACCACTCTTTCACAATTTGAGCCCGATGAATCCTGGCATTGTCATCTTGGAATATTCCCGTGCCATCAGGGAAGAAAAAATCCACTGATGGAATAACCTGATCATTCAGTATATTCAGGTCGTCAGCTGACCTCATTCGTTGAGCACAGACTGTTGCTGAACCTAGACCTGACCAACTGGAGGAGGTTCGTACCTATTTGCTTAGTTAAATCCAGGTGGCAACTGTTTTTTTTGTCCAGGCAGTGTATATATCTCAAAAGATGAGCAAACATAAATCTATGTTGCTACAAGGTACCTCATCCAAAGGTACCTATGTTCCTCAAGGAGGTATGGTGGAACATAGATAGCACACAATATAGTGCTCACCCTCATTATTTGGAATATCTTTTACTCTAGTCGATGGATGCACCCACAAGCTAACTGTTTCCTTCAAAGACTACACCCGTGCATGTTCACAAATGGTCCATCATGCGTTCACTGAGGATAATCCGCCGCCTAGATCCCGCGGTCACTTGAACGTATATATACGCCCTTCACGTCTCGCTACCCCATCACAACCGTTGGCCGTTAGCATTTAGCACTGCATTAGCCAACAGCACAGGCCAGGCTACGTGACCTTCTTTGACTCCAAACTAGAGGACGTTTTATCATCCTCTGCTTTGTCTAGCCTACCATCCCCATATACCAGCATCTTATCATAGCCAACATTAAAAAGTGATTTACCACAAGGGAGGTTCGGCGGTTTGGTCCTGGGTTGAAAGCTTCATAATTCCTCCGTCACTGCAGCGATGGGAGAGGTGATGAAGTAGTGTATTATTTTTGATAGATAATCAAGAAATAAATTGTAAAGACTGCAAGCAACCCCCTGCCTGTCATCGAGACTAATCCTCTGTCACTATTGGGGAAGTAAAATGGATTCTGCAGCATCTCAGAAAGCCATACAATACATTAAAAAAAAAAACTTAAAAGACCAGGATCTTTTGAATTTTGGTGTTATTAATCATTTTATGCAGGTTACGCAGGTCTTTCGGAGGTGGTATTTTATGAGTGGGCATGTTAAATTAATAAAGCTTGTATGTAAAATGGTGGTTCTGCGGTACAAAAGGAGGCAGCAGGCGTAATCCGTTCATAGCAGAAATCCCATTAGACACGGCTCCGTGACTTACAATGCATCGGGTCAGATTATTACTGCGATCAGCTATCAAGTGAAATGGAGCTGTGCCGTGAAGTCTGCTGCCCTCTGCTGGACTGTGTGCCATAGATTGTAGTGGTACTGTACGGGCTACAGACCCAATACAGGCAAAATCACCTCAACAAATGGTATTGAGAAATTCAATTCAGTTTTAATTTTTCACCCTGTTAAAGATGCACTATGTAACTTTACTGGGGAGGTCCGCCACCTGATTGACTCCATGGAGGTGTTATTGGTTTGCCCAGAATGGACATTACACTTCTGGAGTATTAAATGTTACCTTTTTATAGTTTTGAAAATGCTTTATTCGCCAAAAAAAACAAAGTATTAAAATGTTTAATTAGTTTCAGTTTTCGGAGTGCTTTTATAACATAATCGGCATGCATTTCGCTAATAAAAACTACTGCACATCGTATCAGATTTGTGAAGTTGTAGTGGATTTTGTACCCCGTTCTTATTTATTTATGGAAACAGCCGTGCAGGAGCATGGGTTACATAGGCTTGTGAGTCTCGTACACAATCACAGATGATATCTAAAACCTCTTCAGGCATGTTTTTGACAAAAGACATGGTTATAAATCGTTATCCATAAAGTCAGTTTTGCATAATACCCACTCTTTAAGGTCAAGTCATTAATTCTTGGCATCTGACCCATCCATCACTGCCACCAGTGAGCAAGGGTCTTTTGGTGGCTGTTAGTCGTGCATTCACCCACTGACCAAAGGTGAGCTGCTACCATACTTGTGCATCATCACGTCACCACCAGTATCTCCACACACTGTATATATGTGTGTGAGACAGTTAAAACAGTATGGGGCATATGCATCTTTGATATTATATGGACACTACCTTGTAAGGTATTGTCCCCGTAAAGAAATGTGTCTCCTGCACTTGACCCAACCTTTCAATGCCACTGGGGCAAATGCACTAAGACACAGGGAGAAACAGTGAGGGGAGAGTGCTAGCCGTTCAGCCACCATGACTCATTGTGGTTTAATTCAAGCAAAAAAAGCATGAGAATATAACTCCTTAGGCTCTGTGCGCAGCAGCATGCTAGCTAGCTCACTGTCTCAAAGCTAACAGTCACTTCTATTAAAATCATAAAATAAATTGCCTATTAAAATTCAAATTAATTAAATAAAGTCTACCCAATGATTTTTATATGTAGATTACTTCAGTGTGTTCTGTAGTTTTATTTCAGGTAAAGCAGGACTAATGTGTATCCATAATCCTTAATGTGGCTAAATAAAAATAACAATCATCTAAATTTCTCATAAACTGTACCTTTAAATCTTGGCTCCACAAAACAATGATTTTGATTGGTCTGACATCATCACAGGGGGTGTTGCTTGACCTCACAGTGAGCTAAGTTGTGAAAGAGACAAGGGAATAATAAATAAATTACAAATTATAAATTATAATGTTTATGTTCGCAAAGCACTTCTGAACCATGTTCAAAACCTGTGGCTCATTCACGACAGTTGGGCTCATTCGCATCATTCACATGCTCGTTCATGTTATACCACCCGAGCCATTAAAATGTGTTTTTTAAGACAACAGATGGATTTTGAGTTGAGAAAAAGTTTATGATCAGAAAATAGCTAAAAATCACCACAAAATTCGACCTATGTGAAAGCTGGAGGTGCCCTGTCAGTCCCTGTCAGCCGAACAGGAGCAGTTTGTGATTACATTATGCTCTATGAGAAAAATCCTTTCTGGGCAGGAGGGATTTTTCTGTTGTAGTACCAATGAGTGGCCACTAATCCAACTTGAAACAGCTCTAAACTAGCAACAGCCGATCCAGTTATTTTAACAGATGTATCATTGTACATGACATCAAAAAGTGTTTTGAATAATAAGCTTATAAATTGGACACTCATTTTCAGGTAAAGTGGAACAATGCTTTAAAATGTTTTTCTATAGTTTTTTTTTTTTATTTATTTATTATAATAATGATATTTATTATTTGTTTGTTTGTATTGATTTATTTTTATTTATTTAAGTGTTCACCAGCTAATATTTATTGCAGATTTTGAAGATCAATGATAGAGGTGACTAGAACAAAGAGCAAAAGTCAGAAAATGGGAAAGTCTGGAAGAAAAGGAACAAGTCTTAACAAATGGAGTGAGAAAAGAATGGAGGGAAAAAGTACAGGCTGGAAAAAAAGCACCAAAGCTTAGATTTTTTTCAAGAGCATGGGGAGTGCCCATATCCACCCTACAGAGACGAGTAAAGGGGTAACTGTTGGATGCTGCTATGCCTCAGGCAGGAAACCCCTACTATCCCCTGAAACAAGAGCTATCCAGTATGCTGATACTTCTGTTGCAGCGAGGGTTCCCTCTGAGGCCTGTTGACATTAAAACTTTTTTTTTCAATTACAGTATCCCAAAGCAAATGGCATGACAAGTTTTTCAGAGGCCAAAATAAATTACACAGACTGGTTACTACTGGTTTCAAGGCTTTATGAAAAGAAATCCCAACCTGAGGATTAAAAAGCCACAGTGTCTCTGCAGCAAGAGCAGCTGGACTGACCTTTGAAGTCATCACCAAATGATTCACACAATATGAGGAACTTCTGACCACCGTGGACAGAGGGACTATCCATCTAACACAAGGAATTTGGGTGAGACTGGCGTGCAGGAAAGCTTCGCCACAAATTGTGTGGTGGCTGAAGTTGGTAAACCCTGCTTTGAAATCACAGCACGGGAAAAGGGGGAAACAGCTACAGTTGTTGTAGCAGCTTTCAATGCAGAGGGATCACATGCACGATGGTCATCTTTAAGGCAAGAGACTGAAGTGTTTTTTTTTTCTACCTGTTTTTCTTTGTATATTTTTGTTTGCTCAAATTATATAATTTAAAATATAAAAATAAATTCTGACTTTTCAGGAGCTCTCAGACAATAATAATAACAAAAAAATTGCTTGTACTTTTCAGTCCTGTTTAAAATGTTGTGGAGTAGAAAGTACAGATACCTGCTCTCAAATACAAGTAACCACTTTAAAATCTACAGTAAAGTACAGACGCTTACATTTTGTTCAGTACTTCTACTTTTACATTTCACCACTGGCTATTGTGCACAGAGCCCATTAGCACTTAAGTTGCTTCCTTCAATACATAACACAAGAAACTTTCAGATAGTCACTGACCACTCAAGTATAAGTTGGAACCTCATTAAAAATACATCTCTGGCCATATCATTGCGCGCTTTGCCATCTGTGCCGCGTGGAGAGTTGCCAGTATTTTCAGGTACTATAACTTACAGCCATATTCACATTCAGTACACTTACATAAGGCTTCCTCTCTCTCTCTCCCTCTCCATGCTCACTCTTGACAGACGGACATCCACAAAGTATTGGAATAGCAGGAACTCTTCAGAGGCCAAGCAAAATGATATGATTTACAATACAGTGGGGCTCTGTTCGCGGCTGCTGCTACTGCTTGGATAATATCACCACCAGACCTAGCAGAAGTATGGCCAACTGCACCTCTCCACATACTCACTGGGGGGGGGGGATTTTGGAAGGAGACAAAGATAAAATAAAAAACGTGCATAGGAGAATATTGTATGGAGTCAACAAGAGTCCATAGTGTTCCCGGATAAATTACATAAGTGATCGATGGTGAAACCAAGGATGGTATTCAATCACGTAGCACTCAGTTTATGTATATGAAAGAATAACTCCATTGTATCTAAATGATATATTATTTAAAAACGAAAATCTGATTCTGTTACCTCCTGCAGAAGTCTCATGGTGTTACAGCTGGACAAGTACACGTTTATCATCTTGCACCACACATTCAAAGGTCCTATATTACGCAAAATTGACTCCTGTGAGCTTTTAGACATGTTAGAACGCTGTTACCTCCCTAAACACATATCTGGAGTTGTGCTTTGTTTCATTCACATACATTTGAGTAACCCTGCATTAGTAGGCTGTCTGCATGTCCAAAGCTAAAAATGCTCTGTTCCACCTTGATGACACCGTGATGTTATGAAGTGGTAGTTTTCAAGTTAACGCCCAAATGATTCTACTGAAGGCGTATGGAGTTTAAAGACACAATGAAGTACGTCCTGTATTATCAAATTACATTACATTACAAAAATTAAGTTGCCGCTAGTTTGTAGCTGATGTCTTCCTACATTTTCCAGATAATGACGTTGTTACATCACACTGGAGCGTTGTCTCTGATTGGTTGACCCTGCTCGCCAAACTCCAAAAGTTCAGCTTTTTCAACTCTGGTGTGGGCGGCCTAGACACATGTCCACCATAGACTCAACGCCCTTGACTCCAGTGTGAGCGCACCTTAAGAAAGAAGAACACAGCCTAAATTTGCAGGGTTTATGTGTGTGTGTGTCATGTGTGAATGAAACAAAACACTACTCACACTACTACAAGTACATTTTTGATGAGAAAACACCATTATCACATAGATCAAAAAAATAGCATGATATGGGCTCTTTAATATGAAATCTCCTTTGCATTGCAGCAGTTGTGTATTTTCACAGGTTTTAAGGTGTAACATTTGGCATTGGCTTGTCTCCGTGGAGATGCTAGAGATTTGCCTGGAATGTTCCACACAATGGTATTAAACTGATCTATCGCTATGGATTAAAACAGGTGACTCCACCAGGTTACAGGCCAGATCTATGGAGAGGCGACTCTGCTAAAGTCGAGATTGTGTTTTTGTTTTCTTTGTTTTTTGTTTTTGCTTTTTCGTGGAAAACACTTGTGATTGATTGTAAAATAGACATGTTTAATGCCATAATGTAAAGCAGAATGTGTAATTTTTTTCTTGTTTTATTTTTCAGTTTTACTGCATCAGTTGCCACGTGCATATGGTTGTTGTGTTCTTGGACAAGAGTCTAACTATTTTGTGAATGTGTGATTGAGTTCACCTGGGCTTAAAAAACACGTAAATATGAAGTCGTTATACATGAATCCCATATATTTCTTAAATGTCTGAACAACAGGGCTAGCTGCTTTAATATAACAATACCCAATCTTTTGTTGCAAAGGATAAGTAGCAGTATTTGTGATCTGCTAACTGCGACCATTAAAATTGCAGTTTCAATTTGATTACGATATATCCTACATCAGTATCAAGCAGCATGTATCCACGAATCCAGTGCATAGACTGTATGTATATATATATATATATATATATATATATATATATATATATATATATATATATATATATATATATATATATATATATATATATATATAAATGGACATGGCTAACGTGCTAGCCATCGCATTCCAAATACGAAGCGATCATGAGTGTGCTTATGGTTCCATCAACTCTGGCTCCAATTCACTTTACATTGAAAAATTGTCTCTCCTCTCTCTTTAACTGCTACAGTGAGCCCCGCATGTTCGAATTAACTCGCTCTACATGATCCTGGTATTTTTATTTTGCTATTGTGTCTATGAATCACGATGTGAACATTAATAACAGACAAATCAGGCCCCTCTTTCCCTGAGGTCACTCCTGCTAGCGTTAGCAACAGGCTTGATTGACTGCATTGCTAAGTGTCCGCTCACTGCTAAACCAGCAGTGTGAACAGGAAGGGGCGTTACCTTCAACAGCCTCACTCCGGATTGGCTCTTTGGTTGCTATGATACTCGTGGTCAGAATTCCAAATATGGAACTTGGCTCCAAATTCTCCCCTGTAACTTCTAGCCTCGATTAGCTTCATTTGGCTGGAGCCGAACGCTATGGGTGATGTCACACTCTCTTAGTCCATTTCTTTATACAGTCTATGGTCCAGAATGATGAAACATTTGGATTGTATTGCCATAGCAATTAACAATTTAATACAAAATACCATATCTTTTGAATGGGGAATGTAAAAAGTCCTCATAATGTTGCATATAACAGCAAGCTGGCCCCTTAAAAGCCATGAATAAGGTCAATACTATGCCTTCCTACAGTAGCTTTTCTGCTGACTAAGACTGTTACTTCTCTACCCTATCTGAGTGACATGCAAGAGGAACATATTAGCTCCAGACTTACCCTCTGCGGTTTGCGGTATGAACCATGCACCCGCGTATACACCAGGGGACCTTCCTACAAGTTCTCTCTTAACTAAAGACACACATTCACTCTCTGGTTCTCGCACGGATGAACAAACCTAATTTTGGTTTGAAAATCAACCCGGGAGGCCCAAACTTATGTAACAAAACTTGCCCTAAAACCTTATCTTCTCGGGTTGGATTCCAGAGGCAGCACAGTGGAAATACGTGCTGACAGTTGATGTTGGCTTTGGTGCACCCACGGGAGATGAGTTGTTAAAACGTTGTGTGCTTTGCCCCAGTGCTTGGCTGCAAAGTGGTTCTCCGTGTCCCTGGAATTCAAACAGGAGCGGGGCTGATATATTTGAGGGAAAGCTAATAGACCCTTTGCAGCGGTTTTATTAAAAATGATGATTGCATTGGTACAGCGGGTGATGTACCGGCCAGGCAGTACTGAGAGTCTAATGGGGGGAGAGTTTGCAGGGATAGGTTTCAGAAATGTAGTACAGAAAGTTCTTGGGAAATTTGAGGTAGTCATAGCGAATGATTAAAATGTGATATTTTGTCTAGATTTTTAATATAGATTCTAACTAATTTTAAATTGTTGCTCACTCCTAATCACTTAAAATGCCCATACTACACTGTTTATGATCTATATTATAATTTTATTTCCTCATCCCAAATATACCTGACGTTGTGTTTTGTTTCATTTACATAAACCCTGCATATTAAGTTCTTCTCTCAAACAGAAAACACTCAGTTCAGAGACTGAAGAACAGGGCAGATTGATCATCTACAAACTTGAAGCAGTTGTAACCTGAGGACGTTATTTGCTGTGAAGAAAGCACCAGACACTTCCACTTGACTCCTGTCCTGTTCTAACTTTTTTTTCAGCCACCTTCAACTTGTTCTTTTGGCTAACTCTTATGTTATAGGACCCAAGATTGAGACACTGAGTACGTGGCATACATGTGTGCAGTGTGTGTTTTTTCAACAAATATTTTCTTTATTTACTCTCCATTCATTTAACCCTTTAAGGACTGAGCTCACTATAGACCAGTATAGCTCACCTAGACTTTTATTCTTTTTGTATCCATAAAAATCATATTAAAGGAAGTGTCAGAATATACTGCATTTTTTTCACACAACTACCTCTATTTTACATATCCATTCGTATTTGTTTTTTGACGCATTGAATAGGCGACTGGGAAAATCCCTGCGGCTCCTGCACTCTCATTCGTCATCTTCGAGGGACAACTGAGGTAGATTACCGTAATGACAGTAAAATATCTAAAGAGCCACATGCCTCTGCTTTGAGATGCCGTTTGAATTTACATGAGAGCACAATTGGTTGCAGAGTTACGGTAATAAAAAGTCTGTAACCGCGAGTCTATCGGCAACGATACCACCCAACACTAAAGGGTTACACACTGGCCTGAATAATATTGTGCAGCACTCTGTATTGACTTCTACACATTTATCAATCTGGAATGGCTTTCACTGACAGTGATCAAGAAAATGCAGAACGTCATGATGAATATTTTAATCTGATTGGTCGAAGCGTCACAGCATCGGAACAGGGTGAGAAATCAAAGTTTGGTTGAATCTGCTTGCGTCGCAAAGTTTGTTTTGGTTCATTCGACCACTTTACTTTTGACTTCCACCTAAACCACAATGCTGCTCTGTGATTGGTCTAAATCTGGGGACCCAGGCCATGATAGATTCTTGTGAGTTTGTGATAACAAATATTGCAAGAATTCTTGCTGGCCATACTATTTAACCATAAAATAAAAACAGTGAAACTAAAAAAAAAAAACTATATTTCTGATGTGTTTCATGCCATTTTAACATTTTACATTAACAACCATGTAAAAATGATTATAAAATAGCTCCCTAAGTAACCCGACACTAAAAGCCTTGAGCCCCTTCCCTCAGACAGAGGTAATCCCTGCCCTGGCTTGAGTACAGTGTCTTGTAGACAATGGGGTCCGTGTGGCTCAGACAGCTGGCTGTCCTCCTCCCTCTGCAGCCCCCCTGCGCACACCCCCAGTCCCTCCCCCTCACCCATCCTCTCTGTCCCAGCCAGGGCTTTGTTCCACCAGCTTAGCCCAGGACTCTCAGGGCTTCCCCGGGCACTTCCACGTCCTCTGACATCACTCCACAGCTGACTGGACAAAAGACTTTAAACAGAAAAGAGGAGAGACTTGCTATTTATACACTGTGAGCGAATGGCAAAATGTGTAATGTACAGCCCTCGTGGCCACTGGCAGTGACGCAGCACAAGAGAACGAAGGATATGACAGTGCAGAGTTCATTCGTGGGCGTTTTACAGTAAACCAGACCACTTTTAGGATGGTAACTTATTGGAAACTTTGAGCAGTGGTTTTGAATTAGTCAGTTACAGAGAACCTCTTGTGCATTTTATAGTTGAAGCGACTGTACCCGATTTAGTTTGATATTGTTGAGCAGAAAGTTGTTGTTTTTGCTCTAGCTCAAATAATAATGAATCTTATTTAACAGTGCCTTTCATGACACACAAAGATGCTTTACAAAGGCTTAAAAAACAGTAAAAGTACAAACAATATTTTGTAAAAAAAAATGTGATTTCTGTGTGCAATTATGAAGCGCTTTATTGTCGGAAAATCAGGAAGTGTGCTGTTTGCATGCTAGTTGCTGTTAGTCGATAGTTTCCATTAGCGCAATGGCAAAACTCTGCTCTGGATTTGTGGTGAAGAGTTAGGAGGCTAGGAATGCGTTGGGAAAGTGAGGAAGTTTGAACCCCTGCAAACCATTTAAAGTTAACTAGTAGAACATACTTTTTACTGGTTAATGTAGATGTACTCTTAATTACCAAAAAATTAACATGGTCTCGTTTAGCCTTATAAGTCTCTCATTTGGGTGTAAAATACTGTAAAATATTCTTAGGTAATGGCTGATTTATTTAAATGCAGATACCCATTACTGTCAGTCTGAATACTCTTCAAGTCCTTTGTAACGATTGTGACTATAAGCGTATATTTGCGGCTTCTTGTATTGCATAGCTGAAATAGGCCTTTCCCCTCATATGTCAAAACAGCCCCTCACTCTTAAGAGTAGACATTGACGATACAGAGAAGAGACATTTTGTTTAGACTCCCTGATAGATTTTCACTTATGGGTTTTTCAGCTTTCCTCCCCTAAGTCACTACCTTTTCAATCACACTCAGCGTTACCGATTAGACTTTTTCCAACCACTCCTTGGGGAATGGAGAAAATGTATTCAGCTTAGCAAATTTCAAAACAAATGAAAAAATCTTAGCTGGGAGGCATTGCGGAGTTATATCGAAAAGCGAATGAAAAATTGTTATTATAAAGATGGTCTCAGGAGATATGTGTACATGGTTAGGTGAAGAGTAGTTTTGTTGATATGAAATTACTTACAGAATGAAGGCGATGGGAGATCAATAATTGTAATCTATTGGTGCTTTGGTGATTATGTCTTGGGAATTATCTGTGTACTCATTTATTCTTTTATTGACACCAAATCTGTCATCTAAAATGATATATGAAGTGAATTATCCAGGTTTAAGTATATTTAAATGTATCAAAATCAGTTAATTCAATACATTTCTCATTTGCAAATGCTGACATGGTTGGAAAGAGGTCAATCACTTGTTTTGACAGAAAAATAAATACATAGGCTATTATTTCTGTATTGGCCAAGTTATTTGACACATTGCTGACAGTGGTTCAGGTGCGGTTACCCTACATCCAGAGGGTTGGTGGTTTAAATCTGCATCAGCGAGCTCATTATATTTTTGTTTCCATGGGCAAGATACTTCGCCTAGAGCAAGTGTATGAGTCAAGGTGGTCAGGAAGGACTTTGGCATATATCAGCAGCCAGGTTTTCTTGACTAAGTTCCAGGGACGCCAAAAGTAAAGCCGATTACTGATTTTTTTTGGCTTTTTAAATTAGTGGTCCTGTGATGGTGTATGGACTTTAAAAATATGGAGGAGATTCAAGGATTAAAAGGTGTCCTTCGCTGGTAAATTACATACATACCAGTGTTTAGAGCTCTAAAGAGTAGAAACAAACTAAATAGGCAATAAAACACAACTCCAGGGCATATATTAAAGGCGCACTATGTAGCCGTGTATGCCTGGAATATTCCACAGTAAGCATTTCACTGAACCATTTTGCAATTATTCTGGTTCTGCTTAAAATTTCTAGAAATCCCGCATTCTTATTAATTTTGCCCCCTCAGACCAATTTTTGTTGGCCCTCAAGCCCTGCTGAATTGCCCAGATCATGATAGGCAGTACTTTTTGCTGCAAAAGTAAGTATTCCTACATCTATAACCTCAATGACATCGCATTGCATTGTTACACTGATATCTATATGTGGCCCTTTGAACACCCTGTTCTACATGAAAACAGATAAGATAGACAGCTTTAATGACATACTCTAGAGCAGTCTAAGGTACACAATAACATCTCCGTGGAGACAAGTAGATGACAATGTTCATTTTATATTTTATAGAGCCTGTAAACATACATAGAACCACAATTACAAGGTATAATGTCACTTCAGAACTCTGCGGCTAACTTGTGCGGTCTACTCTACCCATTACATCTGCACAGCTTCAGCTTTAGCTAAGCCTGATTTATGCTAACGAACTAGCTTTAGCGCTCCCCCAGCTCGCTCTACACGGACCAAACCTTGATTGATTCATTTGGCCTCTGCTTCTTTTCATGTATTTAATTGCGCCATTAATCAAAATTAAACCTCCCCACGCACCAATGAGCCGGAACATAAAGTTACGAGCTGGTATGCCATTTTGTCGTACACGTATGGAGATCTCGGCTTGGGTTTTCCTTGACTTTGCATATAATTGTTCCCAATGGGTCCAGTTGAAGTGTCGGTGTAAGTGTTCAAAGAGATGAAGTCATTTGTTTGCATTGAGCTGCGTAGGTTCTGCGGACATATCTAGACACAATAGGGGGTTGTGCTGTCGTCTCCGATGGTAACTTAACTCCATAGCCATAGTTCATAGTCTGTCTGGATATGATGAAATTTGAGTAAAGTGGAACTGAGATGGATTTATAGCCGCAGAGTTTTTGAGATGGTATTGTTGAGTGGAAGTCTGGAAAAGTCATAAAAGTCAGGGTTCAGTGATAAAGGTGAATTGTACAAAAGGTTAAGCAAATTGTATCGTTTATTATTTCATGGTGACTTTCTCATCGCCGTTTTTATCTATTTCTGTAAAGTATTCTGACTGTTGTTGGAACTTGCAAGAATAAGTTATAGCCAACGTTAAAGGTGCTGTAGAATTTTTACTGTCTTTAGAACATGAAAACGTTTCTTTAAAGCTTTCAGAGGCCAGAGCAGAGTTTCATTATCACGGTAAAAACAAAAACTGGCATGCTTAAAGTGCACTTCCTGGTTATCATCAAGTAATTCATCAGTCAATTAGCACACAGACACATTTTGACCTTAAGAGCTGCTTTTACAATAAATCTGAACTGGGGTAAACCAAGATTTCCTTAACTACATGGACAAAAATCTGGTGCAGACATGTTTAAAGTGCTGTGCTACAGAACCCTGCAAGGGCGCTAGGTGAGGAATTAAATAAAGAGAATCCTGAGAAATTAGCATATGATCCAGAGATGATCCTGTTTGTTCTTGCATTGACTGACTGAAAAGGCGGACAAGGAAAGAGAGAACATCGTAACTGAGCCTCTGCCGCTTTCCATGCAGTAGAGGCAGTAGGTCTCTGGGTGGTCGACTATTTGTCCTGAGGAGCCGATCTGTATGTGGCCGTCTCTCATGCCAATGGAACACTAGAGCCTGTACCAGGACAGAAAGACAATAGATAGAACAAGGAAAGCGGACATTGAATCAGTTGAATTATGGGATAGCTTCTCGGGATTCTCTTACTGTACTGTGTCCTGTACTGTATTCTCTACATGTGTGCTGTACTTTAAACAGTTTGCATTGGTACAAAACTATTCTTCACTTTCCTAATGCATTCTTACCATCCTAGTCATCCAAAGTTATGAATTTATAAGCGCTTTTCGCAACTCTTACATATCAGAGTAGTCACAACAAGGCTAATAATGACAAGCATGCTAACAGCAGACTTCTTGATTCTCAGACAATAAAACTTTTTACAATTAGATGTAACCAGGGCTTTGTTCTACGGGAGAGCAGTATTTCTGTACTGATGCAAACCTAATTTTGCTCAACAACATGGAAAAAACTTAAACTTGAACATGGAAAAAACTTGAATTAATTGTCCTGTACTCTGCAAAACTTGTCATAATACTGTTTTCTTATCAAAAAACATGCCAGGAGTTATGTTTTCATTCATTCACACATGCTATCAATCAGGCTGTAAGTGTCTTCAAACCACAAAATGCAGGGCACCACTTCATGATGTCATCTGGTGGTAATCTAGGAAGCGTTCATACACTTTCACCAGATTCAAAATGCCTTCACCATGGGACAAACTTCTAAGTGTCCTTCAGTGTCAGAGGCCCTCAGCCCATACATCGTACCCTCATGACCTTTGACCTCTCCGTGGGGCTTTTCCTGGTCCTGCTGCTCACTCATGGTTCACTGCTGAAGATGAACTGTAAGAGACATGAACAAGCCGCCGGGTTTTACAGCAGACCAGTCACTGTTTCCTCGGCTTCTGGGGAAAAACTAAGATGACTAAGTGTTTCATGGCTGGTCATTTTTGATAGCATAGCAATGGGAAACTGGAATATTTTCCACCTCTGAATTCCTTGGAACACCACTCTAAACTAGTAATTCCTTCCTGCAAACTGGGTGATCGGAGGGCTCCTGTTTCACATACAGTACAAGATAAACTATGACATATTACAACAATGCCAATCATCACAAAACATCCAGATTGGAGTAGTTAACCCTGTAGCAACCGATAACGGCCAATAATGTAATTATTTTGGCTAACTTTAAATGTAATAAGCCCATAAGGTAATAACCGTCCAATAATGTAATAACAGTTTTACAGTTATGCAATATGTATGTGTTTATTTGGTGAAATGTTACTATGATTGAAGCAGGGCTGTCACAGTGCATTAAGCCAGCTGTTTTCTTTTATCCAGCAACTAGACTGGAGTTATACCTTTATGTTTAAGGTCTTGTAAATATAAACACAGATATTTATGTTTCAGATAAATTAAACCCACATTTTTGGTGAGCTGTAGCCTACGTCTCATCTCTTGTGCTCCGCCCTCACAGCACAGAGCCTGGTCCCACGCCACTGTCCCCCTTCTGCAGTGGTGGAGGATGAACTCTGAAGTATTCTGCTACTTAGGTAAAAGTACCAATACTGGAGCTTAAAAAAATATCAAGTTAAAATAAAAATATCACATGAAAAAAATCTACTTAAGTAAAAGAATATTTTGAGGTCTTATATAACTTTGTCTCTATTACAAATTAGAAAAATGGCTAACTGCAATATACAACACAATACAATGCAATTATCATTTATGCACAATGCTCTGACAGTGACATTGCTCTGTTTTTAAGAGATGTCAAATTGTGTCAGAAAAGTCAATATTGAGTAAATATTAAAGTAAGTAAGTAAGTAAGATTTGGGTTAAAATAATGTAATTGCGATTTTTCTAGTAGTATTTCTAGAAGTGGCAATAGTGGCTCAGTGGTTAGAGCTTTTGCTCCCCCAACCCGAAGGTCGGAGGATCGAGTCCTGCTGTCGTTGTGTCCTTAGGCAAGACACTTCACCCACATTGCCTAGTATGAAAGTGGTGTGTGCGTGAATGATTGGTGGTGGTCAGAGTGATGGCGCAGATTGACAGCCTCGCTTCCGTCAGTCTGCCCAGGGCAGCTGTGGCTACAATAGTAGCTTACCATCACCAAGTGTGGAAGTGAATGATTAATGACTATAGTGTAGCGCTTTGAGAGGCTTTGACGAGCCTGTAAAGCGCATTATAAGTGTAAGGCTTTATTATTATTATTATAAGTATTTTATTGCGATTTGATTTGCAGTATTTGTTTAAAAATAGTATTCTGTTTAGAGTGCACATTGTTAACAACTCCAAGAGCATTCAGATTTGAGAGAACACTGAAATATGAACTGCTAAACTAATACAAGTTTCCCATGCATTTCAGAGCAGGTTTGTGGAGGTCAAAACTCCCGTACAATAAGATTTTTTTTAGACAGTATATTTTATTTAACCCCACAATAAAGCAGCAGACAAAAAACAGACCGAAACTGCACTATTTGAAATTCATTAAAACACGGTTCAAGCGACAACCAAGATGCAGCTGCAAACATTTTTCTTTTTTTATTTCCACTTTACAGAACAAGCTTTACCGCTGACGACTCACTGCTCAGCCTTGTGGGAAAAAACAGACTGAAAGAGGCTAAGGACATGACTAAGAATTTCCTTTTCTTAGTGACCAGTGCAAACACTCAACACGTCCAGGGTCAGACAGACGGATGGACCTACCTGTTTGAACAAGACACATGAGTCAGCGATAGAGACTGAAAGACAAGACTCAGGCAAGTTTAATATGTATAATTCAACGTGCTGACAGTTCTAGTCATTCATATTATGCATGAGATTTAGATGTACTTATGTTTTACTTATGAAACACTGTATTATAACCAGTACTGACCCTAGCTTTTTGGCAGCTTAGGCAAGATTTCCACTCCCAATCCCCACCCACGACTTTAGTAATACATAGTTAAACACTGGGTACTTTTGCCTAAATCTTTATATGCAATAGTTAAGGGTCTCTGAGTAGGATTCTGTAATTATTTTATGGCAGGTTTTATAGCATTTATTCCTCCATGAATCATTAACTGCAGTCCTATAAAAAATCTGATACTGCATAATCTCAGTACCATTACTAGAGTCAAAGTAATCTGACCAAAAGAAATCTTACTTCAAAGTGAACTGGTTTGGCCTTTGAAATTGAGGTTAGTTGATTCTTTTTCCGTTCTGGTAGCTCCATAGTTTTCAACCAATCTAGAATAGTCTAAAATTACAATGTTGGTAATGGATATAAAAAACAAAAAAAAAAACAAGATCTCATGCAACAAAATCTTGTGAGATAAAATTGCTACCAGATTGTGCACACTTTTTTCTTTTTTTACTGGACAAGGAAAAGGTAAGTGCTGGTGAGTTAGATTGCATATGTTTTACCTTTTAGCTGTTAAAACTGACACAAAGACACAACATATTCTATATCATTAGAAATAAACAAAAGTGAAAGTGTTTTGGGG
The DNA here is from genome assembly GCA_019594935.1 of Periophthalmus modestus. Taxonomy (NCBI): domain Eukaryota; kingdom Metazoa; phylum Chordata; class Actinopteri; order Gobiiformes; family Gobiidae; genus Periophthalmus; species Periophthalmus modestus. The sequence goes on along the minus strand of JAIEZT010000012.1, from coordinate 23,143,112 downwards.
GTTTTTTTAACAATAGCAAAAAAATGTGAACGTTTTTGAGGATCAAAGATTGTAAGCCAGTGGTTGTTGTCACTTGGCCTAAAGGTCCTATATCAGGCATGCCCAAACTGAGGCCCGGGGGCCAAATGCGGGCCTCAGACGATTTTTTCTTGGCCCTCAAGCTTCCAGGTGAATTGGCCCATATTACCTTAAACAGTACTTTTTACTGTATACTTCTGAAAATCTACTTTAACAAGCCCATATAAAATATTTAATGTGTCCCATTGAGGATGTAAGTATGAATAAAGGTCTAGTGGTTCAGTCTAACTTGTAATAATAACGCAGATTTGAAGTATTCACTGTATTGGCGACCATGGTATGCCTTCAGCTTTTCTGTGTTTTTGTATGTGGCCCTTAATGAGAAAAGTTTGGACACCCCTGTCCTGTATTATGCAAAATTGATTCTTGCATGTTAGAATGCTGGTACCATGTAAAAAATACACCTGGGGTTGTGTTTTGTTTCATTCACACATGTTTGAGTAACCTTAGGTTATTAGGTTGTTAGTGTCTGCATCTCCAAAGCTCAAAATGCTCTGTTCCACTCTGCTTTGTGTTGATATCATGTAGTGGGAGTTTTCAAGTTAACAGCTACATTATACCTTTTATTTAGTAGAGATTAGAAATTATCCAAATGATTTTAGTGAAGGTCTATGGAGTTTAAAAACACAGTGGAACACTTCCTGAATTGCCACATCACATCACAAGGTGGAACAGGGCGTTTTATGTTTGAGAAAAGAACTTAGCCTGCAGGATTTGTGTGTTAAACGTGTGGGGGGAAAAAACACAACTATGGGTCTGTTTGTGATGAGGAAACAACATTATATCATTGATCAGAAAATAGTGTAATATGGGACCATTAAACGCAGTAATAAGATTACTATAGCAAGTCTAACAAATAATGATAAGAAACAACATTTGCAGATTGTAAGTTTGAACATTTCTTCCAAGTAACAATGAGTCTCCCACAGACTCATACAGACCGCTTCCCGTCATCTGAAATCATGACATCATCAAATACTAGAACGTGAACGTCGTCTGTTCTGTCTCTTGCCACCCCTGCTATTGAAACCACGTGAAAGCATTTGTGGAACAGTTTCAGACATTTCTTCCTCCTCTTCCGCTACTAACCATCAGCACCTCTCTCCATCTTTTATCACTAACCTCGTAAAACTTAGACTCGTTTGACTTGACTCATTTTCCGTCGCCAGGAAAACCATTAAACCCGGTGATCTCATGTTCAAGCTGTGGTCTGACATCACACTCGAGCTATGCCTCCCGTTACTGTGACGTGGTTGATTTAGTTCATCTGTTTCCCCCCCCAAACGTAGTGACCTTTGAACTCTAGCTGTCCGTGGGATGAGGGCATGGAGGAAGCTAACAGTCCCCCCGATGATAGATAGATATAAGACTTTAAACGTGACTATATTTTACCATTGCGTCAGGAGGTTTAAATGGGATGCCACATGGATTTAAGCGAGGGTTTTGTTTTCAAAGAGCTTCCATGTTTAGTCTATATTTTCCTATGAACTCATTGCTACTGTCAACTGTTTTCTGTACAAATACATGCAGCTCTCATTAAAGGAGTAACTCAATTAGGCCAACCATATGGGCCCGCTTAAAGGAAGACATCAATATTTAGTCTTGTCACATGTGATAAGTATACAAATAGTCAGCTTATGGTTCCTCTAGGGACATTTAGCAACGTCATGGGGTTCATTTAAAAGTCCTATTTCAGGCTAAATTGACTCTTGCGAGCGTTTAGTCGTGTTATAATGATCGAAAACATATCTGGAGTTGCTTTTTGTTTCATTCACACATGTCTGAGTAAAGCTGCATTATTAGTTCGTCTGTATCTCCAAAGCTCAAAATGATCTGTTGCACCTTGTGATGTCACGAAGTGGTAGTTTTCAGGATAACCGCTACATTTCACCTTTAGTTCAGTAGAGATTGGCAATTCCACGATTGAAATAATGATAAACATGTGTGAACGAACAACTCCAACAACATTATAACTTAGATTTTTGATTTTTTTTTTTTTTTGTGTCTGTGTGTGTAACATGGGCCTTTTAAGCATTGAAAATCCATCCAAATGAAAGTTACCGTAATTTCACGGCTATAAGGCGTGGTTTAAAAGTTGCGAACATCGCGGCAGCGATAGATGACAGACGGCGAACACGACGTGCCGGGCGAATTACGCCATGATTTGTGAATGGATTGTGGATGCTTGGGCCAACGGTGCGACTTTTGTATGTGTTAAATGCAGAAAAAGCACCAAAAAAGCACCCGTAACTGAAGCTGCGCCTTATAATCCGGTGCGCCCTATGGCTGTGAAATTACGGTATATACTTTTATCTTTTATTCTATACTTTTTATCCATGAGTAGAATAAGGAAAAGTTAGAATTGTTGCCATAGCAATTAACAATTCAAAACAGAAATATTACATACATCAGGAAGCTGAATACATGAATACACTTCTGGCATCATAATTCAAAATTTCAAGTATTCAAGTAAATAAATCCATCATTGCAATAGTAAGTTCAATGTTTACCCATTTTTTTTCTTGTTGTAGCCATTATTGTAATAGACTTAAAGTTGCCCTATGTAACTTTTCCAATGAAAGGTCCACCACCTAGTTGTGCAGAGGTGACCCCTCTCAGTATCATCTATAATTTAATAAATGCAACATAGATATGTTTAGTGCCATAATTTGGAACATTTTAAGCAAAGCAGTAACATAACATCAACAGGTGGCAAACCCCTCACCAGAAAAAAAACGGCGTAGTACACCTTTACTACGGCTATTTGGATATTTATGGGAAAAAAAATAGTGAAGTAGTGTAAAGGTCTTATTTATTCATGCAGTTAGAGGCGTTGTATCTAGTCTTAAAATTTTAAACAGTTTGCCAGTGGTCCAAAGTTAATCCTCATTTACCTTATGCATTTTTATCATCTCAATTATTATCAGTGATGAGCAATATTATATATGCGTGTTCCACAACTTTCAGAGACAAGAGCAGAGTTTACCACAACATCTATTAGCATGCTAGCAGCACACTTCCTGATAATCAAACAGTAAAACACTTTATAATTAGATGCAGACATAGCACAGCGGTCTTCTTTTGACATCAAGAGCTGCTTATACAATATGTCTGTGCTGGGGCAAGACACATTTTCTTAAATACATGAGTACAGGCTTTTTAATATCACACAACATTGATCTCATGAGCTTTACACAAGAATGACTCCTCATGAGCTTTAAGTCCATTTATTTCATATGTTTGCGTATGTTTATTTCCTCCTCAAAAAACAAGCTCAAAATGCTCTGTTCCACCTTGTGACGTCATGAAGCACTCGTTTTCGAGTTAACAGCTCCTTTTACCTTTAGTTCAGTAGAAATTAGCAGTTCCTGGGCTGAAATTATCCAAATGATTCTAATGAAGGCAAATGGAGTTTAGAAAAAAAATTGCACTTCCTGTATTACCACTTGATGACATCACAAGGTGGAACAGAGTGGTTTCCGTTTGAGAGAAGAACTCAGTCTAAATATGCAGGGTTTGCGTGTTAAAGATGTGTGAATGAAACAAAACTCAACTTCAGGTATGCTTGCGATGAGGAAACAACATTATAACAGATCAAAAAAATAGCGTAATATGGGCTCTTTAAGTAGATCATTAGAATTTGGAGAGAAAAGGTACTTGTTAGGTACAGGAACAAATGCGTAAAATATTCCATATCGTGCACATAAGGCTTGCTCACAGTGGGAACAGCAACCGATATCTTTTGCTCGTGTAAGAGTGCTGTTGCTCCAGTACAGTAGGCCTATAATGCCACACACCTTAAATGACGTCAACACAGCATGGTACCCACATCGTGAACCTTTACCTGTGATTGCTGATTTCAACCCAAATAGCATATCCATAGTTACCAGGGCCCTCAGCAGAGAACACAGCTCTTCTGTCTACTCCCTGCGGTCGGTTCCTGTGGCTAACCGCTCTATTAAAGACACTCATGTAGCGTTCACATAGCATGGCACATAGCTCCCACTGTATGTTTGTCAGGCTAACTTGCCATACCACCTTCTTCAGATCCAGCAGAACCCGTGAATCAAGCGCGTGTAATCATAATATTTGAACATGCCTAATACTGCATATGAAAGCCAAAAATGGGGCCAAAAACGACTTTCTCTTTGATTCCGTTGGTTAGCGGGCGTGACCGCAGCCGGGCAGTGGGAAGTGGGTGACGCATAGGCTATATGTGAGACAAGATTTTTTTAAAAGTCCATTAAATACTTCCAAAAGTTGATCTAATACTTGAAGTCCAATACTTTTCTGATCTATGTTATAGACAGATGTTGTTTCCTCATCAAAAATATACCTGGAGTTGAGTTTTGTTTAATTCACACGTTTAATTTTCAAATCCTGTGTATTTAAACTGTGTTCTTCTCTCAAACTGAAAACACTCTCTTCCACTTTGTGATGATACAAGTGGTCATACAGGAAGTTGTTCACTGTGTTCTTTAAACTCCATACACCATCACCAGAATTGTGTGGATGATTTCAGCCTTGGAATTGCCGATCTCTACTGAAATAAAGGTAAAAAGTAGCTGTTAACTTGAAAACTACCACAACATGACATCACAAGGTGGAACAGAGCATTTTGAGCTTTGGAGATGCAGACAGACTAATACAACAGGATTACTGAAACAAAACACAACTAAGGGTATGCTTTTGAGGAGGCACATTATTATGACATGGATTAAAGCTTACAAGAATCAGTTTTGTTTAATATAAGACCTTTAATAATTTCTATATCAAAAATAAACTTAAAGTCTTTTAGCCTTTTGCTTCTATTTAAGCTGCAGGAATGAACTCAAGTTAACACCGACTGACATTACTATTGTTTCCATCTACCTCATTGTGATGTATTTTAGTTAACCAGGGTACTATTTAGCGAGGAGCGATGAGTGCATTTGTGGAATGGCAAGGTACCATGAAAAACAGGGTGGGGTGATCATCGGTGGTGCAGTGGTCTAAGGCGCTGCACTGGTGTGTTTGTTACCGTCAGTGTAATGGGTTCACCTCCTAACTATGTCTGGATGCCGAATGTCTCTACCCTCTCTCTTCCCATTTCACACTACAGCCGTGCCTTTGGGCCAGAAAGAAAGCCTGTAAAAAAAATACTCTGGACTTTTCCTATGCAGTTTTTAAGTCCATATGCCACCTCCGGACTCGTTTTAATGTGTGGCTTTATTACCACAGCATCCATGAGAGATCCACAGTTGTTGAGGGTAGGTTTAGAACTTATATCGTCCATATGCAGACATTATTTTACATTTGAAAACATTAAATACTCATCCCAAGGTGACCAAAAGCATGTTTAAATGAATTAAAGCCACAAGAATGCATAATGTGTGTTGTGTAACAGTTAACACATTTTAATTTGAGAACACAGGCATTGCCCTCCTGTGTCTCCAGAGGCGGGTCAGGTCTGACCTCAGTAAAGTCCATTCACGGGTCACTGTCAAAGGCTTTTTTAATGGACGTAAAGCTCCAATGCTGTCAGTCCTCCCTGCTCCTATAACGCGGTCCTGTTTCACCGGAGCTGCTGTTAAATGACATTAGCTAGAGCGGCTAACACTTTATTGCTGCTGTAAAAATGTAGTTTCCTAAATGTGGGTTGGGAAACATTCATGGTACATTTCAAACTGTTTGCAGTGGTCTCAAGTTAATCCTCACGTACCTTATGTGTTCCTGTAATCACAGTTATTTATTGTGATGAGTTTATAAGCCTGTTTCATAACTTTCAGAGACTAGAGTGAAGTTTACCGTTCCTCATTTTCACAACTTTCAGAGGCCACAGCAGAGTTTGGCCACCATGGAAAATCTAACATTAACTAGCATGCTAAAAGTGCACCTACTTATGGCCTACTAATGTCACGCAGCAGAGGCACTCAGCGTAGAATATTGGAACAACCAGCACCATATTGGATCTATCAAACGGAAACACTAATAATTTGGACACTGAATGCTTTTTTAAAGTTTGGAGTTTACATTTGTTGCATTGCTAACTACATCCATTATGGGGGCAGGTGGCAAAAGTTGCTTTTACAATATATCTGTACTAGGGAAATTTTACTTACTTACAGGGTAAAAACTGGGCACAGCATCTTTCAAATCTTAAAATTGAAATTAGCAAGTCTTAGTATTTTCCCTATGGCAAGGATCCTTGTCTTCTGAACCACTTTGGAGGAATACATGTAAACCTTTTTATTTTGTTCAAGCTTTTATTTTAAGTTCCTTGACATAGCAGCCGGCCTAGTTACTAGTATGATCGTGTTGGTCTAGTCCAGCATTTTGGATTGGTGATAAAATGACATGTATTTTACTTCCCACAATAAATCATTTGATGAATTCATTGGACACCTGATCTCTTATTCCCATTGGTTTCCCATCCACGGACCAGAGTCGCACAGTCTGAGATGTGACGTGATCAGGCTTTGACTGGGAGCTCTGGCCACAGAAGATTTGAAGAGCCCTAAACCTGACGTCTCAGTTGCATGAGTAGTATCTGAATCTTTGCCACTAATTTGTTCAACACATTTGCAGATGAATGGACTACATCAAACTCTATCCATGAGGTTTTTGAGGACTCGGAAAACCACAAAACTTAAGTATCCTGGTTGGGATCTGCTACTGTTTGTTTGGTCAGGTGCGTTACCATGGATACTCAATCCCCACGCGCGTCTTCCGTGAAGGCGTCTTGAGTCAAACCGATACGATTTACTATGGACGTAATTCAGACTAAAGATGAGTCATATGATGCAATGTGCCAAAAGATTGATATGTTCTTTGAAATACGCAGTGGTAGCAGCAACAGTGCTGGTAAATAAATGTATCAATCTCAAATGACACTTTTATGGTTCTTGTGTCTGTGGCCGCTGACGGAATGTGAACTTTATATCACTACGGCGTGATGTAATGATGATAGAAAAGACTAGAGACACATTCATACATAGTGCCAAAGAACTTTCTCCTAGTCTCAGACAGGGACAGTGGGAGAAAGTGGAATTCAATTCGTTCCCTCTGGCTCCAATGACTTTGGCTAATAATACTGTATTTTTTCACACATTTTAGACTGTGAGGTGGAGTTTACTGTCACGACAACATCACTAATAAATACCAGTATGTTAGCAAAACAATCAAAATAATGAGCAATGGTGGAAGTTAACAAAGTAGTAAGTAGAATTTTTAGGTATCTGTATTTTACTTAAGTACATTTTACAGTGGATACTTTACTACATCTGGGAGCAGGTATCTGTACTTTCTGGTTTGAACTGGACTGAAAAGTAAAAAGTTTTCAGTTTCAAGCTTCACCTTTGAGCAAACAAAAATAAATACACAAAATTCATAAGATTCGTATTGCAAATATTACCCAAAATATGCATCATTTTCGAAAATCACCACATTTACACTCAACATTTACAAACAACAATAATGCTCGCGTGAAATACTTTTTACTCTTAAAGTACATTTTTAAACAGGTGGTTTAATGCTTTTACTTAAGTAGATTTTTATTTTTTTTTTATTTTCATGTGATACTTTTACTTGAGTAACATTTTACCTCTGCATCTGTACTTTTACTTAACCCTTTAAGGACTGAGCACATTATAGACCATTACAGCTCTCCTAGACTTTTCTTTTTTTAGCCATAAAATCATGTTATGGAAGTATCAGCATGTACTTTTGCCTTTTTTCACACAACTACCTCTATTTTACATATCCATCCTTATTTTTCCTTTGATGCATCAAATAACTGACTGGTAGAATCCCGGCGGCACCTGCGCTCTGATTGGTCGTCTTCAGGGACAACATAAGCACATTACCATAATGACAGTAACATATTGAAAGAGCCCCATGCCTCTGCTTTGAGATGCTGTTTGAATTTACATGAGCGCACGATTGGTTGCACAATTAGTTACAGTAATGGAAAGTCCACAACTGCAAATCTATAGGGTTAAGTAACAAAATACTAGTACTTCACCACTGATGAGGAGATGGGTTATCCCAAGACTAGACCACTGTGCGACTGATAAAAATGGTTCATAATATGATGCAGAAAGAGACAAAATGAGCAAAATGAGACAAAATATGTCGCTTCACAGAATACTTTATAGGGCAAAATGGATTTTACTGCGTTGCAGCGTTTTATGTCCAGGCAGTTAAACTAACTCAACTGAAGCAGGCCTAGTTTTGAAGCTTGTCTTAAAAAAATCGGTTTGTTTCAGTTTTCTTTCAGGAAGTGCCCCTTATTTCAGAGTATTTGAAAGGTTGATGGTTTGATTTTTGCTGCTGATGCTGTGGTTGTGCTTTTGGGCAAGACATTTGATCAACCTTGCCCTGCCTGTTGTTAGTGATTTGTCGTGGTCGGAAAAGCTGTATGGATTTGATTTTATGCTTTTTTTTTCTTTTTTAATTATGTAAAAAAAACAACAAAAGGGAATAGTGCCAGAATGAAACTCATGTGTGTTGTCTGCATCAGATTATAAATAAAGCATCTTTATCATGCAGTAACCAGGAAGTAAGACGTTCAATGCCAGCAAAACCCTCTCTGGCCTCCCAAAGAAAGGCTTATAAACTACTTGGGGTAAATGATTAGGATGATCGGAATGCGTGAAGTGGGGATTTTTTTTTTTTTTTTTTTTTTTGACCACAGAAAACTATATAAAATGTAGTTCTACTTTTGACGTTTTTGAGACAAAAGTGCAAAAGGTACATAAAAAAGGAATTTTTCTGGCATCGGTTCATCCAATTTCACTACATAGAAATACCATGCCTCACCTTGACTTTAACCTCTCTCTCCTTGTGTAACCTAATGGCCATGTTCACGTCCATTCCACTGGTCTTTCAACTAAATGCGCCGCTTTATAATCACTATCATTATCTTTTTTGCCACATAGCTGTACATTGTAAAGCATAGGTGACATCCAGGTGCTCTGGGATCTACCACCTTTGAAAACAGAGTCATCAAAGCTGCTAAAGGGGAGGGCTGCAAATGCTCAAAATGCTAACCGAAAGAAATACTCCAACCTGGTCTTTGTAAAAGGTAAAAGTTAGCTGTTTGTGCGCCGTAATGACTAGCTGTTGCGGCTAAAGCAAGCGATCTCACAGGCAGCTTTAGGGTTGGGTAGTGATTTAGGAACTGGGGACAGAAAAAGGGAGACTTTAAACATGAATTGTTCTCAGATGTCCAGTAAAGGGTATCCACGTGGAGTTTACAAGGGTTCGGACATTCACGGGATGCTCGAACATTATGAAGTCGGTGATGTTTCGGACAAGATATTCTCACGGTCTGTCAAAATTGCTTAGGTTGATTAATGATAAAAAGATTAACCTCGCCAGACTGATGTGTAGCCCTCTGAATTAGTATCACACATCAATCTGGGATAGTTCTCACTGAAAGCGATTGTTATCAATGATTGAGGATACCAGCGTGCTCAGTTTTCCAAAAAAAAAACTATATTTACTATTATCTACATTATTATCTTTCTCGCTTTAGATTTTCCTTAGCCAACACAACTTTCTCCTATCTAGAATGTGATAATTAGATGTCACACTCTCAGATCGGGGCAAGAGCCAGTTTTTCTTATAGATTAGCTACACTGTACTTTACCATTAAATATCCAAAAGGTAAATTCATAAAGTTTGAGCCTGATCATTTCTGCATGTGTTTGATTACACCCTATAGCACAGTATGATACAACTAAAATCTGCATTTTAACAATATTCATTAAGCTGCCCCCCACTACATTTTATTGGCCTATAGAATATTTTAACCTGAAGTGGGCAATTTAAATGATTTCTTTATGGGATATCACTACACATCCTCAAATCTATCACACTGTTGCTGCAGGGGTATGAAGATTAATCGATAATCGTGATTATTCAAGTCTCAATACAATTGTAAGAGCAAAAAAAATAATTATCATGACCATTTTTTTTTTTTTTTTTTTTTTTGCAAAATTAAGCAATTTCTAGTCAGTCTATAATGCAAAAAAGTACAATTCACATTAAGCGTTTTTTTTTTTGTTTTTTTTTTATTTCTAATTATTAATTATTACTTTATTCTTCAGAACGTTCAATTTTGTTGAACGAAAGTGTTCACTGTTTCTCTGTTTGGTCATGGGGTCAATAATCATGAATAATCATTAAATTGTGGTGTTTTCTTTTTTTTTTTCTTACAATAATCATAATGTAGAAATGTGACATTGTGACATCCTTCCTTGGTGCTATGTCATAATTCAGTCCTGGCTTATAAAAGTAGCTTTTCTCATTTAATTTGCAATAAAACCCAACAGTAAAACCCATTCAATTGTACTGCATACTTACAACAGTTGAACTATAGCTGCCAGTATTTTTCATACATTGCAGAGTCAGCGTTTTTAGTTAAAGTTTAATTTATATAATACAATTTCCAATATTACATTTAACGTTTCCCTCAATAAAACAGCGCAACAGGGAGAGCTGAGATTGTTATCAGCCAAGTCCTCTCTGTGTCGAGGTGTTTGGGTTGGACGTGACACTGTTTTAGTACAACGTTGAAATGAATAGGCCATTTATGTCGAGCTTGAATGGGAACCAAGAATTTGAAGTTGATTTTATTTCTATATGCTTATATCAGAATAGTAGATTTATGTTGAATGGCTCCATGTTTTTGGACTATACAGTGCACATAATATAGATGGATACACTATTGAATCTCCAATAAACGTGAAAATAACCTGGAAACAGAGATGGGTGAGTATTGAAAAAATCTACTAAAGTAAGAGTGCTGTTAAAAGTAATATTCCTCAAGTAGTATAAAGTGGTTCAAGAAATAACATAGTGAAAAAGCATTTGGAGAAACTACTATTCAAGAAAGTAAGTAAATAAACTGTAAGAGAATACATGGGTGTAATGACTGACAGTGGAAATAAGAGTACTATATAAGAGTACTATTACACTATACAATACATTACTCAAGTATAGGCTTAAAAGTATGGTCTTTGAAAATGTACTAATGGAAAGTTTGCCTAGAATTTCAAATAAATGTAAGGCACTACCCAATCCTAACTGGGCCTCAACAAACGTTTCGAAAAAAGACAAAAGGAAAAGCTTTGTGATTGCATATTAGCTGGAAGTCCAAGAGCGTAGAGCGTTGAGCACTCATTTGAGGTTGGCGGTTTGAATCCTGCTCTCGACATAAACATCAGTGGTAGTAGAGCGGTCAGAGCCACTGATCCACAGGCTGGCGGTGCAACTCCAGGTCCCACAGATGAATACTGTTGTGTCCTTGGGCACAATGACAGTGTTTAAACTGGTCCGTGAATGGGTGAGTGGTTCCTTGATGAAAAGTGCTACATAAAATGCCATGCCAACCATTTACCAATAAACTTGCAACCTTACCAAGCTGGATACTTTATCTTTATTTTACCATCAAACCTGATACAATCCAGATGGAGAAATCTCTTTGTTCCACACTGTACATTTTGGGCTGCTGCCTCAATCTCCATAAAGACTCTATTGTTTAGACAATTCTAACACTGATCTTTTTGCGGTTCGGGCTTGCGCTAGCTTCAGTCTGTCTGTCTCTACATGGTGTGAGCTTACAGACGACTTTATTTACATTACTGGAGTCGGTATCCTGTACATCTGCTGGGCTTTGTCACTATGGGGCCGTGTTTTTCCTTGCCGCATGCTACTGTTTAGTTAAGCACGAGGGGTTGTTGGATGGGTCTACCGGAGCAGGAGGTGAGGAGGTCCCCCTATGGAGAGGCAGAGGGTCGTGCGGAGCAGGCAACACCTCGGTATGGTTGTAATTATCACTGAGGCTGGGATTTATGATGTTCCATGGAGCTGAGGAGGCCTGCTGCACACATGGAGGTGGTTTGGGCCAAAGGGAAGCCTGTTATGAGTTGTAAATGACGGTGTTTTTGGTGGCTCAAATGTCTGAAAGAGCAACAAAACATTTCTTGATTTCATGATTCGTGATAGAATTGATTTTTTTTTTTTTATTTTATGTGAAGTAAAACATCAACATTATCTTGCCTTTATAGTTAGAATATATCCCAAAAATATATGATGAGGACTCCTATGGGTGCTGTACTGTGGTATCCCATTAAATCTTAAGGGAACTGAATGTACCTGTGCTCTGTTTTTTTGTTGGTTTTGTTTTTTATTACAATCACAACTGAACCTGGGTTGCCAGTGCCTAAACCTGCAGATAGAGCAGATATACAACATTTTGTCAGTATACAGGACATGTCTCATGTGAAAGCTCAGAAGCTCCAGAATTCATTCACTGAGCTGCAAAGGCTGCACTAGCACTGATTCATGATTGGCTGCAAGTGCCGGGGTTTAAATAGGGACAAATCAGATCAGAAAGAGGCATTTTAGATGGAAATCAACTGGATTTCAAGATTGAAACTGGCAACCCAAGTGAGAGACTCATATGAGGGTCATTCTGCTTTCTCATTTGATAATTATCTTGAGAACCAAAACACTAAATTTTAATTTAAATGGGACATGTCCAATGTTTTTGTACTTAATAGTCAAGTTTTTAGAAATTATCAGTAAAAGCTATATTTAATGTGAATATATCTGCCCCGTCTACCTGGGGACACAGATCAGTTTATGAATTTTAAACATCAAAATCTAACACACTGTTCCTTTTAAAAGTGCATTAAGCCTACATGATCCATATTATGACATTAAATATTTATCTCTCATTTATAAAACTACAGGTGGTTTTATTGCTCAAAATAATATGAAAAACATTCATTTTTACTGTGAGACCGATCACCTCCCAACAGATCTGACTTGTAACTTGGCCTGGTGGGGTCACCTGCTACATGGAGATAGATACCTTTAATGAAATGAAATAATCTAATAAAAACAGTTTTCTCTACATTAAATTAAAATTATTCATATTCAAATTTTGAAGTGTATCCACTGCCCTGGTGACTGTGGCCACCACCAATAACTCACACAGATGGATGTCTTGCCTGTGGACACAAAGACGCGGTTGGGTTTGAACCACTAATCTTCCAGTTACAGAAGAACCGCTCTCCCTACATTTATATAACATCAACTTGCGCCTGATTGATGATGAATTTGCCCAATCCGCTTTATATCTTGTAAGCTTTATTTGATGGGGTTAGGCTTTTGATTGTAACATAAGGAAAATATTGTTAGTGTAGCATTAAGTTGTGTGATTTAAAATGGTCCCATACAATGGCACAACAGCACAGTAATCGGATACAGATGTGTGTCGCCGTCCGAACAAATAAAGACAGATCGAGATGTCAGACAGATCTTTGAGGTCTGAAGGAAATTACCCATAAAGATGTTCCACAGTAGCTTTAATTTAGCTTAATTTACCTCATTAGTAAGCCACAGAACATTACAGCGGAGATTGGTGATTACATGAGCTTTTTGTATTTACTTCCAATACTGTACATAATAAGGATGACTGAATTTCAGTGTTTGATTTTAGCTTTCTTTTATGCCAGCTGGTAATTGTCTTTGAACACGCACAACACTGACATGTCAATATCCAATGACCTCTGGTAAACTGCCTGGAAATATGGCAATTTAACCTCTATCCCAAGAAATAAAGATTGAATTTATAATGAAATGAAACTGACTGAATGTAGAATTAAGAGAATCAAAATTTTAAAGCCACAGTATGTAACTTTTTTGCCAAAAAAAAATATTATGGTTGTGTTTATTGCACTGAAAAATATAGAAAAAAATAGTCCTTACTGTAAGCGGGCTTGCATCTCCACAAACCTGACTCTTATTTCACCTGGAGAAGTGCCTCCTCCTGCTTGTTTCTATGGAAATGTTGTTCTTTTGGCTATAATATTCCACAGTATCGCTTAAAAGCTAGAATGTTCTGAAGTATGGCTTGAACTTTCTATTCATACAGTTGACTTCCCACCACCAGAAAGTTACATACTGGGGCTTTCATTTTTGCTAGTAGTATTTCAGATCCTAAACTGGCAGCCTCATTCTTTAGTCATTGCCTCCTGGCGTTAAACTTAACCATGGTTAACATTAAGATTAATCTACTGTCCCCATAGAGAAGCTTGTCCTCTGTGTTTGACCCATCCTTCAATGAGCTCGGCTTAGCTTTGACCTATTGTGCACGTTTTGGGTTGACGGGGGTAAGTGGGGTGCCCAGAGGAAACTCATCCAGACACAAGGACAAACATGCACACTTCTTGCAGTGAGGTCACAATGCCAACCTCCAGTCAGCATGCTTTCAAGGTCTAGCTGCAGGACTAGACTATTGGATGTGTTTTAGTTTTAATTACTAGAATACCCAGAAGAAACCCAGCCAGACACAAGGAGATTTAAACTCCACACAGAATACAGTCCAAGACTTAGAACCTTTGAAATTGAGTGACTTTTGAAATGGTGCAGAGAGGATCAATTCCCATTTGGACCCAGTTGTGACCTTAGGCAAGAGTGGGCGTTAGTTGTGGGGCTGATAGTACTGCCTTGCTTCCAATTGTCTACTATTGTTGCCACAGCTGCCCTACAGTAGTGGGTGTATTGAAAGGCGCTATATAAATCCAATGCATTACTATTATTAGTCTTTCATCCATACAGATATACTGTCCAGTGAACCATAACTGGTAGTAGTTAGTTACTTTTTAGCTATTAGCTGTAGAAACTTGTGGGAAGCTGGTAATACTATTCTTAGCCGTATTGGTCAGACATTTTACTGCATTGGAAACAGTAAGTAGGATTACAGCAGATGGCTCTGGGCTCTGTGACGTGTTTAATGGTTCATCATTACAGTAAAGTGCAGCCCATTAAAACACTGGTGCAGGTAGAGATCCATGCTGAGAAAAGAGGAGGAGCGGCACAGATGAGGTGGAAAAAGTTGGCTGGGCTCCCTGCAGGCTCCAGACATGATTTACTACAACAGCCTTGGGTCAAAGATGCACACCTCCATCAAAATGACTCAAAGGGTGTCTGAGGAGAAATGTTAAAGGTGTACTTTTCTGATAAAACCTTCTTGTCTCCATGGGGTTCTGCTGGTTTGCTTAGAATGTTCCCCAGTATCAACATCAAAGTGTCACAGTGTTTTCGCTGAAACATCAAACTTTTGTTACATCCAGTGGAGAGAAAAGCAAATGAATGTCCACAATGCTTAAAGTACTTACTTTTTGCACATTTCTGCACATTCTGCACAAACAAGGTTGCAAGGTTACCCCAGCGTGATCTAAATTGTATCTATCTGAATAAAGCAGTAGACACCACCAGGCCAAATTAGAAGTCAGGTCTGTGGAGACCTCACTGTCAAAATGTCTCATACTACTCTGTTATGCCCATATCATAGTCCTGTTCATGTGCTGTTACCCTACTGTCTCTAGGAAACCACCATAGTTTTAGAGTCAGGTATTTTCCATGTTGGTAGCAGACATCTGTGACCCAGACATTCTTCATCTGGGTTTACGCATGCTATCAGCCTGATGTCATCCATGACTCCAGTACTATGCGTCACTATCATGAGGTAATATAAAGTAGGTGTGGGCGATACTGACAAAAATTAATGAATTTTGCATGATCTCAATTATTGGGAAGCATGTAACTAAAATAAGCAGCCTATTCAGAATATATATATTTTTAGTAACTTATTCTGATGGATACAGTTACTTTTTAATTTAGTGGTATTCAGAGCACTGTTACTTTTATAAAATCAAAGGAATACATATGTGATCATTCAATTCAGGCTTTGAACTACACTGTATTAGTGAGAAATGTAGAGGATACTTGCTGTTGTAGTGTGTGCTGATGTGATATTTTATATAATTAGTGATAGATAAAGGCAAGGCAAGTTTATTTGTATAACACAGTTCGTACACAGAGTAATTCAAAGTGCTTTACAGAATAAGAAAGACATTAAAATCATAATGCAAACAAATTAAAACATGAATAATCACAAATAATCAAATAATAAAGCCTCAAAGTAGTAGCATTCCTCAGAGTGCGAGATGGTTCATATGGCACTAAATGCGTAAAGAAACTGTGCAAAAAATCATAAAGCTGTTTTAACTATAATTTACTTACTGCAAGTCAATGTGAAAGTACTCAAAGTATTTAGTGTTCTGACTGGACCATGTGTCAGAACACGTTACCATCATTACTGTTTAAGGAAATGGACTAAGTGAGTGTGATGACAAATGTAGCTCATGAAGGCTAACAGTTAAAGGGCGAATCTGGAGCTAAGTTCCATACTTGGAGTTCCGACCGCAAGTATCATAGCAACCAAAGAGCCAATCCGGAGCGAGGCTGTTGAAAGTAATGCCCCTTCCCACCACACCCCTGATTTAGCAAGGACGCCTGATTTGTTATTGATGTTCATATCTTAATTTACGGACAGGAATTACGAAATAAAAATACCGTGATATAGAGCAGGTTACAGTCTATGGTTATAATAGAAGTTTTAATGCTGCTATTCAGTGTAATGCAGCTAAACACATTCAAAAGTCAAGTATTCAAAGTATTCTTCTCATCACAACAGCCCGCAATACCCCCAACTTCTAACATCACCGCTCATGTTAACAATTCCCCATTTTCATTTCATTTTGAGGCTTTTTGTCTAAATCCAATGATAGCTTGAAGAAACCAGTTGTGATCTAATGTTTGGTTCATGTCATCGTGGTGGTATGAGGGACTTAAACAAACAGGGCTTGAGTCCAGATGTCTGCTGTTTATGGAAATGTGTCACTCTGCTCCCATCCTCATCCTCTGCTCTGCCACCTATTCTATGATATGTCAGAATATGGTAAGGATTTTTAAACTAGATTAGGCAACTGCAAAAAGAGATGGATTAACATTTGAGCATTTAAACACTGTATTGTTAAAGAGGGGGTATTTTACTTAAATGAGGTATTAGCTGCGATCACATTACATACTCAAAGCGCTATCACAGTGTGCACATCAGTGTGCATTTCCCTGATGAAATTACTACTGCACATCGCGTCAGGTTTGCGAAGTTGTAGTGCACTCTTGTGTCAAAAAAATGGCGCTAAATGACTCAAACGTGCATGGACGACATTTAAAACTTCTTCGGGCATGTTTTTGATGAGGGATAACATCACAATATGGCAGAAAGTTCTAAAAAGTTGATTTTGCAGAACATCCCCTCTTTGTCCATAGACAGGGTGCATTGAGGAGTGAAGAAGAGGAGTTTAGGCCAAATATGATGTTTCTGCCTGTAGTGAAGCCCATTCGACTTTTGGTCACCAGCCTAAGGATCTCACATTAGAGTCGCTTCTCCTGGTATCTGTTTTTAAATGCTCCTGGACGCTTCCTTAGTTTGGTGTTTTTGGGTGCAGTTTGACTATGATTGCTTACACTGCTGCCCCATGACCCAGCTCCAGATAAAGCAGAAGAAAATGGCAAACAAAATCTAGGCTTTCCATATGCAGTTTACATAAAAAGTCCTCTATAATTACCACCACTGTTGCCAAAACCCTTTTTTATTGTTTTTGAGACACACTCCCTATTATTCCAATGCAAACACTCCATAAATGACCTTTGACTCGATGCAGTGATGCAGACAACTTTATTAGCAACAATGTATTTTCAAATCTATTAACCGTGTGTGGTCACGTAGCAGTGGTGTTACCCTGGCACCTCAAAACAGATGGTTTGGCTCCTCCTCTTTCCCTCTGTCCTCCTGCTCTCTCTCTCCTCCTCTCACTTTCTCCCCTCATCTCTCCTCATCCTCTCTCTTGAGCTATCCTCTCCTCACTCTCCTCTTCTCTCTCTCCTCGTGTTCCCTCTCCCTGTCTCCTTTTCTCTCTTTCTTTCTCCTTCCCCCTCTCTTCTCCTCTTCTCCCTATCTCCTCTTCTCTCCTGCTCTCCTCCTCATCTCCTTCTCTCCTACCCCCCTTCTCTCTCTCCTCCCATCACGTCCACATCTTTCCATTCCCACTGCGGGCATCTGTTTCGAGGTACGCGTTTGTGCAAGGACTCACCAAGGGCATTGTGGGTAATGGTGTGCTCGCCGCGTGAAGCAGGAGCTACGGGGAAGTGAGCTCAGAGCGTCTGAATGTGGACTACAGTGTTTAAACGCCACATAAAAGACTCGCTCTGTGGCCTGTATGATTCTCCTTTGCAGTGTGGGGTACGCAGCCCCAGGACTTGTGTTAATGGTGGGATCGTGTTGTAGTGAGGGGCACAGACACACAGGCATAGAGGGCTACTGTGGGTACACGCTTTATAACGGTCAGGCTTTGGTAATGATGTGGTCACATGATGGATACATGTGTTAGACTTAGAGTAAGGTGTGAAGAGAGGCCTGTCACTACACTACTGGTTTTATGAGCCAACCTAACCTCATACATTTCTCCCTGGTCAGCCATATAGTCTGGAAATTAGTGACAGGACTTTCGGCTCTCTTGTGGGATCTGAATCTTTTGGAGCCATCCATTTCAAAGAGCCCTTCAAGAGACTGGCTTTTTGTATGTTTATTTATGTGACAGAAGCCAATGTGAGAAATCATCAAACTAAACACCGAGAGAAATGACCAAAGCTCAGATCTGTTTAAAATGGTTCAAACTGAGAGTGAGAGCATGGCAACCCTTTGAAATCATGCAATAATAATAATTAAAACTTATGATGCCAAATATATTTTTTTGTGCACAAGGCTCTCACTCGTGTTGTTTACTCTGTGATTATTCAGTGTTAATCAGTATAAAAACACACAAAAATTAGAAAGAAAAAAATTTGGCAAAAAAATTTGGATTCATTTCCAATCATTCATGTCATGGAACCGTTGAAAAGAGCCGACTCGTTCACAAATATCACATCACTAGCAGAGGTTTAGTTTTTTGATAAGCGTTTCTTTAAGTAGTATGTTTCAATTGTTGAGAATGAAATACTTAAACCGGCTAAAAATGTCACTTATTTCTCAGGTTATGGGGTTTGAATCAGCCTTACCCTTCAGTGTATCCTGTTGTTTTGTCTTCACCTTTTTGTTCCATCTTACCTGCACCTTTCTGTTTCTTCTTGCCTTAATGTCAAACTGAACTTAAATATAAATCGTGCAATTGAATAGTGGGAAAGTACTTGTAACCTGTGAACATTAAGAACCAAACTGTTCAAGTGAATGAAATTATATTGGTCCTTGTATAGTGAATGAAATTATAACAGAAGTTCTAACTCCAGGTTTATGTACTTTAAAATAAAAGTTACTGTCTAAACTGGAACTCACTGGACTCCATCAGTGAGCGAACCTGTGTGCCTTAATTTAGTTTGTGTTAGTTTAGTTTGCTTTGTTTATTTTTCCAGGTTAAACCTGGTGGTGTTGCTAGTTTATTTTTAGCTTATTATCCATCCATTTACTTCTGCTTATCCGGGGCTGGGTCACGGGGGCAGCAGCCTAAGCAGGGACTCCTAGACTTCCCTCACCCCAGACACATCCTCCAGCTCCTCCAGTGGGACCCCAAGGTGTTCCCAGGCCAACCCAGAGACATAGTCCCTCCAGCGTGTCCTAGGTCTTCCCCAGGGTGTATTCCCGGTGGGACATCCCCGGAACACCTCCCTAGGATGCCTCCTGGACGTCTCCCTAGGGAGGCGTCCAGGAGGCATCCTGAACAGATGCTCGAGCCACCTCAGCTGGCTCCTCTCCTTTTAGCTTATTATAATTAGTTATATTTACTTTTGTCTTCCACTCGTAATCCCACACATGGTCAAAAATCAGGTCCAGTTCCTTTAAAGCAGGGGTGTGCCAAACTTATTTTCACAGAGGGCTACATCAGCAAGATGGTTGCTCTCAAAAGGCCAGATGTAATGGTAAGATAAATGTACTAAATGTAACCAAATGTAATGTAAAATAAATGCAACCAATTTTTTTATCTTGTTTATTAACCTTTTCTGTATTTATTACTTATTCAAGTTACAAATATTGCATATGTATTTGCATAGATATGAAAAAATGGCTGTGTAACTGTGTATCTCCTGATAAACTGATATTTTAAGACAGTCATACCTTTTAATTTACTTTGGCGCGGGCCACATAAAATGACGTGGCGGGCCACATTTGGCCCACGGCCTTGAGTTTGACACATGTGCTGTAAAGCAACACTAACACTTGAGGTGGCACATCACCTTCATGATACTTGAAAGTTAAAACCATACTTTGGAACATTCTCAAAGAGACATATGTTTTTGTCACTCTGACAAAGCCAAAGGAACAAGATTTCCATGGACACAAGCACGAGAATGCCAAACAACATTATAGCATAGATCAGAAAATAGCATAATATGGGCCCTTTAAGAAAATGTAACAAATAGAGCTGGGAAACTAAACCCACTTTCACGTAAATACAGAGAACTAATGTTGAGCATTTCGTGTTCCTTCCCTCAATGACAGTGCAACATTCTCTTGTCATATGTCGACAGTATGCACTGACACAAGGCCTCTGGAGTTAGCTGGAGTTTATCATTTTGAATATACTGTTTCCATTGTGAATTCAAATAAATGATTGATACTTCCAAGAACACATCAAAACAGCCCCAGAGGTGATATAACCGTAAGTGATTGTCTGCCTCACAGTGATCTAAAACGTTCATAAACCAAATACAGTCTGGTGTATTTCAAAATAGCAGTGGAGGAAAAAGAATTAATTTTGTTACTTAAGTAAAAGTCCAGATACTTCAGCAAAAAATACTCAAGCAATATCACACTAAAAAAATCTACTTAAGTAAAAGTATTAAAGTACACATTTTAAAAAAGAGTAAAGTAAAAGTATTTTGTGCAGATTTTGAGCTTCAAGTGTATCGATTTTGATACAGATTTGTGCTAAATTTTGTTGAACAGAAACAACTGAATCAATTGTTTTATTGTAGCTGCTTTTATTTGATTATTTGTTCTTATATTTTTGTTTGCTCAAAGAAATATGAAAGTGTTAAAAATAAACCTTCAGCCTTTTCAGCAGGTCTCAAACACTAATAAAAATACTTTTACTTTTCAGTCCAGTTAAAAAATGTGGCAGAGTAGAGTACAGACACCTGCTCTTAAGGCAAAAGTAAAAAGTACCCACTGCAAAATCTACTCAAGTAAAGTACAGATACCTAAAATTTATATAGTACTCTACTTTCGCTTTGTCACCTTCCACCACTGCAAAATGGACACCGGTGGAGTAAGCAACCAAACCTACTATCTACTGTCATAAAGTAAAAGTTGTGTTCTTCAGATGAACTTTTTTCTATTGTTCTGTTTGGGATGGACTTTGAGAGCCAGTTTTTTTTTTCTTCATTTACTGTTGCCCCGCCAGGCTGCACATCCTTTGAAAAGCCTATTGATTTTGTGGCTGAGAGGGTAGTTTTTAGTGAGAGCGATGGAACAAAATATAAGGCTAGAAGAGAAGAGGAGGAGAGTGAAATAGTGGTGTTAAATGATATATAGTGAAGTGATAGCATTCTGATTTAAACATGTGGTGTTTATTGCACATTTATTTTCAAGATAAGAAATCTATAAGCCTAGAGGGTGTGAGTATATATTTGTAGCATGCCCCAAGCCCTCATAAATAAGGCTTTATAGGGGAGGGCATCTGCTGTAAAATCTATAATAGTTATGCAAATAAATAGAAGCCGTGTAACTTGCCAAAAAGGTTTTCTTTTCCAGTTTAAGGTCTGCAACTTGCTTGAATATGTGGAGATGTAAATGCTTCTCCAGTTACAATACAGTATGGCATTACCTCTACGGAGATGAGCAGATGGCTCATCAGGCCAAATCACAGGTCAGATCTGTGCAGGGGCAGCACTGCTCATGGTAAGAGTGTATGTAAGAAGGTATTTATATGCCATAAAAACACTTGTAATTGAGTAAATGCGAGGTAGATCGATTTAACGCCTAACTAGAACAGAGGCAAAGCAAAAAATATATGTTCATGGAAACAAGTAGATGGCGGACCCCACTCTGGAAATGTTACATAGTGCGCCTTTGTCATGATCTGTCTGTTCCTGTGTTCCTGTACGTGTCCTGTGCTCTCCTCCCCCCTCCCTCACCTGCCTGACGCCGGAGCTGGGCGGAGTTCCCGGCTCCTCCCGCACGCACCTGCAGCCCATCAGCACAATCAAGACCACCTGCCGTGGATAAGAGAAGCCGGGACCTGACACTCGGTGGCAGATCGTCCGCGTGTCTACCGTGAATACTCTAGCTCAGTTCTGTTTTTTCCCGTTGCCTGTTTCCCTGCACTTATTGGACTATTTTTGCCGTGGACCCCGCTCCCTACACCGGTATCGTTGTCTCACCTCACCTGTTCGTATTAGTGTCACTGGATCCTGGCACTCGCCCTGCTTTCTGCTCCGAGAGAGATTCTACCGTCATTGTTTGCACCTTTTTGCACTCTGTAAATAAACACTGTAAAACTTGCCCCGAGTTGTGCGTGTTGGTCCATTCTACCAGCCTTTACAACAACCTTTAAGGAAAAATGTATTGAAGAAATACAAGATAAACCCTTTTTGCATGTTAAATCACTTTAAGCCAGCCAAATCCAAGTACGAACCTATTTTATATACTTCATTATTTAATTATAATTTCAGAGGGTACAGTAATGGGCTTCACTTGAACTGTATGCGGCCTGTGCTCTTATTTTTGTTAAAAAAATAAAATTTAAAAAAAAGGTACACAACCTTAACCTGCAGATAGAGGACACATACAAGTTTTTTCTCAGTTTATGGACAGACCATGCCTCATGTGAAAGCTCAGAACCTCCAGAATTCACTCCTTGAACTGCATAGGCTGCACTAGCACCGGTTCATGACTGACTACAGGTGCTGGGGTTCAGGCAGTGAACATTCAGATCAGAGAGAGTCCTTTTAGGTTTTACACATGTACAAGAAATAAGAAGAAAAAAGAGAGGGAGAGAGAAAAAAGGGGGTGGAAAGAGGAGAGAAAGAGGCAGACAGACAGTACAGATGTGTGATGGATGGCTGACTAGGAGAACATTAATCATTTGGTCACCTGTCACTCCTTACATTTCCTCAGCAGGGCCGTATCCTGCCCTGTAATGAGCAGGGGACCCAGCAGCTACTGTGGGGTCCCTCTTGCCGTACTCGTATATGGGATTTTTTTGGGATAATAAATAATTCTACTTTCATCAAACAATAAACAAAAAAGCAATACAAATAATACTGAAATTAATTAAATGTATATGTTTTCTTTTATGTAAACGGATTCCACCTTTTCAAATACAGGAGTCTACTGTTGCTTGTTAACTCCATACACCATATTCACTATTTTCTGATCTATGTTATAATGTTTCTCTACTGTGTTTTTAAACTCCATACACCTTCACTGGAATCATTCAGTTAATTCAAGCCGTGGAATTGCTTAAGCTATTATTTTATCCAAGCAAAACACACATACCAAAAAGCCTACTCCACGTGATGCAATGGCTTTGCCTGTAATGTTCCACAATATTGCATTACCATATGACAACTTACAAGTCAGATTTGTGAAGTGGCATGCTTTTTCAAGGTATTCTGTGAGCAATAAAATGGAAGATAGATAATTTTAATAACTACTAAATACTGTATAACATTCAAGGCGAGGCAGTAATGTTTCCATGGCAATAAGCAGGTTTTTGACCCTCAGCCTAAATAGTTAAATAGCGCGCCTTTAATTGTATGCAACAATATGGTGAATTGCAATTTAAAAGTACAATTGTTTATTAGCATATGGACAGTAGGGGCAAAGAAGTGCAGTTCAAACCTGTGGCAATAGTGCCCTCTGTTGGTGAGAAGGTCTGAGGATTCTATCAGGTCAAATACTAAAACTTTAAGTTTTGTGTATTTAGGATATTTTAAAGTTATTTTGTATTCTGAATATAAGATTATGACATCCCTAATTATGACCTTACCACTGAAACTTGTAATTTCTCTGTGGTGCTACTTATTCCATTAGGTCTATGTTGTTTAAAAAGGTATACTATTTAACTTTTCTGCAGGGTCTGCTACCTTGTCTCCATGGAGATGTTTTTTTTTTCACATTGAATTTTCAACAGTATGGCATGAAACTTATCTGTATCCATGAAGTCAAGCAAGTAATGCCACTGGCAACATAGTAAGAATGTATTTTTTTAGTTCTTTCTTGGCAATAACAGCATATGTGACTGTAAATGCAAGATTTATACATTTATACTTTAAAACTATAATATCAATATCAATAAAACATGCAAAGAGTCAGCTTTACACCAGAAAAGTTACATACGGCGCCTTTGCGTAAATGCAGACCTCAGCAGAAGTGGGTAGTACTCAGTTACATTTACTAGAGTACTTGTCTAGCAGTATACTTTTACTCCTACTTGAGGCAGGAGAGTCTGGCTGCAGACCAGAGGACCCTCCCCGCAGACCTCCACCAGGATGCACCTCCACCTATATGTCCCTCATCATTTTTCATTAGTTTACTTCATTCAGCGACTTAATTACACTTTCTAAAACTCATTTCAAAATGTTTTGAGCGAAGCACTGCAAAGACATGTAATCACCAATAACTTTCACTTTAGTTTGAAATTAATTAGTTTCATATTGTCTCTGCTCTATTCTCCTTGCGTAGTTTAAAAGACAAACAAAAAACAGATATTTAACTGTCAATGTAGCTCTACATATACAAGGGCGTTATAGCATAGGAGTATTAGATGTAGTTTGTCCATTATTGTGGTGCCTTGTGTCTTCTTAAGAGCATAAACTGCAGAAAGACACACAATTTGTAATGGTTAAGGTGAGGAAAAGGATGTAAAACAATGTACATTTTTATACTGCTACCTTTTGGCATGTTTGTTTACTTTTTCGGGACCCGTAGATGGAGTCGAGTCACGTGAGAGTCCGGGTAGGGTTTTCTGGGTGGAGATCTGCAGCCAGATCCCTCTCACTTTACAGTATCCTTTGGAAATACCAGATTTTGTGCATTATTGAATGTTTTGTACCTTAAAGCTTCTCTTTAAGTTACTCTTAAGTAATTAGACCACTAGTTTGTGCTTCTTCTTGAGTAATATTAATTTGAAGTAACATTACTCTTACTTGAGTACAGTTTCTGGCTTCTCAACCCACATCTACGCCCGACAATCTTTCTTAACTCATTTTGCAGATATGTGAAGTTCAAATCTCCTGGACACGGGACAGTGCAGACCAAAGCGTCTCTTGTCTGAGCCGTTCCAATGCATTAGCTTGACAATAATTGTAGTAACACAGTATTTCCTTGTTTCTCGTGCCTGTCACCGGTCATTTCCTCTGTAGTTCTTTGGTCTGGGAAGCCTGCCATGCGCCGTCTGAAGTTATGCATCCAGGAGCATTACCAATACGACACCCAGAGACGAAATGAAGCAGGTCTGCAAGGTGAGGTCTGAACAAGGAGGTTTTGTTTCAGCTTGTGGGAATGTGCTGTTCTGTAGTTTATATAGAAATTCCCAAATGGTTGATGGAGTGTAGAGTTTAAAGGTCATATTAACCTATATAAGTCAAGTGTATATGAAATGTTTAACCGGTCTATTAGGTAAGGGCTGAAATTGCTAGTGGTATTTCTCTGGCTTTTGTGTTAGCTCTATTTTGCTTAAAGGTCCTATATTACACAAAATGGACTCTTATGAGCTTTAAGCCATGTTATTATCATGTTACCTCCTCAAAAACATACCTAGAGTTGTGTTTTGTTTCATTCACACATTTATAGTAATCCTGGTTTGTTTGTCTGTCTACGTCTCCAAAGCTCAAAATGCTCTGTTCCACCTTGTGATGTCATGAAGTGGTAGTTTTCAAGTTAACAGCTACATTTTACCATTATTTCATTAGAGATTGGAAATTCCAAGGCTGAAATTATCCAAATGATTTTTGTGACGTGTATAGAGCATAGAGAGTGTGATGTCACCCATAGCATTTGGCTCGGGTCACTTGAAGCCCGTCAAGGCTAGCAGTTAGTTATCAAACCTGTTGCTAGCAGAAGTGACCTCAGGGGAAAGAACCAGGATCATCTAGAGTAGGGGTGTCAAGCTCAAATTCACTGAGGGCCAAAACTAAAAGTTGGGATTAAGTGACGGGCCAAATATTTATTGAAAAATATGAACAACATCTGCATGTTTTTCAGAAGGGGTGGATTACATTTGAGTGAAGAGAAAGGTAGCAGATACTAATGATTGTCGAGAGAAGTGGTAGGGGCCAAGCATTCAGGGATTCGTATTATTAGTTGTGCATGTGCTATACTGGCACGGCGGCCGTCAAGCCAGCTCTGTCGCGGGCCAAATATAATTATATCAAGGGCCAAATTTGGCCCACGGGCCTGAGTTTGACATGTCTGATCTAGGGTGTGTTAATCCAAACATTTTAAGACCAAAATGACGAGCCTGACAGCAGCAGTTACAGAGAAAGGGGTGACAATTTTGCAACTCAAAGTGAATTGGAGCTTGAGTTGATGAAGCTGGAAGCGTGCCAATGATCACTTCCTATGTGGAATGCGGTGGCTAGTGCATTAGCTATGTCCATTTATATATACAGAATATGGTATGGAGTTTAAAAGCACTTACTGTATTACCACATGAGATCAGAGGTATAACAGAGTATTTTCAGTTTGAGAGAAGCCTAAATATGCAAGATTTATGTGTTAAACATAATGAATGGGGCAAAACAAAATTCCTGGTATGTTTATGATGAGGAACAACAATATAAGTTCAAATATGTCTTTCAGTCAAAGATAAGACTGTGTAAAATTTGACTAAACAGCTCATTATGTAATTTCAGTTAAATTAAATTAATATATTAACAGTATAATTTCTTATATTTCATTCTTGTGTTGGACATGCACACTGCTGTTTGTGTCCCGTTCAAATGTAAAGCGACTTTGAGTGTAGACACTAGTATTAGTCTAGTACAACTAGATTTGTAGACTACCACAAAGTTACTATTACTACTGAAAAATATATTGCGGAAGTACAGTGTCTGAATACTGTAGTGGGGTTGTCCCCTTTTCCCTGCTCAAAAGCACCCCGGTGAGCTCCACCCCTGACCCCGCCCTCATAGTTAGGGAGTATTTAAATGCACCTGTGGCCAATATGGCACTCTTTGCTGCTTGTCTGCTGCTGGACCAGGACCTGGCGTTTTAGGAGGTAGGAGAGAGGCTCTTTAACACAACTTAAATCGTGAGATTAACCTAAAACACATTTTTTCATTAGTCTGCTCGGCAAGTGTTGGTCTGGGGGAGTCCAACCCAAGGCAGACTTACCAGGGCTGGTTAAAGGTGGTAAGTTGAAGGCGAGGGAGCTGAATATGGCAGAGGTGGGCCTTTTTAACAGATTTTGTCCTTTGTTTCAGGCTAAACCTGCTGCTGTTTGCACTTTTGTCCCGTTTTGCACCCTTGTTTTGTACCTGTTTTGCATTTAGTTTTTGTACTTTGTTTTTGCATTTTGTTTTGCTGCGTTCCTTTTTGTTTTTTTCATATTGTCGGGTACTTTTATTAGCAGCAGGTTTAGTAACTGGGTCAAATTTTAATACATTTTGTTTTCTTTCAGCGATGCTGGGTGCCTCCTGGTGGTTGGGCTATAGGCACGTTGGTGAGGTTCCCCACCTTTGCATGTGATTTAGTGCACTGGGATCACAATTTTAGTTTTGTGCACGTTTCATGTTGCTGTGCCGTTTGTTGTGTCCACTGAGGTGAGTATGTGGTAGCACCCCTGGGCACACCCCTGATAGTCTGCTCACCCCCGGTGGCCCCAGCTAGCTTATTTTTGTTTCTGGTAATTTTAAACCCCTTTTTTACTTCTAGGCCTATTTTAAATTAGAAATTCAATTTTTAGCCTTTCTTTTGTAATAAAATTTGTCCAGCTTTTAAATTTTAAAATGTTATAATAAATATATCTACCCCAATTTAGTTGGTCTTAGTTAATTTCATTTTAGCCATTTGAATTTTTAAACTTTTATTAAATAAACACGATTTTAAATCATTCATCACGTCTCCTGTCTCTTAATTCAGGATCTTATTTGTGTGTCTTTTTAACTAAATTTGATTGTGACCCTCGGGAGGGGCCTTTAAGCCCACACCCCCCCCCTCTATGCCACAATCTGGCGTTGCTGACAGGATTCTGAAAGAGACAGAGACGTGTGATTTTGACCCAGTTGCTGGTTGTAACCTTTTTTTTTTTTTTTTTGTGTTGTATTTGGGTGCAAAACAGCAGCAGCAGGGTTTGGGGAAACCTCGCTGGCTGGTGCTGCCTTAATCTCTTCTACTTTATATCCATGGAGGAGGAACTGACCCAACTGAGGGAATTGGTCGCCCAGCTCCAGGCGGAGAATCGAAGGATGCGCAGGAGCAGCGACCAGATGAGGATGCCGCTCAACCAGGGGGACTCCGCCGCAGCGTCAAGCTCAGCCCCTGGGAGCAGCTCCAACTTTCCGGTAGCTGAAAGACTGGTTTACCTACCCAGGGACAGAAGGTGCCCAATGTTTAGAGGTAATACTGGACTAAACATTAATGAGTGGCTTGAAGAAATGGAAGCTTGTCTCCGCTTCCGCCGCTGTACTCCAGGGGAAAAGGCCCTTGTTTATTTATGACCACTTGGAGGGTGAAGCTCGAGAAGAGATTAAGTATCGCTCACTAGAGGAGCGTGAGAGACCCCCAATAAAGTTTAGCCATTCTGCAGGAACTCTATGGTTGTACAAAGTCATATATGTGTCTACAGGAAGAGTTCTTTTTTTCCAGAAAACAGTTGGAGGGTGAGACGCTCCAGGAGTTCTCCCACGCTTTGTTGTGTTTGATGGACAAAGTTGTTAAAAAGGCCCCTAGGAACAAAGTTAGAAACAAAGATGTTTTGTTAAGGGACCAATTTGTCGAACATGTCTTGGATTGTAACCTCCGCAGAACCTTAAAACAGCAGGTCCGTAATGATCCAACTGCCACCCTATATCCAGGTTCGCACTGAAGCTATTAGGTGGGAACAGGAGGGGATGCCAGTGGGTGGGAGAGCTCGTAGTCACTCAGTCCCCTCTGCCTTTGGTTTTCAGCACACTGTACAAGGTCACAAAAATCAAACCCAGTTCAGCAGACCACCCCCTAATTCAGAGTTGTCAGAGCTTAAGGAAATGCTTAAAAGCCAACAAGAGCAGTTAAAACAATCTTACCAGAAGCTTGGCAGAGCTTAGTAAAGGTCCACAGCAGCAGACAAACCCTGGTAATAGAGTCATATGTAGAAGGTGTCAGCAGCCCGGACATTTTGCCCGCCACTGTAATGCCTCTTATGTGCCACCTCAAATTCAGCCACCAAGCGCTAGGCCTCCAAACAGTCATAACTATCAGTCTCGTCTTTCGCAGCAGGAAAACTGGCACCCCCCCTGAACCAATGAGCCAAAGTTCAGGTGGGGGCCCAGTAGGCTCAAAACCAGCAGTAAAAGTCCCTGAAAATTTAGTTTCAGCCTGCCCAATATATTTCAGTTTTGATGGGTGGAGTTGAGGTGCCCTGCCTTGTTGACACAGGTTCCATGGTGTCGACCATAACTGAAAGTTTCTTTTTGTCAAACACTTTGAACCTTGGGGTCAGGAAAAGCTAAAATCGTGTAACTGGCTGAGACTAAGCGCTGCTAATGGTTTAGCTATCCCGTACATGGGCTATTTTGAGTTGGATGTTGAGTTGTGTGGCAAAGTCATTGCTGAAAGAGGTGTTTTGGTGGTTAAGGACCCCCCATAAATGTCACTACTCCAGGGGTTCTGGGCATGAACATTTTGAAGGAGTGTTATCAAGAAATTATTCACACAGCATGGTCCTTCCCTCTTTAACTTGCCTTCTGTGTTACAGGCCCCATCCCCACTTCAACAAGCACTTCAGTTTTGTCATCAGCTTGACGTAGGTTCTCCCGTGT
This sequence comes from Periophthalmus modestus, assembly GCA_019594935.1. Taxonomy (NCBI): domain Eukaryota; kingdom Metazoa; phylum Chordata; class Actinopteri; order Gobiiformes; family Gobiidae; genus Periophthalmus; species Periophthalmus modestus. The sequence goes on along the minus strand of JAIEZT010000012.1, from coordinate 23,113,172 downwards.
CCACAGGCAGAGTAAAAGTACGAGAAGGTAGGGCTTGCAGAGTGCCCGGAGGTACAGTAAAAGTGGTAGCCGCCACCTGTTTTCCGAAAAGCATAAGGACTGATGCCATGTTTGAGCCCCGTACTGATGGCCTGCCAGCGGGTCTTTTGGCTTCTCCATCCTTAGTTCGTGTTACAGGAGGTACTGTGCGTATTCCCATTGTCAATGTAGGGATTCATGATGTAATTCTGTACCCATGTACTGTTCTAGGTACCCTTACCGAGGCTCAGGTTGTTGGCTCACTTGCAGAAGAGGAAGGTCAGTTTAGTGTCACTACGTCCTCCCAGACTGTCACTACCCCCCATGCAGGGAAGGATTGATGCAGTTGACCTTTCAGCACTAACAAGTCAGGAACAGGATGGTGTCAGGGCCCTGCTTCAAAAGTACAGCAATGTGTTCTCTCAGCATGAAGGAGATTTAGGGTGTACTAACCTTATTTCCCATGACATTCCTCTTATTGACGAGGTCCCTGTAAAGCAGCGCTACCGACGGATCCCGCGCGTCTGATTATGAGGCTGTTAAGGCACATATTCGACAGCTTCTGGAGGCGCAGGTGATTCGGGAAAGTAGTAGCCCCTTTGCCTCTCCCATCGTGCTGGTTAAAAAGAAAGATGGCAGCCTTCGCCTGTGTGTTGATTATCGGCTCCTTAACAGTAAAAAACCGCAAGGATGCCTTCCCCTTGCCCCGAATAGAGGAGTCACTCGATGCCCTCTCTGGAGCCCAATGGTTCTCGACACTCGATCTGGCTGCAGGGGTACAACCAGGTACCAGTAACCGAGAAGGATAAAATGAAGACTGCCTTTTGTACACCCTTTGGGCTGTTTGAATGGAATAGAATGCCATTTGGCCTGTGCAATGCGCCTTCCACCTTCCAAAGACTAATGGAAAGAATTTTTGGTGACCAGAACTGTCAATCATTGTTGTTGTATCTCGACGATGTTGTGATTTTCTCATCCACAGTTGAGGAGCATGTCACTCGGCTGGACTCCGTACTCAGTCGTCTGCAGAAGGAGGGACTTAAAGCCAAGCTGGAGAAGTGCTCATTCTTCCAGACTGAGGTGGGCTATCTGGGCCATGTAATTTCCCGGGATGGAGTCTCTACCGATCCCAGTAAAATTGAAGCGGTGTCAAAATGGCCTAACCCTAAGAGTGTTCAGAGCTCCGCTCTTTCTTGGGGTTTAGTAGTTATTACCGCAGGTTCATCGAAGGATTTGCCCAGCTGGCCTCCCCTCTACACCGTCTAGTGGCTGAGCTGACCGGGACAAAGACAAGGAGGCCCTCAAAGGTACCACTGCCCCACTGCCTGGACCCAAGAGTGTGAGAGAAGTTTCAATGAACTCAAACGCAGGTTGGTGGCAGCTCCTGTCCTGGCTTATGCCAACTTCTCTTTACCATTCATTCTTGAAATAGATGCCAGCTACAGTGGGCTGGGTGCAGTCCTCTCTCAAGAGCAGAATGGAAAAATTAGACCGGTGGCCTACGCAAGCAGAGGCCTTCGCCCTACTGAGCGAAATATGAACAATTACAGTTCCATGAAACTGGAGTTTCTTGCACTTAAATGGGCAATGACTGAAAAGTTCAGGGACTACCTGATTGGACAAAAATGTGTGGTGTTTACAGACAATAATCCCCTCAGTCATTTGGCCACAGCTAAATTGGGCGCACTTGAACAGCGCTGGGCTGCTCAGTTAGCGGACTTTGATTTCACTATAAGATACAGGCCTGGAAGAACAAATAAGAATGCTGACGCCCTTTCACGCCAAAATCCTGTGGGCAGCAATGACTTAGTCCCTGGGTCTTTGGGCCTTCCAGTACCAGAGCCACTGCAGCACGCAATTGCAGCTGAGCAGCCAGAACACGCATCAGCCAACCTAGTCTCTGCCTTGCCTTGCCACTCTGCAGCTGACCTCTGTGCTTTACAGGAAGTAGATCCTATGATTGGAGAGTTTATGACGTTCTGGAGGCGAGGAAAGCGTCCAGACGCAGCAGAGCGAAGTCATCTCTCTAAAGACATTATGACTCTCGTCCAACAGTGGTCACGGCTCCTCACCAAGGACAATGTTCTCTACCGGAGAATTACGCTTAAGGGAGAGGAGGCCCTTCAGCTGGTCCTGCCAAGTGCATTGAAAGAGCTGGTGTTAAGTCAACTTCATCAGGAACACGGACATCAAGGTATTGAGAGGACATCAGAGCTGGTCCACCAGCGCTGTTATTGGCCTAGGATGTATGCCGAGATTCAACGATGGTGCCAAGAGTGTGACCGGTGCCAAGTGGCCAAAGAGACTCAAACCACTGCTGGGTCATATATGGGACACTTACTGGCTTCCCGTCCTAACCAGATACTGGCCATTGACTTTACTCTTCTCGAGCCTTCGCAGAATGGAATGGAGAATGTAATGGTAATGACAGATGTGTTCTCAAAGTACACTCAAGCTGTGCCCACTCGTGACCAGAGGGCATCTACTGTTGCCAAGGTCCTGGTGATGAATGGTTCTACAAATTCGGAGTGCCAGCTCGCATCCACTCCGATCAAGGAAGGAACTTTGAAAGCACCTTAATCCAGCAGCTTTGTCAAATGTACAACATCCAGAAAACACACACTACCCCCTACCATCCTGCGGGAAATGGCCAATGCGAAAGGTTTAATCGCACTTTGCATAATCTCCTCCGCACCCTGCCAGTCACCAAGAAGAGGGATTGGTCCTGCTACTTGCCCCAAGTAACATTCGCCTACAACACCACACCAAAATCAGTCCACGGGTGAGTCTCCTTTCTTTCTAATGTTTGGTCAAGATCCACAGTTGCCCGTCGACTTTCTTCTTGGAAGAATAGAGGAGCCAGCTCCAGGCACAGTTCAAGACTGGATCATTGAGCACACCAGGTGCGTCTAAAACACGCCTTTGAAGAAGCTAAGAGGCACTTGGAAGCAGCAGCTGCACACAGAAAGGCACGTCATGACGCACATGTACGAGATCAGCCACTGCAGCAAGGTCAGCTGGTGTACCTGAAGAATGTTGGTGTCCGAGGCCGACATAAAATACAAGATACTTGGAGCTCTGTGGTTTACACCGTTGTGACTGCACCTAAAGTAGGAGGCTGCGTGTACACAATTGCTCCTGTTGAGAATCCTGACCAAATAAAACATGTTCATCGCTCCCTGCTCAAAGGTAAAATTGGGCTAACGCACCAGTCTCCTCCCAGGCAGCTTGTACAAGTGCAGGCCCCGAGAGCATCAGAGGACCCGGGTGACGGAGGGAGAGTGGTTCCTGCGGATTGTGGACCCAATCACGGAGCGCAGGGTACCCAGCACACAAGTTCAACCAGGTCAGTTGCCTGGCTCTCCATCAGCTAACCACCCACCAAAACCAGCTTGTATTGCAGGACCGTCAACCAGCGAAGATGTCCAGCCCAGGAGGACTACTCGGGCAAACGCGGGGAAGCATCTAAACCTCCACCACCTGCCTCAACCTGTGGGGAGTAGAGCAATAGGGGCTACTGATTCCCAGTTACCGGTGCCAAGAGAGTGTGTTGTGTTTCGGCCGTGGCAGTAAGTAGTAATCGTCGGGCCGACGATTAAATACTGGGGGGGTAGAATGTAGTGGGGTTGTCCCCTTTTCCCTGCTCAAAAGCACCCCGGTGAGCTCCACCCCTGACCCCGCCCTCATAGTTAGGGAGTATTTAAATGCACCTGTGGCCAATATGGCACTCTTTGCTGCTTGTCTGCTGCTGGACCAGGACCTGGCGTTTTAGGAGGTAGGAGAGAGGCTCTTTAACACAACTTAAATCGTGAGATTAACCTAAAACACATTTTTTCATTAGTCCTGCTCGGCAAGTGTTGGTCTGGGGGAGTCCAACCCAAGGCAGACTTACCAGGGCTGGTTAAAGGTGGTAAGTTGAAGGCGAGGGAGCTGAATATGGCAGAGGTGGGCCTTTTTAACAGATTTTGTCCTTTGTTTCAGGCTAAACCTGCTGCTGTTTTGCACTTTTGTCCCGTTTTGCACCTTGTTTTGTACCTGTTTTGCATTTAGTTTTGTACTTTGTTTTGCATTTTGTTTTGCTGCGTTCCTTTTTGTTTTTTTTCATATTGTCGGGTACTTTTATTAGCAGGTTTAGTAACTGGGTCAAATTTTAATACATTTTTTGTTTTCTTTCAGCGATGCTGGGTGCCTCCTGGTGGTTGGGCTATAGGCACGTTGGTGAGGTTCCCCACCTTTGCATGTGATTTAGTGCACTGGGATCACAATTTTAGTTTTGTGCACGTTTCATGTTGCTGTGCCGTTTGTTGTGTCCACTGAGGTGAGTATGTGGTAGCACCCCTGGGCACACCCCTGATAGTCTGCTCACCCCCGGTGGCCCCAGCTAGCTTATTTTTGTTTCTGGTAATTTTAAACCCCTTTTTTACTTCTAGGCCTATTTTAATTAGAAATTCAATTTTTAGCCTTTCTTTTGTAATAAAATTTGTCCAGCTTTTAAATTTAAAATGTTATAATAAATATATCTACCCAAATTTAGTTGGTCTTAGTTAATTTCATTTTAGCCATTTGAATTTTTAAACTTTTATTAAATAAACACGATTTTAATCATTCATCACGTCTCCTGTCTCTTAATTCAGGATCTTATTTGTGTGTCTTTTTAACTAAATTTGATTGTGACCCTCGGGAGGGGCCTTTAAGCACCACACCCCCACCCTCTATGCCACAATACCAACAGAAGTAAAGATGTAAATCAAGAAATTTATTTTCCATCCCATGAGTATCCATATCTGGTATACAGTCTCTACAATCTCTAGCTACTACTAGGGCTGTGGTTGACTAAAAAAATTCTTGGTTGAATAAAAAAGTTTAATCTGAATTTTTACACATAAATGCCAAAAACACCATATCTTCACCCAACTCACTCACTAACTTCTCCTCTCTGCTATTGTCTCATAAAAATCATTATAATCTAAAAATAATTAATCAGCTAATACAAACTTAAAATGATTACGCTAAGTAGATCTCAGGCACAGTGCACGTGTAGTGCAGCTCAATTGAACTAGACTGTATACAGAAACTGTAACCAAAATCTGTTTACAGTTTCAGTGTAGTTTGCTCCTCTCTTCAGATAGAAATATAAGGCAATCCACCATCGCATTGCTGATGGAATCTGACCAGAACTGAAGAAGCAGCTTGGATGAGCAGCGAAACGTCTTCACTCCTACAACTTTCACAATACAAACTTAGGTTGACTAAAACACCATTGACCAATGAATTGACTAAAAGACAAAATAACTAAAGGACTTTATTTTTCGATTTGACTGTAGGGTTCTACATACTGAATGTTTTGTTTCATGGGCATCGTACTGGATATAATGTATGTATACTAGGGCGGCAGTAGCTGTGTTAGGAGACTTTGTCCTCTGATCCGAAGGCTGGTGGTTTGAATTCCGCTCTTGACATAAACATCATTGGTAGAGTGGACAGATCCACTGACCCACAGGTTGGCAATGCGATTCCAGCTCCCACAGATGAATGCTGTCGTTGTGTCCTTGGGCAAAACACTTAATCCACCTCACCCCCAGTGTCTGTGTAGTCTGGTGTGTGAATGTGTGTGTGAATGGGTGAGTGGTTCCTTGATGGAAAGCACTTTGAATGCCTTAAAGATGGAAAAGCGCTATATAAAATGTGACCATTTACTGTACTGAGTTATACATTGAAAAACAAAAGAAATGAAATGACTACAGCCCTAGTACTACAGTCTGCCTACCTCTACTTCAATATACAAGAGAATGTACTGCAATATTGTTGCCTCTAGCAAAACTTATTGTGGTACACATTTAGAAGTATGATTGATAGGTCAGTATCAAGCTGCGTGCTTTGTCCCACATTACAGCTAATCGAAAATATGTTCACACAGAAGTTTGAAGCCAACGACTTCAACCACAACCCCAAGAGGACGTCTGTTGTAGGTTTAGAACTTTAGCAGATGTTTTTTTTTTTTTTTTTTTAATGCCGCTAGCGTTTTGTTCCAAAAAAAAAAAAATGACATGAAGAGGAGCCACTGATGCGTGTCCTGACTCTGAAATGAAAAGAGCAGACTTTTAGGAGCAAAATGACAATCTGCTATTTTCACTATGACAACAGATAACATCAAAAAATGTAATAAAAGTGTCCCCTAGTGCGTTTGACATAAACGGGTAGTTTGAATTTAACCATATGTTTTATTAATATTCTTGTTGAGTGACTTTTACGGTCACAACGACTATCATTTGTGCGGTATCACCTCATCAGACAAGAATATAATGGAAACTCAAGATATTACATCATTTGACAACAAGTAAAGTATAAATTGAATCAAAGGTTTTTTTGGTCAGATATGGATTGTGGCCATTACATCATGCCAACTACTGCTCTCGCCCGATCACCCTTCTAAAATACCAAGCAAAGTGTCTATGTGGGGTTGGGCCTGGATAAGAGATCACTGGTAAAACTTGTGCCACCGTCATATATTGTCATTGTTTACTTTACTTTACTTAACCCCTCTTGCCTATGGTTTGAATGTGGTGTGGGAGTGATCTGTTGGGGTTCATGGTGCAGACAGCCTCGCTATAGTAGCTGACAATCACTGAGTGAGGGGTGAATAAATAATGCCAGTGGTGGATAAGTACTCAGTTTTGTTACTTAAGTAAAAGTACAGATACCGGAGCTAAAAAATACTCAAGTAAAAGCAAAAGTATCTCATGAAGAAATCTACTTAAGTAAAACTGTTACCAAGTACCAGTTTAAAAATGTACTTGGAGAGTAAAAAGTAAAAGATCTAATAAAGCTTCAAATGTAGTGATTTTGAAAAAGATTTGTGCAGAATTTTGTTCAACCAAAACTACTGAATTTATTTTATTTTATTTATTTTTTTTTTTTTATTTTTTATTTGCTAAAACTACATTTTTAACATGTGTTAAAAATAAACCCTGAGACTTTTCAGCAGGTTTCAAACATAAAAAAAATACTTTTACTTCCTGTTCTCAAAGGTAGAGAAGTCAAAAGTGTCCACTTTAAAAAATATAGGTATCTGTACTTTACTTAGGTACAGTATTGTACAACTTCCAGCACTGGATAATGCACATAAGAGTAAAGCAACCTCGAGCACCTTTGGCTCACTGAGGTTAATAACAATAGTTGCTCATATTTCCTTGTGGACCTTTGACAGTGAAGGTGCATGGACTTTAGTTCTGCAGTGATTAGAGTGTCTGATGAGTGTGTCCCTGTCAACAGAATAGAAATGTAATCCTAAAAAAACATGTTTTGATCTATATTAGACACTATATTCAACCACATGATAATATTAGAGAAACTATTTTGTCTTGAAAATTACATTTGATAAAATATTCTTAAATGAAGTAAAAAGTATGTTCCTTTGAATTCGACTTGAAGTGTGAAATTGATTTAGTCTAGTAACAACTCTCATTTGTGTAAGGTGAGTGTCCATATTATTTAAGCTGCATCTTTTTAGCAGCTTTGAATTAGTCTTGAGCTCCCTCATGTGGCCACATGTACTACTGAACTTTCCATAAAACACAAGGCTTTGAACTTCTTATATCTTTATTAAACCAAAATTAATCCAAATATGAAACATTTTGTGTTTTTTTGTACAAAGAATTCACCGACACACAAGTCACAATGCACAGAATGGGACAAAGACTGCAGTTGGACGACATTGCTACAAATGAAATGCTTAGTTTTAATCTCATTAAGAGTCCCATTTTTAACAGCACATAATATTCATCATTTACTCTCTTGTGATAAAAGTCGAGGCAGCGTGGCATTTTCTACAAGGTTCTCTTATATGGCAATACAATTTTCGGCGTAGGCCTGTCACCATAAATACTATATCCATTTATTGTTCAATATATAGAAAGCACAAGTTTTTTCAGGATCAATAAATACCATGTGTACCTTTTTTTGCACTTGTAAGGATAAAAAAAAAAACTAAACAAAAAAAAAAACCCCAAAAAACAACTTTATAGTATTAAAGAAGACATACTGTGCTTTTGTCTGCTATATAGTTATAAGCTATGGCACCAGTGGATCATTATATTATATTATGGACATTTAAAATATTGATCTAAAACAACGTAATAAAAGAAACAACTCCACTGAATTTCGAGTTGGAAAACCGCACTGCCTAACGGGAAACGATTCACGCCTGCTCTTTACAGCATGTCATTGTACATCATCAGAACAAAGTACTGCATGCTGTCTGCCCTTTCCATGGATAGAGCAGTGGATTTTTTTTCATGTGTGGAAAGACTATGGGACACTGCCAAATCCTACTCCTATCAGTGATTCAGAAAATTAGAGAACAAATTAATTCAGAGCAGCGGGCTTATGCCAGTGGCGGTGAAAATGGGGGTCAATCGGAGGTATGATGTTTGAATACAGGAGAATAAAGATTACTCAGGCATAAATCGTGCAAAGTACAACTCTGAGAGGGTAAATGAGAGGGGGAAACAACTACAATATTGTTAGAAGTTCTTAAAAGTCAATTTTGCACAGTATGTCTTCTTTAAGTCGAGATGATAACATTTGAGCTGTAGATGGTCAAATAATTCATATCTTTGTCCCATTGTTTTTGTATTGACCTTTTATGTGAAGCACTTTAGGCAGCTGAAGTTGTTTTTAAATGAGTTACAGTTATGTAAAATTCCTATATAAATTAAACTGATTTAAATTGTAACTATTCACTACCAAAGTGTTTAATGAAGCTATTCAATTACTGGTGGCCACAGTTCTTACAATGTGGCCAACTTAGAATAAGGTTTACAGTGATGATCCTGTTTTAGAATAGTTTCCATACTATTGTGTATTGTGATACTTTTCTGCGGCAATAGTGCTTATAAATGTGTTATATAGTGCTTCTAAATGTGTTATCGTGACAGGCCTAGTCCGATCAATGACATTTCAAGCCCTTAGTCATGTATTATCCCCAAATTCCCCATTTTGAATTTACAATAAACAAAATAAAAACATCTATATGGTAACCAACGTTCCATTTGAGGCCATGCAAGTGTATAGCAGTGATAGAAAACGATACAACAATATGACAAGGCAACATGATTACAGTACAATGTAATATACAGTTGAAACCAGGAGTTTACATACACTATACATATATATTTAAAAAAAAAAACAAAACCCACATATGCTTTTTTTGCACTGTCTCATATGAAATCAAGATAGACTTTGCCTGGTTTAGGTCAATTAGGATTACCAAAATCATTTCAATTGGTTAAATGCCAGAATAATGAGAGAAGGATTTGTTAGACAATTCTTCATTACTTTCTTCAAAGTCAGAAGTTTACATACAGTAAGATTACTCTGCAGAATGTTGGAAAATCCAGATAATGATGCCATGTCTTTGGAAGCCTCTGATAGGTTTATTGACAACATTTAAGTTAATTAGAGACAAACCTGTGGAAGTATTTGAAGGCACACTTGAAACACACTGCTTCTTTGTGTAACATCCTGGAAACGTCAAAAGAAATGAACCAAGATATCAGGAAGAGAACTGTGGATTTGCACAAGTCTGGTTCAATTTCCAGATGTCTGAAAGTGCCACGTTCATCTGTTCAAATAATTATTCACAAGTATAAACATCATGGGAATGTCCAGCCATCATACCGCTCAGGAAGGAGACGGGTTCTGTCCCAGAGATGAAAGTGCTTTGGTCTGAAATGTGCATATCAACCCAAGAACAAAAGCAAAAGATCTTGTGAAGATGCTGCTGAAGCTGGTAAGACTCATTATCCACATTGAAACGAGTACTATACCGATGTGTGCTGAAAGGACACTCTGCAGGAAGAAGCCATTACTCCAAAAGAAACTTAAGATGTCAGATTATAGTTTGGGGACAAAGACTTTAATTTTTGAAGACAAGTCTTGTGGTCTGACAAAACTAAAACTGAACTGCTTGAACATGATTGAACATAATGAGCATCGTTACATTTGGAGGAAACCTTCAGAGCATCAGAGAACACCATCCCAACTGGGAAATACAGGAGTGGCAGCATCATGTTTTGGAGTTGTTTTGTTGCATGAGGAGCTGGTGCACTTCACAAAACAGATGGCATCATAAAGAAAGAACATTATGTGGAAATATCAAGCAAAATATCAAGACATCGCAAGAAGTTAAAGCTTTGGTGCAAATAGGTCTTCCAAATGGACAATGACCCAAAGCATACTGCCAAATTGGTTACAAAGAGGCTTAAGGATAACAAAGTCAATGTTTTGGAGTGGCCATCACAGAGTCCTGATCTCAATCCTATTGAAAATGTATGGGCATTTACCTGAAAAGGCGTGGGAGAGCAGGGTGGTCTACAAACTTGGCTCAGAACACCAGTTCTGTCAGGAGGAATAGGCCAAAATTCCTGCCAACTATTGTGAGAAGCTTGTGAAAGGACATCCAAAAGGTAATGGTACCAAATACTAATGCAATGTGTGTAAACTTCTGACTTTGAAGAAAGTAATAAAAATTTGTCTTAAAAAAACAAACAAAAAAAAACCTTCTATCATTATTCTGGCATTTAGCAAATAGAAATAATTGTGATAATCCTAATTGACCTAAAACAGGAACAGTTTAATCTGATTTCATCTAAAAAAAAAAAAAAAAAGCAGAAAAAAAAAGCCACATGTTGTCTTTTTATATACCTCATGTAAACTTCTGGTTTCAACTGTATAGACCAGCATGTTTTTAAAGTTACATAATATATTTAATAAAAGATATCTGTGTTAATTATGTCTATATTATGTAAAATACTTTCAGCGTTGTCATTTCTTACAAAGCAGTACCCTGTAGCAAAGTGAGAATTTCTACTTTTATATTGATAACCCTGTTCATTTGACCCTGTTTTGTTGATTTTAACCCTTTAGTATCCTGTAATTTGGAGTTTGCTGTCATCTTTGGAAAATAGAAGACATTGCATTGAATCGAGTAAAAGTAATAGGTAGGATAGTTTTTCATACACTGGTTTGCATTGGAATATGTCACTGATGTAAGTCTAATTTTTAATTTTCAACATGCCTCAGTGCTCTATAACTGCAACTTTAGATTATCTTAAACACTACAAGTTGAACTTAAGAAAAAGTGCTCCACTCAATATGTACATATTCATTATTATTTACCATAGATCCTGATCTTCAGAGATGGAAAAAGTATTTAGGTAATTAGGATGTATGGATCCAGTATTAATTTCCTTAAGACAACAATAAAATAACACAAAACTGATCCAGATGTGTTATGTAACTGTTATTTAACTTGGTATGAATAAAAGTTCAAACATTATGAGATTTTCTCCATTACATCCATTTATATGCCCAACTGAACAGTTATTTGGAAGCCGATATCCGATCAAGGAAATTTATCAACACTGTTGAGCATCGCATCGGTGCATCCCTAGGCAATATGTAAAAAATATATATCACATTTTTCTTAAAGTCAAGGTCACAATTTTGATTAAATAAAAAAATGTGTACACTTACTGGCTTTATATTGTTATAAGGAGTAAACTAGCTATGTGCTGGCTCTGAGAGTTCACACACTTCACTGTCATTGGTTCAATCCACCTGTCACTCACACAACAGCATGACAGAAGCTGGCCAATAAGAGGGAGTGGGCAGGTCGAACCAAATTACAATATAACCATGTAGATGTGAATATTTTCACAAGGTCATACCACAACTTGATTCTGTATTTTCACATCACCGTTCCAACTGAAATGTCCCTTGTGCTAAGACAAGAGAATTTACTTAAAGGATGCGGTTATTTACTAATAATATTATTTACTACCCAATGAGCCAAAGACAAGTCTTATATATAAATAATAAAATTAATATTAAATGAATAAAAAATTAATACTGGTCGATATTATCAAGTATAGTATAGATACCTCCTGAAACGTCTCATGCACCGAGATGTTTCAGAATTGCATTTAAAAACAGGCTGGTCATAGATAGAGACACACAATAAGATTTTCATACATGAGAAAATATAGGCTACTAAAGACATTCAGAGTCACGAAAGTAAACCATTTTAAAAGTATACGATGCATTGTAGTTTCTTCACATTTGAAAGTACTTTGAACGAGACACTGCCACAGTCAGCGGGCTCATCAACTAAAACAAAGTACAGGCACTTGATTTGGTGTAGAAAGTGGGTCAGTTCAAGCTGTAAGGAAATCCAAAAATAGCAAGTACAATAACGCCGTCTGCTTCCTTTTAATTCCTCATCTCTGCTCCAAAATTTGAAGAGAGCCAAGAGACACCCAGATGGAAGTATAACTCTGTCTAAAGGCAATCGATACAGTCGACGCTGGTGGGGTATATGGTCAGTGGGATTCAATGACATTACAATCAATGTTTAATTGGTATATACTGCATAACAACTTTAGCAAAAACTTCAACTTGTCTGTGGTGGTGTTAAATGTGAATTAGTGATATTTAGCTGGGAAAAGTGTTCAAAATAGACTTAAAGATGCGCTATGAAACTTTTCTAGTAAAGTATGTCACCTGTTTGTTTCCATAGAGATGTTATTGCTTTGCCTGGAGTGTTCCCCAGAAGGGCATTAATCTTAACAATCTTCAAGGATACAAGTGCCATATTACAGGTCAAATGAGAGGTGAGCTTGCGTTGGATGTTTTTCCAAGTTTTTTGCAATATAAAGACTTAAAGCATCCTACATGACACAAAATTGACTTGTGAGATTTGAGCCATGTTATAGTTCTGTTACCTAATCAAAAACATACCTTGAGTTGTGTTTTGTTTCATTCACACATGTTTGAGTAACCCATTGTTATTAGTTTGTCTACATCTCTAAAGCTCAAAATGTTCCACCTTGTGATGTCATGAAGTGGTAGTTGTCAAGTTAACGGCTACCTTTTTTTTTTATTTCACAAGCGATTTGCAATTCCAGGGCTGACATTATCCAAATGATTCTAGTGATGGTGTATGGAGCTTAAAAACACAGTGGATTTGTAGTACACATTCACAAGGCTGACTGTATTGAGTGTATTTTGTTTGAGAGAATAACCAAAATATGCAGAGTTTGCGTGTTAAACAAAATGAAACAAAACACAACTCGGTATGTTTTTGATTAGTAACAGCATTATCTGACATAGATCTGAAAATAGTGTAATATGGGACATTTAATAATTGAATAAAAACAATAAAGATGAGTTTAATGCCATACTGTGGAACATTCCAGACAACAGAATAACATCTCCATCAATTTGCATAAAGACAAGCCGCAAGTTACGGGTAGGCAAACCTGCTCACAGTAAGAATGAATGTTTTTTAATGGTTTAGCAATAAAAACACCTGTAACTGAATCAGTGCCAGATAGATCATTTTATCATGTGGAACATTCCAGGAAATTAATATCTCCATGGAGACAAGAAGGTGACAGACCTCCTAAGCAGAAAAGTAACTGTACCTTTAAGCGTATATCTAATGTTGCACAGAACCATCGCACAATTATATTGGTGATTATGGTAACATAAGAGCATTTCAAAACCAGGTGCCCAAAACATAAATATAATATCAAATATAATTCAATATATCAAAAACTTGTATGAAATATATGATTTCTTTCTCACAAAATAGGTCATATTTCCATTTGGGCAGATCAGCTGTAACACTTTGTAACTTCCATCGTAACTCAACATGCAACACATCAACAAACAACATAAAAAACAATCACACGGAACCATCCAAACTCAAATACTGCAATTGGAATTCACTGAATTCAAGCAATGTGCACCACGAATGACCACCATGAACACTGGAGAGGCGAGGGACAGTGGACCAATGGTGAACTGCTGCACTTTTAACATGTGCAATTCTCAGCAACACACAAAAATGACATCTGCGGATCTAAAATGTCAGGCAGTGCACAATGAAACCTACTTCTCTATCACTGGGTTAGTAACTGCTAGAACTAACTAATGGTGGAACAAGGCTCATTATGTGCAATTTTTGTAGACTAACTTCTATAGTGAAACACATTAATAAAACATGCACCCTTGGCTTACTGGTCACAGTCATTTATACCATATTGGCTGTAACTTAGCAATTTTATGAAAAAATCCGGCTTGATTATTATGAGCTGGTTAATGTCCAGACAGGTGTTCACACCCATCTTGGTTTGGTCCTTGTTTTAGCCCAGTCCACACGTAGACTGTTTTGGTCTGATTCTAGTTCTGGTTTAGTCCAGGGTTAGCACCTGGTCCTGTCCTGCAAGTATTAATACTTCATACAAAGTGTTTAGCACAATATTTTAAAAAGGGTCAGAAAAGTAATGACAAGTAAAATTTTTCTGTAAAAAAACAAAACAAAAACAAGCAAACTGGACATAATGAGCCTTATAATTATATCTGCAATGACATTAGTGTTTTAAACAACTCCTCAACTAACTTTGGTCAATACATTTTCTTCAAAGGGAAAACACTTGGTAACAGTAGTAGCTCTTCTTATATTCTTGTATCTTGTCAATTACAAAACCTAAATGTACAAGTTGTATCTTAAGCCTATTGAGTTTCCGTCAGTTCTGAACAAACTGGCAGTTATGATGATAATATTACCTAAAGCCCTGTGAGGTCTACGATGACCTTGATGAAGATGGTGTCGTCTCGGATGTAGGTGTTCTTGGAGTCGAGTTTGGCGAGCGGGCAGAAGAGGGGGCACCCGCTGGCGATGTTCATGTCACTGACCGGGCGCTGGAACGAGGAGGAGGAGATGTCTGGTCTGAAGGCATCGATGATGTGCTCGCGGTTGTTCTGGTCCAGTAGCATCAGAGTCACCTGCAACAACCAACAACAGCAGGAAGTGGAAACTACTATTTTTATTTTGACATTTAAATATGCAGAAAACAGTGCCTCTGGTCATATATTCAATTCATCTTTATTTTGGACTCATGGTCCATTTTTATAACAGACAAGGGCAGTGACAATACAAGCAATAAATATTTATGATACTGATTATTATGCTGATTTGGAATAGGATTTGTAAAAGGTGCTTGGGGCTAGCCGGCGCTTGGATTGAAGTTTAGTTTTATGTTTATATTTATTTCTTTCAAGTGTCCTTGAGTGACTGGAAAGTTTCTTGTGAAAATGTTTTGTTTTTTTCACACAATAACATGTTATAATAACTACATCTTAATTGACCATAATAAAGCACAAAGACAGGCTTAATTCATAATAAACAAAGCTGCAGGACATGTTCACAGAATGATGTATGTAGGAAGCAGGTGGGATCTGAAAGGACTGGACACCCTTTCCATGTCAAGTTTGAACTGCTGCAGTCAGGGAAATTATTCCTTAGCTATAAGCCCAAAACTATCCAATTCTCAACAGCTTCCTGCAGCAAGGCTGTTAAATCACACTCTGATTGGAATTAATAATGGATTTAGACCTGTCACAATAATTACTATACCAATTTATTGTTCAATATATGAAAGCTGGAAAAATATATTTTGGGGCTCAATATTTATCTTGAGTACATTTCTTTGTAAAAGTGTTGCTATTACATTTGAGCTGTAACAGTGACGTAGGGTGAGGTTCGTGGCTGGTGAGGCACTGATGTCGTCACAATCAGATTTACAAACATATAAATCAGGTGTCAGTAGCTTTGGCCCCGGGACCATGTCTCTCCCAGTGACTTGGGGCCAGAATAAAAAATAATTTCAAAATAAAAGTTCCGAAGTCCATATGAAATAGCTCTAATAGTATGAAATAAAAAGCTGGTTTTGTATTGTTTTTTATCCTTATTCTGGTTCCCCAATTTTCAATGGATTGAAGCAATTACATTTTTTACCATTTTGTACGTCTCTGTTTGAAAAGAGCGAGTTTTTCGTCCCGTCGTCTGGAGCAAACCATTTAGCTCCTTTAGCGTTGGTCTTCATTTAATTATAACCTCCTGCTTCGACCGAAAGTCCAGTTTAGAAAACTGCTTGAGCTTCAATATGTAAACTTTCTCCAATTAAAAAGTAGAGACAGACATGAAGAAAAAAGTGAATTGCTAAAGTTGACTTGCTAACTAATTCTCTAAATTGTAGTTTGCGGCCCATATTCTGCAGGAGTTACAAGAATCCCTGGGCTCACGAGCGCCCCCTAACATAAGGCAGGGTAACTGCGTGTCTCACCCGGCGCCTTTTCACAGCCGCTATAATGTGCTCAGCTCTTAAAGAGTTAAAGCAGCAGCTTAGCTACAGCACAGTCAGTCCGCGGTGAGGCACAGGCCGTGCCTCACCATCTCATGCGTCTCTTAAATAGAAAATAACTTTATAGTACAAATTATTGGATAAATATAACTATTTCATTTATTTTTCTATGTGATGACAGGTGAGGCACTGCCTCACCTGACCGCACGTCACTGAGTTGTAAAAGGCTGAATAAATTACTTCATTGGCTAATTATTGGTCCATTCTACTTTCTCTCTACTATTATTTATTTCTTGCAGCTCATGTCTTTTAATAATACAATCTATTTTAAAATGGTTTACTGGGATTATCTTGCATTGTATTGCATTACTATTATTGTTTATTGCAGTATTTTTCCATAGCAATATATTGTGCTCCAAAATTTCTTATGACGGGCCTATTACTATTTCTATGTGTAATTTTGTACTGAACTTTTTAGCTGTGTGGAAAAAAAAAAATTGATAGCATAAAAATGACAACTACACAACATCTATCTAACATAATCTAATGATTAGATGTAGTAATGACTTAATTAGTACTCCCCCTCACCCCTTGAGTAGTACCTGAATCACTTTTAATAAATTATTTGTTCATTATAAATGTATTCACGCTTAAATAGTGATTATAAAGTGATTATTACATAGGGATTATAAAGTGTTACAATTTGCTACAGTCACTTTACAATTTAGCATAGCAATCTGCATAGCTGTAACCTGTAAACTGTCAAAAATAAATATAGCTTCTGCTAATATTCAAATTAAATACTGTTTTAGTAATATGCTGTATGTGTATGTGTGTACATTTTATTAGTTGACTGATTTATCTTGATTTTTAAATGACGTGTGCTACACAAAGTATACATGTTTAAACTTTCCAGTGTTTTGGGGGGTTTTTTTGGGGGGTTTTTGAGTGTTTTGGGTGACTATCAGCCAGGCAGCATTGAATGTAGTCTTGCAATACAACAACGTTACCTTCTGGTTGAAAGGCCACTTGAGGAGAGCATCACTGTGTCCCCTCATCACCACAAAGAACAGAGACAGGTGTGTCCCACGGCCTGTCCCGTCACCGTTCAGGTAGATCCGTAAGCACATCTTATAGCCATATTTACTGGTATAGAAAGCTGCAAAACACAATACATACTGTAAATACATACAGTGGTCACTAATACACATTTTGAAGTATGATTAATTGGTGCCAGGGTTGTAAAAAAAAGAAATAAAAATCAATACTCAGACACTAATCAATCTTAAAACTACTATGAAAACAGTATTTTAGTAAGGAGATAAACTAACTGCTACAGAAAATATAACAATAATATTGAAACCCAATTTATGTTACAAACATAATAACCCTAAAGCATGAAAATCTCTGTAAACATTTTAAAGCAAAAGGAATTGGCAGCACATAGGTTCCACTATCAGTACTGGCTGATAATATTGATTTGTTTATATCGGTATCAACTGATGTCGATATTTGATACCAATTTGTCTTTCTGAAAAGACTAAAAAACACTTTTTGAACAAGGTAAAAATGGAAATAGAAAAGGGATATATGCTGTGCTGTGTGATATGTGCTATGTTTACAAAAAAAAAAGATGTAACAACCTATTTTGACTTCCAGATATATACATTTTGTTATGATCCCTAGTGTATTTCATTTAATTTTTATCAGTAGCTGAAAGATCTGAAACCAGAATGATCAAATAGTGCTGTTGAGGTGTGTACCAGGGGAGAACATGGCAGGGGCTCGTCCAGCCACAGCGTCCTGCCTCTTTTTGGTGAAGTCGGAGATCTTCCAGACAAACACTCCATCATACGTGGCTGCAGACATCTCCCTCATCTTCCCCTCCATCTCCACGATAGACAGGTCTCTGAGGCTCACCGTGCGCTCCAGCTGACGCACCTGAACGACAGCCAGTCATCAGTGTGAAATCATAACGCCACAGCACAGGTAGGTTTGGCTTTTTCACAATTTTGTGTTAAAGAAAAAAGTTGGGCGATAGACCACTTGAAGTATTAGGGCAAGTGAACTCTGGTGCGTTTCCTGTACTCTATTTGTTGAGAACACCAAACCAGCTCCACACCAAACATGCGCACATCTGGTCCATTTGAAACCAGAGGTCTCACCAGAGGTGAAAATTAATAAAAGCCTTCAGCATAGTTTGAAAAAACGGTTTAAACACTCCTGTTTGAAAATATAGTGCAAATTAACCTGGTAAATGGCATATAAATATGGTGTTAAACTATAAAAAATAGGTAAAGATGATTTTCCTCAGGGGCCCAGTACCAGATGGCCCGCGGCCTGGTTTTGGGCCCTGGCTCGATGGTTGGGGATCGCGACCCTACAGGACGCTGTACTTTCTCTTGGCAAGTGGTGGAACTGCAATGCAATTAAGGCATCATCGGTCATAGCGAATTTCCTCCCAAAGTACACAGAGTGCTCCAAACCAGTAAATGTAAACATACCCTTAAATGTGCTGGATGAAATATTTTACAGGGGGTCTAGAGGTCTTTCCCTGTTTTCTGTTGGATTTTAATGTGGCCAGTGGGCTCAAATGTGAATACATTTGTGGCTTCCATTTGAAATATTACAGATGTCTGCACTATTATGACTAATCAATGATAAAAGTGGGCAGCAGAATATAGCTACTTTAAATTAAAGTATGCATTATAATGGCATTGTTTTGTTTTATAATATAATAGTCAATATGCAACAAATTACAGTTGGCTTTCAGTTTCTATTAACTTTAACATTTTCAATCTATATATAGAAATAGAAAACCCACAGCCCCACTGATGCCCTCTGGGTAATATGCCACATTGTATAATTTCTATCATTTACAGAAGTTAGATGTGTGTGCACCTTGTTGTTGAGGAGCTCTATCTTGTCCTGGTCCAGGCGGTGCTGGCGGTTGTAGGCCTCCATGGTGGTGCAGGCCCTCTCAATCTCACGGTTGAGGACACACACGATGTTTTCAAATGTACTGACTTTGAGCTCCAGCTCCTGCAGTCTGCGGCTCAGCTCACACACTTTGGTCTTCTCACTCTGCAGCTGCAGCTCCAGAGCTGCCCCCATGGCACTGGGCAGGGGCGTGAAGGAGGTCAGGGCTGGACCACACACACCCTGTACACAAGGGACTGATCAATCTAATGTGACAAAAAAACTTGACTCCAGACACACTCTAGAAGTTAATATTACTGCTAAAACTTGCCATAATTGCTAATAAAAACAGCTAAATTTACTTTCATATGGATGAAAATTCATTTGGAGAAATGCGTTTCTGTCCTATACCGAGGGCACAGCCAGGTCAGTCCTGGTTATCTTGACCCACATCATCAGAGATATAATACTACTCTACAACATAGCCAGATTGGACTGCACTAGACTAAGAGGTGGAAAAGGCTAAAGCAAAGTACAATACACGTCTGAGGCAGCATTTCTCCACCAACGACTCTGTCTGTCTGGAGAGGGCTTAGGCAAATTACCAACTACAAGCCCAAAGCTCCTCCCGCTGCGGACAACAAACAACTTGCAGAACAGCTAGACGGCTTTTATGCGAGGTTTGATGTCGGGGGCGAGCAGGTCGTATAGCAGCTGACACTTCTCACCCTGGACATGGACTATTTCAGCCACTTCCCTCTGGCAGGAGGCTACGGTCCATCAGGACCAGACCAGACCGTCTGTGCCAGCAGCACAGGGAGATGATTGTGGACTTCAGGGAAAGTCACAGCCCCCTCTCGTCACAAGAACAGTTTCTTCCCCTCTGCTGTTTCTCTCATGAACACTTCATAATATCTGCACTAAACTGGACACTTCATAACACTGGTCACCTTAATAACCCATGTTGCACTGTTGTTGTTGTTTTGATGCCACTATTGTATATATTTCTACTATCGTATATATTTCTACTATTGTATATATTTCTACCTCCTGCATGCCCTTATTTGTATTTATTTAGTGTGGTTTTTGTGTGTGTGTGTTGTATGTCGCACTTTATCACCGAAGTAAGTTCCTAGTCTGTGAGCTCTGCTCACGGACAATGGCAATAAAACTTCTTCTGATCTGATTCTGATTCTGATTCTGACTGGAATAGAAATACTATCACAATGTCTGGAGGATTCGAGTCTCCAGGTGCTGGATCCTGTACAGATGGCAAATAAACAACTTCTGCATTTATTCATTCAAATACAATTTTAAGTAATTGATGTCTGCTTTTCTCTAACAAAATCGGGAAATTTTCAATTTAAAATTATAACAATGTATGTGATTAGGCAAATCAAGTCTGAAATCATAAAATGACTTCTTGCAACATAACATTTGACTTGAGATGCTAACCTGCACGGGGGGTAGTGGCCCAGCTCCCAGCTGGGACATTTTGGTCTCCAGCTCCCTCAGAGACTGGTGCAGCTCTTGCAGCTTGTGGCCGGCCACCTCCAGGCTCTGGGGCTGCAGGCTCTCCAGGCTCACTTTGATGCCCATGATGAAGTGCAGCAGCAGGTTGAGGTGCTCGTAGGAACACTGGCGCTCGTGGTCATGCACCTTCTCCATCTCCACCTATGGAAGAGAATAAAAGAATAAAACAAAACTTTGATTCAGTTACAGCTGAAGTATCGCAAAGTCTGACAATGTAATATTTGACTCCTAAAATAATATCCATTGGCCAAATTCTTTACTTGGAAGTCACCAAGACAGTAGAGATGTAACAATACCCAGGATAGTGAGATATCATATGATACACTATCATATGATCAAAGGTAACAGTGGTAACAGTAAGGAGGGTTAAATAGGACCCAGGAGAGATCGCTAGATTACTCAAACATGTATGGATGATACATCTTCAGATCTGTTTTTTGACAAGGGAACAACATTATAGCATGACAGAAAGCTCCAAAAAGTTGATTTTGTATAATACCCCCTCTTTAAAATAACAACAAGAACAATATAAACCATAAACCTTTGCTCCGTTACAGTGCAAACATGAAGAAAAAACTTTTTAAAAACACTTTTTATATCTCATTATTCATTTTGGAATATGAAAAAGTTTTATATCTAAAATTCCTCTCAAAACTATCATAACAGAAATCCAAGACATGGATTGTGTGATAACACTATCCCATTCTTACAGTATGGCATTATGTCCCTACACGGTAGATGTATTTTAGGCATAATTTAAATAGTAACATTAGTATACATAGTAACACTAATACGAATATAATTACATCTACTGACAATTTTACTCTGCTCCTCATATGGAAACCCATGTCATTGGTGAAATTATTAGAACATTTATACAGCACTTATAGCTCTTTACGTCAAGGTGACACAAGAGAAGTGTCTTGCTCAAGGACGCATCAGTGGTATGCAGTGGATGAAGGGAGCAAGATTCAAACTACCAACCTCTGTGTCAGTGAGCAAACCCTCTAGATATTGCCGTCAACATGTAAAGCCACAATGCTTGCTTTGTCTCAGAGACAATTTGCAGAGATAGACATTATGAACAGCACAATATGCAAAGGACTTCCACAAATAAGACAGGTGAAATGTATTAGATTAGTACACAGCCAAATACTGATGCCAAATGGGTTAGTTATATCTCTACACATACATACCAACTTCTATTTTATGTGTATTCTTACCCATTAATTTATAGCTTTAAAAAGGTGCACTTTGTAACTATTCTCACGCTCATTTTCATGCCAGGTACTTATTGCTTTGCCTAGAAGGTTCCAAGGTGGCAATAAACAACAGGTCCAATCAATGGAGACTTAATCAAGATGTATTTTTTTCAGGCTGTATGGTAATAAATACACCTATAGTTGAGTAAATATAAAACAGATATGTTTAATGCCATACTGTGGAACATTCCAGGCCAAGCAATAACATCTCCATGGAGACAACTAGGTGGCAGACCCTCCACCAGAAAAGTTACATAGTGCACCTTCAATATACCTCTACAGATAAAATTTGGACATTGTATAGAATGTATGTATGTATATGCCGCAACATGGTCCAAAATGATCACTACACAACACATGCAATTTGTAATAACTTCTGGATAAAACAGAATCTTGGCAAATAAAATATTAATGATTTCATTTGCATTTTAGTTACAACTATTTATTTACCAAGATCATGAGATTATCCGGAGGTCCAGCTACCAAAAACATTTAGCAAATTATGACAAAAATGTCTACTTACAGACGTATCGCAGCCAACAACATGAAATCTGCATGGTGCTTTAAACTTACTGCAGAACTTAATATGGTCCACATACTGCAAAAAAATGAAAGAAGCTAATGATCTGCAGAATCTCAGCCCAGAAAATGGTAAATGAAATCAAACAGAGTCGTGGAAAAGTTTGGGGTGAACATACCTTCTCCCGGGGGATCTTTTTCTTGGCGCAGCCCTCACAGATCATCGGGTACTTGGGACAAATCTCATCATGGGCCTTCAAAACATGCACGGGAGAAGAATGTAGTATAATTGTACTTACTTTGATTTAAGATGGTTCACTCTTAGTTTACAGTAATGACCAGTACATTAAAGGTAAGAGCGTCCTCTGTTGACATGGAAACCCCAGATGAAACGTGGTTCATGCATGACTTTTATAAACTAAAGCCAGGAGCGCAGTAGATGATTCTAATGTTTTTGGTGATTTGAAACAACGATTTGTCTGACACTCACATGGAGGACGGCTTTCAAAATAAAGATTTGCTAAAAGCGGTGGACCACGAAATGATTATGTGATTTGGATCAAAACAAATACTGGAATACAAAGCTATATTATCATGTTAAATAGCTCTATATAATAGGCCTACATGCCTGCTGCCTCTGCGACCTGGCCCTGGATAAGTGGAAGAAAATGGATGGATCAAGGTCTATATATTTTAGCAACTATATTTAGGTAAAATTATTTACTGCTAATAATTTGGGCTATGAGGTATTAGAATCCAGCAGTATGACATTTTGCAAGTTCAATGAGAACCCCCTGTAATGATTAGGCTACTGTACTATTTATTCTTGTGAACTTGGGCAGACTGATGCTGTAGTGATAGGCAGATTTTATTTAGTTAAAATAAGAGATAAGGGACAAGACAAAAGACTGTGGAACTGTTAAAGAGGTTGTCTCCCCGTGAAGCCCTCTTGCTCAGACAGCTGCTCTCCCTGCTCTGAGAGAAAGGGACCACTTCCTCGCACAGTTCTGCTCAGACTACGGTCTCCCTGAACTTGTGGAGAGCCAGATCGGGCCTGAACTTGTGCAGCTGGCCTTACTTGTCATTGAGTGCTAATAATAATGGAGGGAATTAGATTGTTGCTTCTTTTGAGGTTGCTAAAGCAGCACAAGACAGGGACAAACATAAATCATGAAGTCTTGAAATGTATTCATGTATTGTGAATGTGAAAAATGTTTAATTTGAACTTGATAAAGCCACTCTACCAATGTTTACAGGCAGAATATGCATTAAAACCATGTCAAATCTGACCTTGATGTTCTTGAGGAGGAAGGGCTCTTTGCAGTATTTACAGTTGAGCGTTCTCTCGGGACATTCACGTTCATTGTGGCGTTCTTGCTCGTTGGCTCTCATCAGCTCTTTACAGGACGGACACAGGATGATCATAAAGTCACAGTGCCCCTCATGGTTCGCCTATAGAACAACACAAAACATAGGCCTGGATTTTGAAACGTTGTGCAAGTTGTGTTCGTGTAACATCATAACATTGTAGAATCCCTAAACTGAACTGGAGGACAGATTA
This sequence comes from Periophthalmus modestus, assembly GCA_019594935.1. Lineage (NCBI taxonomy): Eukaryota > Metazoa > Chordata > Actinopteri > Gobiiformes > Gobiidae > Periophthalmus > Periophthalmus modestus. The sequence goes on along the minus strand of JAIEZT010000012.1, from coordinate 23,089,152 downwards.
CACATTTGTTGATCTGGGTTACGGTTACAATCTCTGGGCCTATCCACATGAAACAAAAAACTGGCACAAAGCTCAACATCTTCTGTGCAAATAAACAAAAGTGAAATGATTTTTTTCACAATAGCTTCAGGAAGAGGTGCCATTATTAAACCACAAAAGTGCAATTGTTGTCAGCTGAAAGGACTTTAAACCATATGATTAAAATAGAACATTTGTTGAGCAAATCCCAATTAATAAATAAAGATAGGGTTCAATATTTGTGGGTATTTTTTTTTTTAATAATAAATCTCCCATACAGTTAAGTAAGCCCCTTCTCTCCATTTGAAATTACATCATCAACTTGCAGAACGTGAACACAACCTACTGGGACTGTCTGTATTTGGGATGGCTTACAGCACCCAAGCAGGTACACAAATGTTGTCTTGAATGTGAACTTTCCAGTGTGCTCTTGTAATTTGACACAGTTTTGTGGTACAATCAGGGTGTAACATCAGAATAAAAGGGAACATTCCTCCAGAAAAACAGTCCAGGTCAGGGGAGTAGATAACAAGAGAATTATGCAGCTAGTTCCTCCTGAGTCTAAATGGTTATCATTAGGGCTGTACAATATATTGCCAAGTATTGGTTAAGCAATATTGGCTGAGAAAATAATTAGTATCAAATAAAACTTAAAAATATTACAATAACACTAAGGTTCACACAGACATATACTGGCTTTTTTTTTTTTTTTTTTTTTAAATGGTACAGTGCATAACATTCTGGTTGTGGTACGTCACCTGCACGATTCCATGGAAACAGAAAGTTAAAACTATAATCTGGAACATTCTCCACTGAGACTGACTGGTTTTATGCCCTACTGTTGACGTATGTAATGTAAAATCATGTTTATTTTTCTCCACTTCTCCTATTGTATAGTCTTCACCAAACTATGAATATCATAAAGCTTCAGTTTACTCTCAAAAACAATATAAAAGAGTTATTATTAGACCAATTAGGGTTGTCAAAAACTCAGATACTACTAATCAATGCTAAAATTAGTATCAGAATTAGATAATCTTTTGAGCAAATATTGGTACCTAAGAAATGACCTAAAATGGGCAAATATGGACTTTTCATGAACAGTTTTAGAATTTCCTTGATCTAAATATATATCAGACCTATTATAAAACCACATGCCAATTTTATACATATACATCTATTTTTTGTGTTGAAGATGACTTTCTGTTGTATATTTTTTGTAATCATCATGGTATTGGAGATAGTTTTAAGTATCTTGACAACAATAACATAAAGCCTGAAAAAATCTAAGAAGGGTTCTAAGAAAATGTTGACTTTTTAATCATTTTCACAACTGATTTACATTACATCATGAATTGTCTTAACTTTTTAAATAATTATGTATGACTTGAAAGTGCTGACTGTATTAGAGTGATTGGCATGTTCACCTCAAACTCCTTGATAGTACCAGTCCAGGTGCAGCCTTCATTGGGGCAGACTGCAGCCAATGCCTCCACCTCTCTGCGTGCCGCGTTGTCCGGAAACGCCTGAACACATCACAGCACAAACAGCACATCGGTGACTGAAGTTTCAATCTAAGGCTCATATTTCAGTGTCATTTTACTGTCGCTGTGTCTCCTCCTGTCTCTATGGCATTGTGGGACTAAAGGCTAAATCTACCCTGAATCTGACCTGGCTGACAATATTTGTTTTGTTGGCTCTGGATGCAAAAAAAAAAGCTTATAATTTGGTACATTAAATCATATGGGATTAACCTCTGAATTAAATAAACTGTATCTGAAATGTCCAAAATGTCGGTGCCCTGTTCAGAGGAGATGAAAAAAAATCTATATTTACAAAATCAATGTTGTCTTCTTTTTTCAAGGTTTGACTTTGTTAATATACTTAATGCAGTGAATAAATGTAACAACTGTTATAGCCTACATCTGTATTGTTAAGTTACAAACACTTGATTGTGATGTAGAAGGAGTTTTGTGGTTTGACTAGTTTAGTTATATTTGTACACTGAGAAATCCCCTATGAGAAAATGTGTGAAAGCATCATGTAAATATAGAAGTACTTACACCTCCTTGCTTGAGAATAGAAGTGGGTTCTTCAAACAGGTCCTCTTTGATACAAGCATTGCACTTCTGTGGACCAGAACTGAGAGAAAAATATTCTATCGTGAGTGCACTGTTAAATCACCAAGTTTACCTGCAATTAAATATCTCTGTATTTGTAAAGAACCAAACATTTACCAAAGTAAATGACACTAATGCCAATAAGTTGAAATACATTTGTAGTTTGACTTTATGGTTCTTCTATGATTTTCCTGGGAACACTTTAACATCACCTGATATAGGAATGACCAGGGCTAAGGTACTAAGTAGTATGTATCGTATTATCTGTATATTTGCTTTTTGTTGACTTTATGTGAAGCACTTTGGTCAGCAACAGAATCCAGTGACAAAATAACAAGAGACACAAAAAATATAACTGAACTAGTGTCTCACATTCACACAAAGTTAGACACAGAGACAAACGAGTGACTAATGAACTAAATGAAACACAGACAAAATGGCAGACTGGCCACAAAGACAAAACAGTCCCGACCAGGTGTGAAGAATCTTCTTTAACAGGAGAAGCTGCTGCAGGTGATTAACCAGGCAGGAAAACAGTTGTCCAATCAAGAGTGAGGGCTCACACATCCAGGATTTAATGGGGAAAGGGGACAGATTCAATCACTTATTTAAGAACTGGGACCGTAACACTGCTATATACATCAAATTGAATTGAATTAAGGCCAGTTACTCCGCCTGAATAATTATTAATAAACAATGTGTTAATTAAGCCTTAGTTAGCCTTAATAAAGGATGAACAAAGTGTAATAAAGTATTACCAAATGTATCCTCTACATACATTTCACCATGATTCCACCAGTGCATACTAATAAAGAAACCTATATAATGTCATAATGCAAGCTTACTTTCTGGGGGAAAAAAGAATCCTGGAGCATCCTACATTGATGCTACTGTTGGAACATGCTGGAACTTTTCTGCATCCTAATTTATGATGTGAACAACCTGATGCTTGAATTGAGACAATTTCAACTTTAAAAGGCACATTTTGTACATAAATGAGGATTTCTGCACACAATATCGTATGAATAGCTCTTTTTTATTAGTCCTCTGTTTGTTACCAGATGTTTATAGATGAATAGAGCACCACACTTTCACCAGCACCAGGATCCTGCTTGTGCACCACTTCTGCCGCTAATATCCACCCTTTATACAAGCAACCCTAATGCCCAATTCATCTGAGGCTTCCCCTGTGACATCAAGCTCAAATGTGAAAATAATGATGCTGAATGGTGAAGGGCTAGCTCCTCGATAGCAACAGCGCACAGCTCACCTCACTATCTTGTTGAAGCAGTAGGAGCAGAAGCGGTGTCCGCACTGGGCTTGCAGGGGCCTCCGCAGGATCTTCTGACAGGAATTGCACAAATGTTTATCCTCGTGGTTGTTGGCCAGGATTTTCTTCGGGAATCCCGGCTTGTTGCCTTCCAGGGAAGATGGTGGAGACGGCTCTTGCGCGGCCATTATCCCCCTACAACAATATCGGGGTACGGCGGGGTGTGGACACTTCTACTCATAGGAGCCTGACCGAGCCGTGTCAGCACACTGTGTCCATCTCTCCTGCTGGACTCTGGATTCAAGGCAAAAGAGATGTCGCCCAAACATACATTTTACATTTGGGCTGATGATGCGTCCATGTGAAGACGGGGCAGCCTGGAGGAGGAGAGCTGTATTTACCCCCGTCTGCCGCTGGAGGGAGAGTGAGCAGAGGGAATGAGGAAGCAGCTGCGCTTCACTCCATGGACCTGAGCAGAGTGCGCAAAGTGCACAGCATTTACACACGACGAACAACAGGAAGTGCTGATACAGGCTGTAAAACATAAGAGGTATGCAGTGCACATAATGCATGCAATGGAGACTGTGGAATTAAATTCGTGTTATATTAAACATAATTCACCAATAATTATCCTTTGCTACAAAGCAGTGAATACACATACAACCAATTAATTCACAACAGAAGTAGTTAGAGTTCAATGACACGACATGTGTTTCTGTCATGTCAGAAAAAGCACCCAGGGTTTCTAGGCCCGAGTCTTCGGGCTGCAATAACTGTGTAGTTTAGTTTCCAATGTAGCTTCTCACCTTTGAAACTGTCCTGCGGTCCGGAGTGGGGTGTGTTCAGGAATTGACCCAAAAGACAAAAGCTCTGATAGTGTAATGCTATTTATTACAAGAACAGAGTATATGCCAATTACAGACAGAAGGTCCGGGTGATCTCTGAGCCAGTGCAAGATACCCTGAACAAAGGAATCTATCACACATTTATAGTATCTATAGGACGCCTCCTTCATAACCTGACTTCTATCCTATGGCTGAATACTTAAACCGTTCCAGATGTTGTACAATTACATCTGAATCTGAACCCAAACAGCTCTAAGCATTAAGATCTTAAAGAGACTGTAAGGCGCACAAGCCAGATTCCACAATAGAGACACAGAAAAAACTAAGCCAAGTTTAAACCTTTTGGCAAAGTACTTTTATTTTGAAGGAGCTTACCGGAACTTCCCCGCTGTCCGCGCGCCTCTTCACAGCTGATCCGGTGAAAGCTGTCTGTGCTGTCTGCTGCTGCTGCTGCTGCTGCTGCTGCTTTCATTGCAAAGGAATGTCGCTGCTATTTGTCTGTGGAGATGGAGGGCTGACGGACGACCCGAGGGGGACATGTCACGACTCCAACGCCCGATTTTATTAGATTACTGTGAGTATCTAAATCCGATTTCGCTCTAAACAGTCACCCCTGGCTAGCCGCTGTCCTAATGCCATCTTACGTAGACTGGGAATAGAGCTAGGCTAAGCTAACTAGCCTCCTCCTGTCAAAGGATAGCGTTACCTTCAGGCAGGATAGGTAACAATTCGGGCTGCCTCATTACTATTCACAGCATCCAATTACTTGTACGAGGGCTAAGAAGCAAAGTTCTTACTGAAATCAAATTGTATTCTTGAAAACGTGTTGTTAAATTGGCACAAACATAGGAAGCTAAGAGATGCTAGCTTGTTATTAGAGAAAATGAATGACATTACAATGTTCAACCCTGTACTGTTCTCTTGAAATTGAATACTTCTTTAATAATAGAGTTGTAAATAATAACACATTTTTGCCCTTTACCTGCCCTATGGAAGATATCAAAGGGAATTTCAAACCTGTGTTATTAAAATGAATAAACTAGACTATATCTTTTTACAAATAGAGTATTGCCCTGTGGTGATTTGGAGTGCATCTTGTTATCTGATGACTTTTGCTATGATTGACAGTAGTGTTGGGAATTGGATTTGTTAAAAATATTGACTGTTTAAATTGAAATCCTTGTGCAAATATAGAATTAACAAGAACTAGAAAATACACCATAGGAGCCTGTTTGTATTGTTTTGTTTTACAGCTCATGGGACTAGCTTATTTGTTAATGAAGTAGTGTGCAGTGGTGTTGTTTACAATGCAAAAATACAAATACTCTCTCAGTTAATTTACATATTGGGCTTGTAAATGCTGGCTAGATCTCAAGGGAAATACCAGTAGCCAAGTGTCATATCAACAGTTTTCAATGAAATGGAAATATTGAACTGTAATCATTTTTATTTTTAGAATAGAATAGAATGGGCTATTTTAAAGGTCCTATATTATGCAAAATGAACTCTTGTGAACTTTAAGCCATGTTAGAACATTGTTACCTCATCAAAAAACATACCTGGAGTTGTGTTTTGTTTCATTCACACATGTTTGAGTAACACTTTATTATTATGTCTACATCTCCAAAGCTCAAATGCTCTGTTCCACCTTGTGGTGTCATGAAGCAGTAGTTTTCAGGTTAACAACTACCTTTTACCTTTTGTTTGGCAGAGACTGGCACTTCCAGGGCTGAAGGTGTATGGAGTTTAAAAACGCAGTGGAGCACTTCCTGTATTAGCACATGACATCACAAGGCGGAACAGAGTGTTTTCTGTTCCAGAAAATTCAGCCTAAATATGCAGGATTTGTGTGAATTACACAAAACAAAACTCCGGCTATGTTTTTGATGACTAAAGAATATTATAACAGATCAGAAAATAGCATAAAATATGCCCTATAAACATTTTATTATATTTACTATGCCTGAACTTTGTAATCTAACTCACTGTTCACATTTTTGAGGAAACTTCTTTCTATTTATTATTTACTATTAATGTTCAATTGGCACAAATTGATATGTATTTTTGTCTGCTTTTTTCTTGACAGATACCTTAGACAAACATGATGGTTGTTACATCTACTCCTGATTGTCCAGACTCTGACCATCTATAAGCGCTGCTGAAATTCAACTTTCAGAAATTTACTATTGTTTTTGGACACTATGCACTCCTGATCTGTAGTACAATCTGGATACTGGACTGCACTTTTTATCTTTAGTTTGATAAACTGTCAAGCGATTTCCACTCTTCTTTCGAATATTTGAAGTGAACGCTTGTGAAGATGTTTTCGGCGTTGAAGAAGCTGGTGGGGTCAGAGCCCGGGCAGCTCAGGGACAAGAATATACCAGCGGGTCTTCAGTCCATGAACCAAAGTTTGCAAAGACGATTTGCAAAAGGAGTGCAATACAATAGTAAGTTATTTGCCTACTATGTATATTGATCACTATGTATATTGAACAGTTGACAGTCTTGAAAAATGGCCAAAGTACATTGCCCGGTAGCTGCTAATAGATCAAGTAAATATGTTTATGCTTGTCACACAAGATTCTTGGATAACTGCGTTACCCAGTGACACAACATCACTATAGCCTGATTTCAAACCGCCAACCTCTTAAGCTACAACCAAAAACACCTCACAATAGTTCTGTGAATTCTTTTGTAATCATTCATTTGTCAAGTCTGATTTAAAGGTGCAGTATGCAATATTTTCCGTGAGATAGCCCCACCATGGAGATGTTATTGCTTTGCCTTGAAAGTTCCACAGTATGGCTTTAAACTTGTATAGGATGCATTTGTTCAATTATGGGTGTTCTTAGAACATTATTCGCTTTGAGTAGGGTCACCTTTCCACAGACCTGATCTGTAAGTTTAATGCCATACTGTGGAACATACCAGGCAAAGGAATACAATCTGTATGAGGACAGGCAGGCGTCGGGGCCGCCATCAGAAAATATACATACTGCACCTTTAATTGTTTCATTTTGCATCATTGTATCATTAATCCACTTTTTTGTTTATTTCCAAGTGAAAATTGTGATTCGAGGTGACAGAAACACTGGCAAAAGTACTTTATGGCATCGACTACAAGGGAAGAAGTTTGTGGAGGAATATATTCCCACACAGGAGATCCAAGCCACCAGTATACATTGGAATTATAAAAGTAAGTGTTAACCAAGCAAGCATTTCAAAAACCTCCACAACTAACCATGTACATCAATACAACACTTTTTTTCTGTTTGATAAACCTGTTACTTGTACTGTTTATTCCAGTGGCCCCGTATCAAGGTAAAGGCTAATTTGGATTTAGCTAACCCTGTAATTACTAATAGTATAGGTCTCCAATGAAAAATAAACCTATGAATTGTAGTAGCAAATGTAGATAGTAGAAGTAAATGGATCATGTGGCTGACTGGGAAGCTCATGCAAAGAATTCATGCTATAACTACTACTACTTTGAAGTTTAGCATTTTAGCATCTTAAAATATAAAATGCTGCCACTACAGCGAAAACAATCATTCATGTTAGTTTTTGTTTTTTCTGGCTTCATTTTCCAGACTTCCCAGCCCCCATAGCCTCTTAGTCCACCTTACAACACACAGCTTGATAGTTTAGTTTAATTTAACTGTGTAATATTTTGTGAAATGCTTTTGGATAAAAACTAACAGAGGGAATTTGACCTCCTGTTTGCAAGTTATCCAAAAGTATATTATGAAACAAGTATTAGAGAATAAATATATATAAACGTTTAAACCAAAACTAATACATTTTTTTCTGTTCCTCTTAGCTACTGATGATGTGGTCAAAGTCGAGGTGTGGGATGTTGTCGACAAAGGTGAGTGCGAATCCAGACTGAAATAAGCTATGTTTATTTTTAGCAACACATTCTTCTGTTCTGTCAAGCCTGCCGCTATCATTTATATAATCAAACAGCATGGTTTCATTATGTCTGTCTTCATTGTGTTTTTGTACCTGTTTTTACACTCATGTTAGGCCAAAAATACCCTCTTCCTGAAGGTGAGAGTCGCCATAGTGTGTGTAGTAGCTTTTTTTTTTTTTTTTTTTTAACAACGTCTTGTGTGCTGTGTGGGTTTGCCTTTAACACTGTTATCTGAATGTCAATATTTCCACGATTTTTGGCTTTACTCGGTGTGCTGCTGCGTGGCATACTAGAGAAGTTAAGGCTGGTTTGATGGCCTCTAGATCAGTGGTTCTCAAAGTGTACATGTTCTTTTTATATATATATATATATATATATATATATATATATATATATATATATATATATATATATATATATTTATTTTATTTTTTTTTTGTAGTAAAAGTAGTAATTGAATAAATACAAGAGATAAAATCATACCATACTGTGTTACGTTTCAGGTAAAGCAATAACATCTCCCCATAGACAAGCAGATGGTGATCCCCCACCAGAAAAGTTACGCAATACACCTTTAGTTATTTATGAACTTTTATGTCTTAGTTTTGCAGTTAAGTATGCTGGTCTATGATATCACTGTCACTGACATATGGTTATAGTTAGAGGTTGACAATATAACTTTTCTGTTGCGATGCCATCCACCTATTTGTCTCCATGGAGATGTTAATGTTACTGTTTACTTAGATGTTCCACAGTCAGGCAGACCTTGCATTTATCCAAGTACAGCTGTTTTTTTTTTACTGCCAATATTGTTGAAAAACTGGCATTCTTGCTATGAGTTGCTTTGTATCTCCACAGATTTGACCTGTAACTTGGCCTGGACACCTGCTTAGGCTTGTCACAATAACAAATTATATATTGCTGAAGTAAATATAGATGATAACTGATACCATAACCATAACCAAAAACCAAACCATAAAGCAGAATTATTATGAAGGTACAATTGTTCCAAAAAATTTGAATGTGTAAATGTTGATTTGTACACTGGTAAATAAAAAATATACATTTTTTACACTTACAAATATCTGAAAAATATTACGCTTTCACGAGTTATAAGACATTTGTTCGTGCCGAGTTTGTCTCAAAACAATTTGTAAGCGCAATGGCTGATTTGAACCTGAAGACAGTAGGAAGCAGGGCTAGAGGGGACCGGGTTTGCTGTGGCAATGGCTAAATCATAATATCACATAAAGGCGACGTACTGAATTCAGGTTAGCTACTCCTTTACTGTATATAAACCAGTTTAGCCATTGTGCTTACAAATTGTTTTAAGACAAACTCGGCGCAACGAGCGTCTCAAAACTTGTGAAAGTGTAAAAAAATGTTGTTTTTTTCCCTGTTTTTTCTGTTTTGTTTTTTTATCAGTGTACAAATGAACATTTACACATTCAAAGTTTTTGGAATAATTCTACTTTCATGAATTATCCCCTCAAAAATATTCTGATTGTTCCATCTGTTATGTATCGAACGATAAGTCGGTATATTATAATCATTGTGACAGACCTACATCTGCTCTTCTCCATGGAGATATACATTTAATGATGATATATACAGTCAGCGGTTTAATGCCATGTTGTGAAACTTGGCAAAGCTATAACATCTCCATGGAGACTAGCAGGTGGTGAACCCACAAGGAAAGTGGCATAGTGCACCTTTAAATTTAAATTCTTAAGTCTTGATAGGTGCAGTTCTTTAACCCCTGTTAGGGTTAGGGGGAAGTCTTCTTTAGACTAGCTTAGTTTAGTCTATTCCCAGGGTTCATGTTTGGTCCTGGTTTTGTCCTTCAATTAAGAAAGTTTGTTTTAAAAATATTTGAGAATGACTGATCTTGCCAAAGCCTTGAGTGCCTGCCCCCTGCCTTACATTAGTTAATGACCGCAGCACTTAACTAAATGTGTTCAAACTGCTGCGTGGCTCTTTTCCATAAGAAAAGCTGCTCTGACGCTGTGCCTGCTTCACTCACACAACTAATGTAACATCAATTCAAGTGAACTATGTAAGGGTTGAGTATTACTATGGTTCTAATTATTAACTGCTTTTGTTGTTTCAGGAAAAGGCAAAAAGCGCGGAGACAACTTGAAACTGGAGAATGAGCCGCAGGAGGTGATTAGCATGTGATGGTCATGTGATCACAGACACACTGTTGTATAGAAACAATGTGAGCGGGGGTGGAGCTGGAATGAGAGGGCAGTAGGTTTATATGTTAACGTAAAAATGTAAAATAACTCGCACATACTTAAAAATACAACATATTTGGAAATATAACACACTATATTGTTATTCATTGGGTTACAGATAGGGTTGTCAAAAGTATTGGAAATTGATACTAAAACTAGTATCGAAACTAGATACTCATTTGATCTGTATCGAGACTGCAAAAAAGTCACATTAACAGGACAACATTTTAGCTTTCCTGAACAATTTTAGTATAAGTTTGAGCTTTATAAGAATCAATATAAGACCTCCTGCTAAGATAAAGAAAATACTATTATTTTGTATATGAAAATTTCACTCTATTACTAAATGGTATTGTGGTATTGGTATCAAATATTGAGTGAATTCCTTGGCGTTTAAATTGAGTTTGAAATTTTAGTATCGTGACCGCATTAAAAAAGTAAAACCTTTTGCCATAGCTAGAGGGCTGAACGATTTGAGAAAAATATCCAATTGAGATTTTTCTGACAATTAGATTTGCAATTTTATTCTGTTCAAAGTTCATATTTTAAACACATCCAGAAGAATTGCCCAAAACACAACTTAATACAAGAATCACATTTCAGAACATGTTTGTACAGATCCAAACTACACTGTTAGCAGTTTTTATACAGAATGAAAGAGGATATTTTATTGCTTGTGGAGGAAATGATGGTACTTTTCAGCTTGTGTCCATTCAAATTGCAATCTTGCTTCAATTGCGATAAATCCTGCAGTCCTCGCCATAGCAATTAACAATTCAAAACATTCTATTTTTGAATGTTCACAGTCTGAAAAATGCCGTCTACAAACAAGGATCTGAAACCCATGGATAGAAAATGTTGTTATGTTAAAAAAGGTAAAAGGTAGAGAAATACTGCTTCATGATATAAGAAGGTGAAACAGAGCGTTTTGAGGTTTGGAGATGTGGACAGACTAACAATAAAGGATTACCGTAATTTCACGACCATAAGGCGCGGGTAAAAGTTGCGAACATTGCAGGAGCGATGGATGACAGACGGCAAACACAGCTTTACAAAGACCGGGAGGCAGCGCAGGGCGAGTTACGCCACGATTTGTGAATGGATTGTGGATGCTTGGGCTGACGTATCTGCTTGCACTGTTCTTTGAGCTTTCGCAAAAGTCAGGATCGTTCACGAGGAGCCGTACGGCAACAAGACGGACTCTGATAGTGACGAGAGGGAACCTGGTGTATTTTTATAGAAATCTAGCGCAGCTGTTCATTTCAGATACAGAGGATGAAGACTTTGATGGATTTGTGAATTAATTGAAAAAATTATGTGAGCATATGCTAAATACTTGAATAAAGCACAACCGAACACAGTATGTGCTCTAAAAAAGGCAAAGGAAGCAACATGCATGTTTTACCGTGCCTGCGCCCTAAGGCCCGGTGCGCCTTTTTTATGTGTTAAATGCAGAAAAAGCACCCGTAACTGAACTGCGCCTTATAATCTGGTGCGCCCTATGGCTGTGAAATTACGGTACTCAAAGTGTGAATGAAACAAAACACATCTGTTATAATTGAGAATAACTGCATTCACTTGTGTTTGCAGTCTGATGAGGTGGCCTTGGATGCAGAGTTCCTGGATGTGTATAAGAACTGTAATGGTGTGATCATGATGTTTGACATCACCAAGCAGTGGTAAGAGCCTAATGTATGACTGTGCTGCGTCTCTTTGTGTACTACAATATGCATGGCCTGATTAGGTTTCACTGTCTGTGCACTAGCTGCTAACACTAAAGTATGGCTTTTTTTTGTACTTTGTGGAGACCCAAAATGCCATGCTACTATTGTTATTCACATGGTTGTAGAGAATAGTTAATTGTAAATATTAGAATAGATCAGCTGGTGTTATGTTGCCAAGCATAAGTGATTGTTTTATCTAGAATGGGCACAGTTACTGCTTAATTTGCTTATACTGTGTTGAGAAGTTGACCCTTGAATATTGTAATGTTTTTTTGGAGATACAGTTATATCACTACTACAACCACATAATTAGCTACCTATCAGTTTCTGTATGATTGTTTAAATGTATGCACTCTATGGATCCTCTTTATTTGAGGGCGTTATTACAGCCCTATACTTCACCCAGAGCCCCGAGGTCAGTTGACCAGCTCCTGCTGCTGTGCCTAAAGCCAGACTCAAGACCAGAGGTGTCAGAGCCTTTTCTGTGGCTGCTCCCACACTATGGAACAGCGCCTTCTGCCTGTCAGATCATCTTAGTCTTTAAAGCAGTTTAAGACTAGACTCAAAACCTACCTCTTCCCCCTGGCATTTAACACTCGCTAGACAGGATATCTTGGTGTTTTATTGTTCTTTTCCTATGTATCGTGCTATCGTTTGTATATTTTTTTGTTGACTTTTATGTGAAGCACTGTGGTCAGCTGAAGTTGTTTTTTAATGTGCTCTATATATTAAATTGACATGGATTTAATATGTGCAAATTAGTTTTGAGTAGATCTGATGTAAAGCCACAATAATAATAATAATAATCTGGATTTATACTGTTCAAAAATACTGTAATACTAGTAACTAAAACTAGGTAAGTGTGACTAAAACATGATTAAACTATATTTGCAATGTTTAAATCTGGCCTGCATCGTGACAATACATTTTAACATAATCCTATTTTACTTTTCAGAAAAAGAAGATTAATGTATAGAATTTGAGCCCACTTAGACAGAAATACATTGAAACTAATTTTTTGGCCATATTCCAAAAGCTGAAATGGGATGTGACCTTGTGATAATCTGCCAATATGTTGAACTTTTATTGTCTTGCTTTTATGTTGTAAAATCATAATGATGCCATATTGCCTGCCCCTGCATGTTCATAATCTTCCATATATCGTGCAGGTCTGCAGCACTTGGTGTACAGGCCATTTCTCCATCTTTCCCCGCGACTCTGTATTCACCACAAATTCCTGATTTTGGATCTGCATGTACTTGCCATATTGCAGTCTGAGACATTTTTGACACGTTGCCAGTTCACACCAAAGCGACTTGATTCAACAATGTTTCTATAGCAACTTCAACCATATCTTAAGATTCTTAACAATGTGTTTAATGTGCAGTGCTGTACAAGCAAAAAATGATTTTCATATGGCAATTTGATGCACTTATTTACTGCAAATATTGTGTCTGATTTGGCAAATAATTGTTAGACTTTTATTTCCCCACAAAATAAGAACAAAAGTTGATCAGCAAATTTTAAAAAGGTTCATGGTTGATAATTCATTTAATTAATTATAATGATAAAAATGAAATGACCCTGACATATTCCTTGTTTGTTTTCTAGGACTTTTAACTACATCATGAGGGAGCTTCCCAAAGTCCCGACCCACGTGCCAGTGTGTGTGCTGGGGAACCACAGAGACATGGGTGAGCACCGGGTCATCCTGCCGGACGATATAAGGGAACTTATCGCTGGACTGAACAGGTCAATACAGTCAACATTTGTTAGTTAAACTTTTTTACCACTACCCTCAGCGTTGTTGCGTTGAAATGTATTGCAGCATTTCCTAGAGGTTCGGTTTGTGCTTATGATTGTGAACAGGTAGTGCCAACCTTAGAGAAAGAAAACCACATTATATTGATACATAATTGCATACCTGGAGTAGGAAAGACGTATTGTGCCTAGTGCTGCTTTTCCATTCCCTCACATCCTGAAGTTTTATAACATCAAGAACTGTAGCTTATGCAGTCATTTTTGCATTTAAAACTGCTATATTCTTCTAAAACAGCTTGATAATAGAAGCAGGTTAATTGACTTTCTGTTCAAAAATGCAGAGCCTAGAAGACCAGCCTCTTCATAGTGGCATTTCGCTGTGTCAAGCAGCAAATTTTCAGCTACTCGTTTGGATCGGTTAAATGTCAATCTTTTATTCAACTATACAGAGTCATATTTTTTTTTTTTTTTTTTGCATAATCAAACAAGTACAGAGAAGAGGAGATGGGTAAAAACAAAATATTTGCGCACTGAAGTCTCAAGACAATGCAGGGTTTCTCAAACATGTATCAATCAATGAAAATACAACTTTTTGTTATAATAATATTTAATGCAAATAGAATGATCTCTGCCTTTCTTAACAGCTCTTTGTGGAAACTCGGACAATAATAAATAAAAATATATATATTTTTCCAGACCCATGGGAGCGTCTTACATTCACTACGCTGAATCCTCCATGAAAAATGGCTTCGGTCTGAAATACCTCCACCGTTTTTTCAACATCCCCTTTCTCCAACTGCAGGTTTGTTTTGTCATTTTCTCTCTGTAATCTTCTGTAATTTGCCCATTTTAGCTCATTTCCGGACCTATTATTGACATGAGCTGTTCTATGTGCAGAGAGAAACACTGCTAAGACAACTTGAGACCAACCAACTGGACATGGACGCCACACTGGAGGAGCTGGGTGTCCAACAAGAGACTGAGGACCAAAACTATGAAATGTAAATTGGTTTCTCGTATTATATTTGTTTAGATTTCACAAACATTCAAACTTGTACTGGTGCATGTGTCCTAAACATTAAACACAGAGATGTTAAGCCTACTTCTTATCATCAAGTGGAAGGGAGGGATTTTCCACCCCCACCAATTTTCCTTATCTGATATCATTTATAACCAAAATTAGCATGGGGTAAAAAAAGCTTTGTGATGGCCATACTAATAGGTTTAAGTATTTTTATGTTTGTAATTACTGCAATAGGGTTATTTAGTCTTACATAGAGTAGTAGCTTTTTTGTCACATACACTTGGCCTGTGTAGACTGTGAGTTTGACATTGTGTAACAATTGAGCAATTCAAATAAGTATGCCTTCCTGCCGTTGCAGTTTAGTAGAATAAAATATTGTAATAATTTAAATAATTATTATCATGTAGTAACATTTAAAGTAATAGTATTTAACTTTTTGTGGATAGAAAGTGAACTGCATGATTTCATGGAAATAAAAAGTTAAAACCCATAGAGATAGATGGTTTTATGTCATACTATGGAAGATTATAGCCAAAGGAACAGCGTTTCCATCAAAACGAGCTGGAAGAGGCCCTCCTCCAGGCCAAATAAGAGTCAGGTATGTGGGTATG
>JAIEZT010000012.1:23038626-23068626 GCA_019594935.1 Periophthalmus modestus | reverse complement strand
TATCATACTGTGAAACATTCCAGGCAAAGCAACATCTCCACAAGAAAGTTACATAGTTCACATTAACCTGTGAAAACATTCATCCGACTGTATCTTGCCTTACGCTAAGAGACCACAAAATGCGCAAGATAGAAATGATATTGGCCAAACTAAATGTGTTCTTGTCTCCCGTGTTTTAGGAGGTCTTTCCGGTGCGTGACGAGCTTCTATCTGACCTGTCTGATGAAGAGGTGCAGCAGGTGAAGGAGCCTTTGAAGCCCACAGTGCTGTCCTTCAAACACAAAGACCACACAGACCTGTTTGGACTGGGCTTCACCGAGGAGCCTCCAGTCGCCAAAGACAGCAGCGATGAGCAGGAAGGCAAGCCACACTACTGTACTCTACACCTTTACCTTTTACCTTTGGAAGCTCGGTACTTTTTAGAGGGGATTAGGGTTAATGTCTGCGTACACTGGTGCATGAATGTGTGTGTGAATGGGTGAGTGGCTCCTTGATGTAAAGGGCTTTGAGTGCCTTGAAGATGGAAAGCGCTATATAAAAATGTGACCATTTACCAATTAATTTCACATGATAAAAGGAAACCAAAACTATATTAAACATGTACTTACAGCCACGTAATTTTTGTGTTTTGGTGTCTATTTGTGCCATATGTTATTACTGGCACTTACTTTAATGTTCTATATAAAATTTTTGTTTCCTTTGTGTTTAGAAAAAGAAACCAAACACTCTTCCAAAGAAAAGAAGAAAAAGAAGAAGAAAAGCAAAGAGGTGAGTTAATGGTGAAGGCGGGAGCTGAAATAGACATCTTTCAGTCAATATTCTACAGAAGACACAATATGAAAGTTATTTGTAGAGCACCTTTTACACAGACTAGTGCACAGGGTAGCCGTACAATTTAGTATAATGGCCACCGAATAGATAAACATTAAGGACAAGATACACAGTACACAGTTTACATACAGTAGCTGAGAGGCTAGCACTCTCGCTTTTACTTATTTTAATGTTTGGTCACGTTTGGCAGGCTGGATTAACATGCCCAAAGGGCCATGTGTGGCCTCCGGGCTGTAGTTTGCCCATGTCTGCTCTAGGTACTCCTCACCAAACAGATGTATTATGCTTTTTTTAGTGCTAGTAAACGGGCAATATAACATGCATAGGTCATTGTTTTATATTTTGCTGTTTATAAATGACAATATTGATGTAAAACAGCTTAGAGACGGGTCCTTTAGCTTCCTGTTCAAAACTACACAGCTAGTAGGCCTCACCTCTTTTATTTATTTATTTTTTTAAATTTTATATTATTGTTGAGAAATGGTTACATGTCATTTCTGAATCCCACATGTATAACCCAAAGTTTGAATAATGACAATTAAATTCAGAGCAGTCGACAGAGATAGGGGGTAATTTAGAACTGAAATTTTCTTGGCCCTCAAGCCTCAAATGCAGGACAAGACATGATTACTCAAGCATGATTCAAAGCATGATTCAATCAAAATACAATACTTGGGTGAATTAATAAGGTAAGTTTGTCATCATTATAATATGATTACAAACTCATAAATGTAGATTTTACAAAATGTTCCCTTTAAAGGTCCTATATTACATGAAATCGACTCTTGTAAGCTTCAAGCCATTTTAGAAAGTTGTTACTTGTTGTTACTACTTCCACAAAAATATATCCAGAGTTATGTTTAGTTTCATTCACACATGTTTGAGTAACCCTTCTCCAAAGCTCAAAATGCTCTGTTCCACTTGTCGTGAAGCGGTAGTATTCAAGTTAACAGCTACCGTTTACCTTTTAGTTCAGTACAGATGGGCAATTCCAGGGCTGAAATTGTCTAAATGATTCTGGTGAAGATGTATGACGTATAAAAACACAGTGTATACACTTCTGTATTACCATGACATCACAAGGTGGACCAGGGTATCTTCTGTTTGAGAAAAAACTCAGCCTAAATATTCAGCGTTTGTGTGTTCAACACATGTGAATGGAACAAAACACAAATATAGGCATGTTTATGATGAGGAAACATTATAACATAGATTGGAAAACAACATAATATGGGCCCTTTAAAATAATTTAAATAAATTTAAAAATAAAAAATTTAATATATCCATCTATTAATAAATTATGGTTACTTTCAGGAGGACGAGAAAAACAAGAAGAAACACAAACATAAGAAAAAAGAGAAGGATGAATCCGGAGCCGTTGACGAAAAGGACAAGAAGAAAAAGAAGTCCCGGAGTAAGAAATCTGAAGTGGACGAGCTTGAGGACTTTCTGGGCGGCGGAACGGGGGCCGCCAAACACGATGATGGAGACTATGAGGAGCTTTAAAACCAGCTCCTTTCTAAAAATGATCATGGGAGGCCTCTTGGATCCATGGATTATGACTGGTATGTGCATAAAACCGCATCTCCAAGCCATACGCAATACGCAAAAGGCCGCCAACTCAACATCCAGGTAACAGACTGCGACCAGGACTGGGTCTGTGTGCTTTTTGACTACATTTCTCATCATGCACTAAAGTTGTCACTTCCATCACGACCAATAAGAGGTGAAGAGGAGGCCCAAATGTACTGTAGAGAGACTGAAGTTTAAGTTTGGAGAAGCCGCAAGCCCCTTCTAAACTGCTTTTTTTTAAAATAATGGTTATACTGGTATTGGTATTGATATCATAACACTTTTTGGCTTAAGTCTAATTCATTAATGTACATTTTTCTATCATCTATGACACACATTTTTACTGTGTCGTGTAAGCCAATACAATACAGCTAGATTTGAAATATCAATATTCAGGCCACAACACTTTTCTCATGTAAAAAAACAAGTAAATCGATTAGATACTCAGGTACCAAAAAGCATAATTTGTATATTTTGAGAGATTTCTTTTAAAGACAGTTTACCTGATTGTTACTGTCTTAAAAATGTGTTAATTTTAACAGTCTGTAGTGGTCTTAGCTTATTTCTTGCTTACCTTATGCATTCCAAGCATCCTAATTATTCACCAAGATGAGTTTATAAGTGCTTTTCACAACTTTCAGAGACCAGAGCAGTTTTGCCATCACACCAACATTAACAGCTCTTCCGGAAGAATCCCAAGGTGTTCCCAGGTGTGGAGAAGGGAAGGGATAAACCAGAAGAAAACCAGTGGATGGAGTAATGCTAACAACAGCTAGCATGCTAATGGCACATTTCCTGGTTCATGGAGCACTTCATTAATAAGATGCAGACAGCACACAATGGTCTTATTTTGACCCAAAGAGCTAATTTACTGGTGCAACACAAATTTCACTTTATTACATGATCAAAATTGGGTTCCCTTTAACTGCAATATTTTTTAGGTTGGAATACATTGTCACGTAATAATGTGCTATTGAAACGTTACGCTGCATCTGTTATTTTTTGCACTACCATTACGCATATTATCCACATACTTTCCATACTGCATAGAAAAAGTCTCTATAAATGATATATTTACTACTAATATGGCAGAGTGGTTAGCACAGAGGTTGTTGGTTCAATCCCCAAGCCGGACGTTGTAAGCATGGACTCCATTCAAGAGCTTTATGTTAAGGTACATTTTAAGTTTACAAATTCCTTCTAAAAGCGTTTTAAAAGGGGCGCTGGTTCGGCTATTGTTTTATTTGATCCACTCCTGTGAGCTGCTGTAAATATACGGTTACATTTAGTCTGAATGTCGTGTGGTGAGAGCATGCACAAAGTGATGACTGAATCCTATGTGTTGTTATTTTTCCTTTATTTAAATGGTCAATGGCAGATGTTTGTCCTGTTTTTGATGTCCTGTGTCCGAACAGTACTGAATTATTTCAAATGTGTAAGTTGTCATAACTGATGAAATGACATCCTTTTAAGAAAGTATATCCAAACTAAGTAGGCATAGTAGAGAAATTGAATTAACTTTGGTAATTACTTAAGGGAGATAAAAATGTGAAAAAACAGAACTGGTTTGCAATGGTTCAAAGTTGTTCCTCACTTACCTCATGTATTCTCAGCATCCTAATTATTACCCGCAATGAGGTTTATAAGTACTTTTCACAGCTCTGAGACCAGGGCAGAGTTTTGTTTTGCCGACAAATGGCATGGTAACACTCATGTCCTGGTTGTCAATAAAATGCTTTCTAATTGGATGCAGACAGTACACAGCGGACTTATGTTGGCCAAGATCTACTTGTACAATATATTTGTAGTGTGGCAAGACAAATTTCGCTGAAGTACATTGGGGGGGAAATCGGTACAAGCCCCTTAAGTTACTGTTAACTTGTTTTGAGCTGGGGCCTTCCATATTGGTTGACTGCATAGCTATTGTTATATCAAGTTCTATATAAAACGCTTTCTCCCAACAGAACTTTTCAACCCCAGATCGTAGCACTCCTCCAATGACACTTACTGCTCATAGTAATATTTTCTAAGAAAATTTGGTTTCAAATTCATTACATTATTAATGTTGAATTACAATTTCATGTCTATAGTCCTGGTCTGAATGAAATGATATTGAGTAAACAGGAAACCAAATTTAAGGAAATGGTTAGAAATGACTTGCAGAAATGACTTGCCACATCAAGCCCTACTGTGATTCAAGAAAAACTTAGAAAAAATGGCTTGTCACAACTCAGTTGTGACTTGAGTTGTTGCCTGTTTAGTTTGGATGTACTTTTCTACATTTTAAACCCAGTATCTTCCTGTTCTCAGCAAATGCCTTAAAGGAGGTTCAAACGGCGTGTCTCATGAAGCATTAAAAGTGTTCTTAATGTAAACTGTTTTTAACTGTGATGCTCCATAAAAGTGTGGTGAGCCTGTTCACTTATGTTCCAGCACAGCTCCTCACTAATGACCTCTGATCAACTCAATTTGATTTTGTCTTATTTATTTCTTCTTTGTTGCAATGAGCCGGTGATGTTTAAAAGGGGACCTGAATGGTTCTACATCTGCCAAAAAAAAAAATGTTAGCATCCATAGACAGTCTGTTGTTGATAGACATACATCAGCCAAAATGCATATTAAAGGTGCTGTACCTGATTTTTACTCATTTAAAAAGTGGAAAAACACAAGTAGTTCATTTTAAACTGTTTGCAGAGGTACAAAGTTTTTCCTCACCTTCTTAATGCATTTCTATCGTTATCCACCAAGATGAGTTTATAAGCACATGTCGCAACTTTCAGATACCAGAGCAAAGTTTTGCCATCAACAACCACGCTAACAGCCTTACTTCTCGGTTCACAGCTGATAATAATATAATTAGAAGCAGACAGCACACAGCTGTGTCAACACAACTAATTTAACTTTTTAGGGTACATGGAGAAAAAATGGGTACAGCCTCTTTTAAGTTTTACAAACGCTTTAAAATGCAAAGTATATATTCATGAAATAACTACAAATTGTGATTTTTGGTTTATTTTTTTTTATGTGGACAAGTCTAATAAAGACATCTAATACCAGAAACTGCAAAAAGTGCACTCAATCATGGGAAGTCAGCTTCTCCTAAATTATGAAACTATAATCCTGTTGTTGGTCATTCAGTGCAATATTTTTGTACTCAATTGACAGCCTCCTTTACAAAACTTTTAACTGACTTTTTTTCCCCCCTGTGAACCAATTCACTGATAGGAGGCGCTGCTTCTATGTCTATCACCAATGACTAGTCTATTACACCAGATGTACAATATAATGGGAATGGTTACATCTGAGCATAAAATGTGTTGTATTTTTGGACATGTTTTAAGTAAAAGGACACTTCTTACCATTTTAATTCCCGTGAATAAATCCGAAACACTCTTTTTAACAGTTTACAAATTGTGTGTGAAACTATGCAGCATTAGTCCTGTATTTTTGTGTCTTTGTCCGTGACTGAGGATAAATGCTGAAAGTTTCAACCTGACGCATGAGACTCAGTGTAAAGTAAGAAAAGAATGTATAGGAATTAAATCATATAATTGGAGATATTTTAGTCCAAAATGTTGACAAAATGATTACACTAGTTTCCATGATGGTTACATTAGGCATTTCTTTGGAGTGTAGCTGAACATTTTGGACTAAACTCTTTATATATTTCTCACCCATAACATGTCTCATCTTTACACTATGTGTGAGTTTGCCTCTGTTTGTTTTGACCAATAAATACAAACTTATTTCTTCATTTTCAGAGTTGAATATGTCTGTTTATGTCTGACTGGTCCACTCTGACTTTTAGTCTTATTTTTTTTTACTTAGAATTCAGTAGAGGAGGGTAGAGTAGCCAAAATTTGCACTCAAGTAAGAGTAACATTACTTCAAAATAATATATTTTTGAGAAAACTACTACTCAAGCAAGAGTAACTTGAAAGAGGGAGTATTATGCAAAATCAACTTTTTTTTGAGCTTTTTACCTGATCAAAAACATGCCTAAAGTGGATATATCGTCTGTGCATGTTTGTTTGATTTAGCGATCTCTCCCGGCCCTATCCGAACCCTCTTTACGGTTAGTTGCAAGGTTTGTCCAGTGCGTCTCCCACAAGCCTACATCATCCATACCACCTCTTTAAGACAACATTGGAAGGTAACATCTGATGTATAATTTTAACTTAATGTAATTGGAAGGACTGAACATTAAATAATGCACAACATTTATTATTTATTTTTCAAGGATAGAAACAAAAATGAGAAACTACTATTATATCTGAAGTGCAAGAAAACACAAATGTTCAACTCATTTAAGATTGTCAATGTAAAGCTTTTGTCACTTAGACTTGCTCACAGTGGCAGGAGCAACCACAACTTTTACTCAAGTACAAATACTGTTTCTCAAGTAGAAGTAAAAGCATGCTGCTAGAAAAGTGTATACAATTATTTAAAAGTGAAGAGTGCAGATTAATTAAATTCTATGGATGGACAAACAAACAAAAAATGGGAAGAAAATGCAAAGTGAAATTAATAGTTTTGGCTTCAGTTTTAGTGAGTAGCAATGTAGTGTAGTAGGTTGTGTATTTTCCCATCATCCTGAAAGTTGCAAAATCAAAACCTGTCCAACCCTGAGTGGTTACTAACTGCACTATCTTATGCACTAACCAATATTGACCACTTACACAATACAAAATTAAAATGTAATAATACATAAATAACATTATATAAATTGAATTATAATGGAAACAAGAAAAATTAAATAAATACATTAAATCAATTAAATACTCGATCTTACAGAAAATGTAAGTGTAGACGCAATGAAATTCAGTGTTTACAAAAAATAAAAATAGCAGACATTTATTGGATAAGTAGACGATAAAATACAAGAAAAAAAGCAACGCCCCTTCAGAGTGATACGCACGTTCATTGGTTCAGCTTCAGCCAATCAGAGAAGCCGTAGTTTAGTTCTTCCGGTGTCCACGTGAGAATTTGCTACATTGAGCTACAAGCAACCATGGTGAGTTAAACGCACATTTAACTGTTTTTTTTTTTTTAGGAAGTTTTGACATCTTTTTCACAATGTGCGCGGTTTGAGCTTTGGTGTTACTAAATTTTCAAAGATCTGATAATATTTGATTGTTCTCAGCGAGATTTTGCTAATGTTTAGTGGGGAACATAGACTGTACAGTGTATGGCAGGGAAAGTTCATTTAATTCCTCGTGTACTTATACTTATACGCTTTATTTATTCGCGATCGATAGTCGATAACATGATCTCCCCTTGTGATATATATATATATATATAATTTTTTCTCTCTCTCTCTCTCTGTAAACATTTTGAGTATTTTTGTTGTTTATTTCATTTAAGTAGGCTATATGTTACTACAGGCACAGAGTAGAACATTGTCAGCCAATGAATAACGTTTTTCTATTTTAATCAAAATAAAATATGTGTTGGTTTTAATATAGATCTTTATAACAGACTAAACTTCACATAAAATCACAATGTCCAGTTGTGCTCAGCTCATGTCAAATTCATGGATCCTTCAGGTCAAATGTCCTACTTAATTTTGTTTTATACTATGATACTCTTCATATGAGAAGTTATTGCTTGTACAGCTTGAGGTACGATTCATATTTCTATGTATTTGTGTCTGCAGCTTCGTCGAGAGGCTAGACTGAGGAAAGAATACCTGTTCAGGAAAGCCCAGGAAGACCGGCTCCGGACCATAGAAGAGAAGAAGCAGAAGCTGAAAGGAGCACTTGATGGTAGGGCTGTTCCACTCTTAAACAAAGCATTTCACACCAATTATTACACGTGGCTTTGCTTACTGACAAATATGGGTTGTTGCAGAAAATCGTCTTCTCCCCACTGAGGTGCGCAAAGATGCTCTGCAGCTACAGAAACTTCTGGAGTATGATGATGAAGGAGCAGAAGGCAAGTTGCATGTCTCAATTTGTTTATGCTTCCTAAAAAATAAACTACCTGTTTTTCACTGCAGAAAAACTGAAGTCGGCCTGAAGAATGTAATCTAATTGCTAAACTACTTAACTCTGAGGTTTTGTAGATCAATCGGAGATGGGGTTTTGGTGTGTCTTTTATGGAGAAAATTTTCCTTAATAATTATATACAACCTTTCCTTTTACAACAGTTAAATTATGTAAGTTATCTATGTTATGAATTTGACTCAAACATGCTAAAAAAAAGTCATGGAAATGTAAGAACAAAAAAAATATATATATAGTTGGCGCATGTTACAGCAGGTGGTATGTTACAGCTGTATTTACTATTTCCATAGGGGTTTTTTTGTACTTTTTAAAGTAAATTTACATCATGTTAATAGTTGTTTTAATATTGTGTAGGTGTCAGCTCTCACATGGATGACGAGTATAAATGGGCAGGAGTGGAAGATCCCAAAGTCATGGTCACTACGTCCAGAGACCCCAGCTCCAGGCTCAAAATGTTTGCCAAGGTCAGAATCCTGAACATTTGTCTAAATTATTGTAAATTTAGACACTTTATGAGTCGAAAACCAACTATTGTGTGAAGCTCTCAAAATGTGTAGATTTTAGAACTAGTGGGACAATCCTCCTCACATGCATTGAGATCGATAAACTGTTTTGTCTGTTGCAGGAGGTGAAGCTGATGTTTCCAGGTGCCCAGAGAATGAACAGAGGAAACCATGAGATCGCCTCTCTGGTCAGAGCCTGCAAAGCCAACAATGTCACAGACCTGGTCATTGTACATGAGACCAGAGGACAGCCAGGTAAGCTGCTCATTTTCATAATTTGTAGTGTGTGTGACCAGCTCATACTGCAAATGGTACAAGATGCCACTACATTTATTGTTATTGTAAATGATAGTGATATTATATAATACTTTGATGGCCCGCTAAGTATGCTGCATATCCAGACTAATATCACATGATTAAATATGTGCATAAAATAAGTTTATTAGTTCTCTACACTGCTTTTACAAATAAACCTAGGTATAATTAATACTTTTTGTTTTGTATAGCAGCCAAATACATAAAGCATTTTAATGTACATTCATTTTGTAACATATGTCAATGTATTATTCAATATGCCTTTTCATTTAAACATATTCCTGTCGTCTCTATTTCATTCACCACAAGCTCCTATATCTTAAGAATTCATATCGCCACCACAAAAGGGCTTACTTTAAATTGATTGAGTTTATAAGTTGTGTTCTAAAATGGCTGACTTTTGTCTTGCCTCTCGCAGATGGACTGGTGGTGTGCCACTTGCCGTTTGGCCCCACGGCGTATTTCACACTGTACAACGTGGTGATGAGGCACGATGTTCCCGACATAGGCACCATGTCCGAGGCCTATCCACACCTCATCTTCCACAATTTCACATCACGGCTCGGCAAAAGGGTGAAGACCACTGATGTCTCTTTCTCATTAAGGACAGGGGCAGTTAATCTTTATCAAATCCATTCATAGCTTGATCAATTCTATATCATAATGTTATATGGCGGGCAGTCACCTGTATAGCTCTATGGGAGACTCATGATTTTTTGAAAAAAATATCCACTCTTACAGTCCACAAATGTTGAACCTTATTTTCATGTATTGGGGAGTGGCTCCCAAAACTTGCCATATTAATCTTATGGGTTAAAATCCTTTCATGACAACAATCATGTGTGGGGATGAATAATAGTACCACTTTATAAAGCTATTGTGAAAAAAATACTTTCTTGATGTTTATTTTCTGACACTCACACTCAACTTTGTGCTATTTTTTTCCCGTGTGTATTGGCCCAGCCCAGTAATTACTGAGTTATTAACCATAAACCAGGTCATAAAGTCTGCCATCTGACAGTTAAACGCAATCCTTAAGTCACCTGAAAAATATTTATTATATTCTGTGAGGGTATGTTTTACCTTAATCATTTAAAATTGTATGAAAAATCAAAAGATATAATTGAAATTCATTTGACTAGTCAACTACTAAAATAATCATTAGTTAAGCCCTTTTAGTCGCAAGGACCTTGCACGATATCAACCCAACCACAAACCAAAATCTGCATATTAACAATAGTATTTTTTCCTTCCCACATCTCAATTAAACACTATAGGCCAGTGCTAGGTCATCTGAAACCCAATGATTCTCCTTCATAGCTGCGTGTTGTGCTGTTGTGGCACTAATCCTTAATTCTGCTTGTAGGTTTCGAATATCCTCAAGTATCTGTTTCCAGTTCCCAAAGAGGACAGCCGGCGCGTCATCACATTTGCAAATCAGGAGGACTACATCTCCTTCAGGTCTGACTTGGAATAATGTCATTTTTAGAGAGATTTTTAAAGATACAAATTAAAGAAAAAAAATAAATTAAAGACTAATTGAAAAAAAAAGTTTTACATTTATAAATCGGGCAATATGGTGAATTTGAACATTCATTTTAACTGATGGGCTGATAGCATGACAAGCTGATGCTTTCTTATATTATTTAGGCATATTAATTTATATTACTTAATTTTAAAGTGAAATTCAATGTGCTCTTACCTGTACTAATACTTACTGCTAAAAATCTTTTACTCTAGGCATCACACATATAAGAAAACAGACCACAAGAATGTAGAGTTGACAGAAGTTGGGCCAAGGTTTGAAATGAAGTGTAAGTATGAAACTATTTAATAAAAATTAAATGCAAGCTCTTCTAAAATAATATAAACCATATTTGGTATTCTTTAGTGTACATGATCAAACTGGGGACCCTGGAAAACGAGAGCACGGCGGATGTGGAGTGGCGACATCATGCGTACACACACACCTCAAAGAAAAAAAGGTTTCTCAGCGTGGAATAAATGCAATGTCTTTTTACAGCCATAACTTTGTATAATAAGTTAGTGAACAGTAATCGCATAACAGTACTGTATTTCAGTGTTATTTCTAATAAAACAAATGTTATATAATTTAATGTGTAACTTTTTTTGTTTTCTATTGATCCCTTTTTATTATTTTTTTTTTTGTTCATTTTTAAATTGCAAAGTAGCAAGTGCATTTCACAAATTAATGGTATAATAGTTATAGTTGGGTTGCAATAAATGTACAATGATCAACTAAATCAAGTTATTCAATTATTAAATCAGTCTAATCTTAAATATGGTTCTCACTATAATGAATATGATTATTATAAAAAGTGTAAACGTTGAGGTACATGCCCTGTTTCTCGCGTCTCCCACCCTCCCAGTATTGCTCTGGTCTTAGCCAATCAGAGAGCGCCTCCTGGGGACTCAGCCAGTCATAACGCGAGGATTCAGATAGTGTTCCGCTTTCTCTGAAGTTCTTGACAGATTCGACTTCAGATTGAGAGTATTCAAGATGGCTGACACAGGTAAGAGTTTCCTAAAACTGCTTAAATACTGTTTAGCCGCTCGTAGACTTGTTGTTTTTATGGTGTAGTTGTTGTCGTTATTGCGCTATAATATGATGTGCATGGAAGCAATCCGGATCGCTGTTGTAGATTTTAGGGAGGCAGCAAAAGTAGCGCTGGTAAACCCCGAGTTGGCTAGCGTTAGCCGCTAGCTCCAACGGGGATTCGTTAAATTCCAGGCATTTCGTCCGAGTCAGTGCGATCAAGCGTCGCTCTGGAGACTCCACGAACTTGATACTTCTTGTAACATTTTCTTTAGTTTTAGTCAAATTTTAGCAATAATTGAGTTACATGATAAAGTCAGTTAAGCAAACGTCCTTATAGCTTTGATCTGATAATATTAGGGTTTTTTTAAATTGTATTTTATTTTTTTATTATTATTATTTTCTTTTTACCAGATGCTTCCCACATCCATTATATTAGTTGTTTTTGCTGTATATCACCTTAGACTGCCATGTAAAATCTATGAGCATTACCAACTCAGTTCATGTTTTGGCTTAGTTAATTGGTTATGGATCATTTAACGAGTTTATAAAGCAAGAAATATTGTGTTTCAACCAAACCTACATTTTACTGCCAGTGCCGAATTAACTATGAACCATGAAGTAGTAGTTTTTCTTGATAATTTTAACATGAGACGATTTAAGCACCGCCCCGAGCGAAATGCCAAGAGTTTGTAGAGAAGCTTCAGAGAGTACAGTGAGCTAGCGCCGAGCTGGCTACATAATCTCTGTCAGGCGTGCTGCTCTTAGATAAACAACCTCAAGAAGTCTTGATTTATAGGGGATGGGACTACAAATTAGGAATACTAAACGTTTAGGTCCATAAAACCAATGTTAACTCTTACAAACTAACTTGGCCAGGGCTGTCATATATTTAAATAGGATAATCTAAAGTAACAGTACGTGTACAGTAGCTTGCTTGTAGCTTGTACACAGTATTTTAAGTTGATCAGCTGTAATTGGGCTTTGGGTAGTGCATGGTTTGGAATAGAACAATGTTAAAGTATTTCAATAGTCGTCCTTTTAAAGGTTTACAACTATTAGTCTAGTAGTAGTTGTAGTTCTTCTCCATGCAGGATAAAGGGGGCTAAATGTGAGCTGCGCTTACGTGACGCTATTTGAGCTGAATGTACTAAAAAAAAAGTTAAAATCTATCATTCCAAATAGTTGATTAGCAAAAAAATAACCTCAGAGAATATATTGTGATACTCTTATTAATCCACTGTGCTAGTAGTAGGTTTGTTTCTGGTCTGTGATGTAGTTTGGGAGTATTAGTCATAACGCAATTTCCCAAGAAAATTGTTAAACGTTTACATTTCAGTTATTGGTGAGTCAGTTTCAGTTCAACGTTGTGCTGCTGTACCCCAAATGACAGCCCAGACCACGCATGCGCAGAGCAGGTCAGACGCAAATCGAGCAGTGACAAAATTCCCTTGTGTTGGTATTTAGCTGATAACAAGCTAACAACCAGAAATCAACATGAATGTATTATACAACACATTAAAGTCACGCAAACTTGTTATGGCCATATCAATATCTGTTTTATACAATTAATTGCCTCATGAAGAACATTTAGAATTTGTTAAAACTTGTTAAATCTGGCTATGATTACCAGAAATGTCACGATAATCAACTTCCAATTAGGCATTTTTAAGCATCCTGTTTTCTTTCAATAATGATCCACTAATAATAATAATAATGATCCACTCTGCTCCACGTTTATTTGTATTGTAACAACCAGAAATGTACAATTTTACATTAAATAATTTACATTACATTAATAATTGACATTTACATTAAATAAATGTACAGTTTTACATTAAATAATTTTAACTACGTTTTAGTGAAATGATTTGTCAACACAAAATCTGTATGATAATGTTAATGTCGGCCTTATTCGTACCTTTTTATTATTTGTAGTTTTCAAATTCTATAATGTGAGGATGTCATACTTTCAGATAGGGGCCAACAAGCAGTTTTCCCTGTTGATTACATTGTAGTTTGCCATGGAATAAAAATGTACACTCACAAATGTTGAACCTATTAGTGACTAGAACCAACACCTCGCTTTATTAGAACAAGAATGCGCATTTTAACAATATTAATTTTAGCTGCGACCTATGTACGTTAAATATTATTGGCCTAAAATGTTGTGATGTCATTTGAAACCCTGCAGTTGTACCAAACTTCCAAATAAGAATTATATTATTGTGCTGAACTATTCTGATCAAAGCATCATTAAGGCTCACTTTATTGTTACAAACATTTCAAATTCTGTATGCTCAAGTGCATTTTAGTAAAACAATATATATGTTTTGTTTTTTTCTCCTAACAGCTTCAAGGTAAAGGGCCTCTCTGAACTTCCTCGTCTGTGCTGAGGCTGTGGTGTCATAAGTGCTGCTGTCACCATGTCCTCCACCTCCTCCTGCTACTCCTCCTCGGGGGAAACGAGTCCAGAGGATGTGCCCCGCGGAGGGGGTACCATCCGAGTCTACCTCCCCAACAAGCAGAGGACCGTAGTAAGTCACTCTATTAGTGCATATGACAGGCTTTCATGGCTTTTCTAATTATTACTTGGTTTGGTGGATAGTACCGGAGATAAATATTTCAAAGTTTTACATCAGTTAAGTGGAAAAGTACAGAAATACTGGAAGTAGTGGTGAGTTGTAAAGCAGAATCCCTCTACCTCTGTCATCAACATTAAAAATTCCATTCAAAATGCAGAGACAATTTACGCACAAGGTATTTTAAACCCTTACTTAACAAAATAAAGGAGTTGTCATTTAATTGTATTAGTTTAATCATAATCATTGTGCAATTTAGACAAGCCTTTTGGCCCTTGCTAATGTAAGTATGATTGCCAGATAAGTTATGGAATTTTGGCACAGTTTTACATTAAATTATTTTAACTATGTTTTAGTGAAATGAGCAGTCTGAAATGTGACTTAAATCTAAGCATCAAGTATCTATTGGGTCTCATGTTAACTCTGTACTTCAGACCTTTTTTAAAATGCATTTAAAAATCTTATACTTGTATTCTTATAACATGTTAATACACCTTTTAGGGTGGACTAAGCAAGGACTACATAAGAACCAACCCAAGTCTACATCAGGTTTTATATGGGCTCAAAACTGGACCAAAAGTCTTAAACTCAAAAATGTGCCCTGAGAACTAAATTTATTATTATTTTTTTTAATTAAAATTCTTTATTTTTATTTTGGATGATATTAACAAGACACACGCTAAAACAATAAAGTAATTTCATCAAAGTGCAAAATAGCAAATATGTAATAAATGTTAGAAAAATCTAAAGCCATCACTTAATACAGTTCACTGCTACATTAGATGGTGTAACGCATTCATACTCTGCACTTCAGCAAAGAAAATTCCCTTTTTTCCTTCAGCCTTAGACCTCATGATAATTTATACAGTGTCAGTACTCTCTGTAAAATCTGTCAGCTTTCACATTGTGGCTCTGAGTAACCGCGCAGACACTTTCACAGATGGTGCCTGCTGAAAATCTCAAAGTTCGATCTGCTCTCCGGAGTTTACTCAAATAAAGTAATGTGCCACAAGTCTTATTTTAGTTTGTCCATCTCAGACCTAAACAACTCTAAATTATAACAATGGGCAGTGACACTCTGTAAACTTGTTGGTTGCTTATTTGTTTCTTTAAAGCAGACCTATTGTGTAAAATCAAGTTTTCAGAGCTTCAAACCATGTTATAGATGTTCCCCTTCTCATTTCCCCTCTCGAAGTTGTAGTTGACAGTATTTGTGCAATTTTTAATCTTTTTATTTTGAAGACAACCTATTGCCGATCATACCCCCGTTTTCACTGCCACCGGTATATATACACACACACAGTTCCGTGCGTACGTCGCTCTCTCTTAATCGGTGATATGTGCATGATTTGGCAGCATCACATACGCATTTTGGTACAAATGAAAAAAAATCTGGTACTACTAGTCTCATCTGCAGCTTTGCATTGGAGCTGCGGACAACCTCACAATCAGATTTTTTTGTATAGATACATAGCACTTTTGGAGTATTTTTTCGATGCCAATTAGAAGTGTAGGCCTTTGGTTGTTTATTCAGTTAATTGGTCTATGGTGTATTAGTCGACTAATCATTTCATTTGGATTATAAAAAATTATACAGAACAACAGCAGAAAGGAGAAGACGTTTGACAGGTTTATAATTTAAGCACTGTTTAGAGCTAGGACAATAACGTCTCCACCTGTGGCTCTCCAGTCTGTGTCATCATCATGTTGCTCTACCTCCTCCCTGTAGCAGCAGCAGCAGCAGCAATAGTTCAGTCCTTCCTCCTCAGCCCCCTGCACTCTGCTCACAGGCACAGCGCTCTCTTCTCCTTCATTTAGCAACTAAAACTAACTCAGAGGCAGCAAACATGTCCAAACTGATCATTTAGGAGCGAAACAAGTCAAATAATGTCTGAAAAAACATTGCGTCAGTGCAGGTCGTGAGTGAATAGTCATGCATTTATTTAATGAAACGTATTATCTAAAACTTTTCTAGAGCTTTTCAAAGACCGTAACTTTGTTTTTACTGGGTCTTGAAATAAAGACTGGATAACAATTACAATACAGCACTGTCCACAGACCTGTTTTCTTCCTGCATCCCCAAAGGGACGGCATAGCGTATTTATTATTATTATCATGATAATTGGATATCAGATTGTATTGAGTCTATTCCTTGGTATCAAAACCGAGTTTGAAATTTTAGTCATGTGACAACACTACTGTGCAGAAGATAAAGGTATACAAAAAGACCGCCCGAAGTTAGCTTTAACCACAGCATACTTGATCGAATCTTATTTATTTTTGCTCGAGGCGACCTGTGTTCAAACATGTACTGTCAACAAAAGCTAGTGCCTCTGTTTTGCCATATCCACACTCAGCTCCTGGATACTGCTGGAATGATTGACTCAAATGGATGTTATTAAAGTCATGATATGTTTTCTTTCCAGGTTAATGTTCGTCAGGGGCAGACTGTGTACGAGAGTCTAGATAAGGCCCTTAAAGTCAGAGGCCTGAGCCAAGGATGCTGCGCTGTGTTCCGCCTATTAGAAGGGTAAGGCTGCAAGATTGCCTAGTTTTTCAGGTTTAAGGATCCTACATTCTACAATTTTTATGCAATAATCATGTTATTTCATTGTCTAAAACACACCCATAACCCTGTTTGACTAATCCATCATATTTAATGTCCCTCTTGAGAGTTAAAAATGTTTTCCCTGAATTTATGACATCATCTGGTTGTAATCCAGGAAGGGCTCCTCTGTGTTTTTTAAGTTTATTCATCTCCTGAACTATTTACCACAATTTTTTCTATGTCCATATTGCTAGAAACAACATTTATTATAAGAACATTCTAGATATGGGCATTCACACTTGCGTATTCATCCAGCCATCCATCTTTTTCTTGCGCTTTCCTCCAGCACTAGACCTGGACTAGACCTGGACTAGACCTGGACTAGACCTGGACTAGACCTGGACTAGACCTGGACTAGACCTGGACTAGACCTGGACTAGACCTGGACTAGACCTGGACTAGACCTGGACTAGACCAAACTTTACATTGTGACTCAAACTGGGAACAAACTTGGACCAAACAAGTGTGGATGCTCTTTTTCCATACTAACACTATTATTAACTAACACTACTATTCTTGTTAATAGTTGTATGCAGTTGTAATTGGTTAGTAGTGGCCAGTATAGTATAGACAAACACTGACAACATAATTTATTAATATTCAGTTAATTATTATTTTTGTCTTATTTTTGTCTCCTTTAGGCGTAAAAGGCTGACAGACTGGGACACAGACATTACTCCTCTGGTCGGGGAGGAGCTGTTAGTCGAGGTCCTAGATGATATTCCACTTTCAATGCACAATTTTGTAAGGATTTTCTCAATTCATATATTATACAATTTCTAAGATAATTTCAACAGAGTTTAGCACAATTTACGTATTTTTTCTCTTTTCAGGTACGTAAAACTTTTTTCAGACTGGCTTTTTGTGATTTCTGTCACAAGTTTCTTTTTAATGGCTTCCGGTGTCAGACGTGTGGATATAAGTTTCACCAACACTGCAGTAGCAAGGTTCCTACTGTGTGTGTGGACATGGACACAGTGACCAAAATGTAAGTTCTAATAGGCCTGTGGTATTTAAATACAATTGGAAGTGCAAACTACTGTTGTTTATATGTAGATTTTGATAGATTTAATGTTTGTAATGTTTGTGCTGCTATAACATTAACTGAATTCATTAGAAGCACTGTTAAAGGCGCTGTACCTGATTTTTACTGTCTTACAAATGTGAAATACAGTTTTTCTCTACCAAGTCCTAACAACAATCATTCACCACAATGAGTTTATAAGCACTTTTCACAAGCTTCAGTGGCCAGAGCGTTTTAACAACAAATAGAAAGCTAATGCCACTTCCTGATTATCGGACAATAAAACCCTTTATAATTGCATGCAGACAGTACACAGTGGGCTTATTTTGAAGTGTTGCTTATACAACATATCTGTACTGGGGAAAGACAAACTTTGGTCAAATGCAGCGGAAAATGGGTACAGGGCCTTTAATATTTCCATGACTTCACCACATTCTGTAATTTTAATGCGTCACCCTTTTATTTAGCAGTAACAATTTGGTATTTCTTGCACCACTTTGCATGTGTATATCACAGTTGCAGTTTGAGTTGGCACAATTATCAAATCGCAAGTGCTGCAATTATTAAAGTAATGGTGTAATTTGCAAAGAACTGTTTTTTTTTTTAAATCTTGTTGTACCTGTAGTTTAGGCCTCTACAAATCTGAATTGCATGGGATTCTTGTAGTAGTTTAGCAGTTCATATTTCAGTCTTCTCTCAAATGTTAATGTTCTTGGAGTTGTTTACAATATGCACTCTGAACAGAATCCTACTTTTAAAATATTTATCGCAAATTTAATGGCAATACTTTTTTTCCCCAGATATTTTGCATCCCCTTTACATTATGCCATTTCTTGAAGAATGACAGATTTGCGTTAATTAATATTATGCACCCATGTACTTTCCCTCCTTTTTACATAATTGTGACTTAAAGTTTTGTGTTGTTTTTACAGTAAGGTTGAGCACCACCCCTTTGTAGATGTGTACCCTCAGATCATGCTGCCAGAACATTCCCCTTCACAGAGCAACCTCGACTTCGTCCCAGATCCTTCCAGGTAAGAGCCCACTCAGAACTAGTTTTAGGAATTGTATTTGGAATCCAGAGTTGCAAATGGCTGATAAGCTGAAATAAGCCGATGTGATGAGAAGGTCCTACTGGGGAGTGACTGGGGGAGCCAGGCAAATGTATGAATACTCTGTACACCAAGGATCAGCAAAAATCTCAGGAGCTATATGCTCCTTAAAGCCTCTGGTGCAGCTTTTTGCAATTAGATAGGAGGAAAAAAAAAGTTAATGAGAACAGGAATGAAAATTACGGTACATAAAAATACTACAATACTAAGTTAAGCAATATAAAATGCTTTACAATCTATTACCGTATTTTCCAGACTATAAGTCACACTTTTTGTCATAGTTTGGACAGGGGTGCCACTTATATGTGAAATATATGATTTTTTTCTTCATTATTATGCATTTTTTTGGCTGGCACGACTTATACTCCAGAAAATACTTAATAGCAATAATTTTTGGGAGTTAATATTTATTGTGGGTAGTGTTGTTAAGATACAACTCAATTTCGATACTAAGAAAAAGACTCGATACTCAACTCTGATTCTGATACCATTCTTTATTTAGACAAAAGAATATGATTTTCAACATTTAATAATAGTACTTTCTTGTATATTACCACATGGCGTTATATCTGTGTAATTCCTCAGTCGTCCAGATAGGTTCCATAGTTAACTTTACAACTTGTTAATGGCAATAAGCGTTAGACCTACTTCTATTAAATTCTTCAATTTTGCTGTTTTGCACTTTTGCCCCTAAACGTTGCAGACCTTTACAGAATATCTATTATAATTATTGTACTTACATTTTCCAGGATGGACCTGCTCTCCCCGACCTCGGCCTTTCCCTTCCCCCTGCCTGGTGCAGAGGGTCAGTCTTTACAGAGGCACCGCTCCACCTCCACCCCCAATGTGCACATGATCAGCACTGTCGGTCCCGTAGGAGTCATAAGAGAGGTGTGAACGGACAGAATTTACACTGAACTTACATTTGTCAGGATATTGTACAGTTATTAGTCTATCCATGTAACATAACTATTTTATTGTTTTAACTTGACTGTGCGAGCCAGTGGTATCACAATATGATATCACAGTAGCCAGTGATACGTCATTTGGTGATACAGTATTCATTATTGCAGGCTGCTTTATCAGTGATATTGCCAGATTTTGATAAATATAGTTCTAGACATCGAATTCTTCTCATTCTGTCAATGAATGAACTGATCAGGACCACATAGGCCATAATCAATCTGGAGTTCACATTGGGATATCATCGTATCGACATAAACGTATAACCGATCAAACAGTTTTGTGAATTATATCCCAAAATATTCATGGCAGTTCTAAGTCTCGGCACTGTTAAAAATGTTTTTCCTTTGTGGAGTTGGATAACTTAATGTGGTGTTAATACAGTGGACATACAGTTCGCATTATTAAAATGTATGTATGCCATATTGCAAAAAATGTAAATTGTGTAGAGTGAAGAATATATTGGTTATTACACACAAGTTTGACAGATCTAGGAAAAGCCCAATGCAGAAAATTAAAGTGAGCCTAAACCACTGAACTCTGCCCACAACCACATTGCAAAAAGAACTGCTAAACTGGGCAGTGCCTGGAGAAGAACTAAAGAAAAGAATGAGGGGTAATGAAGGGTGAGGAGGGACGGGGTCTAAAGGAGCAGTGTGATTGGTTTAACAGGTGTCTACATTTCAAACTCCGTGGGCTTTAATCAGAGCAATACTGTATGATGTCACGTAGTACCTGAGAAAATTGTTGGAAGCAGCACAGACTCTGTTTTTTTTTTTTTTAAACATACCGCAGCAAATTTGTCAAGTTTTCATTAAAATTGCCTTAAAAAGGACTAGGAAATAGAATAGACAATATTATACTACCATACACTGTGTTATGCTAGAAAATAAGTTGATTTAGTGATTAGTTCCACTTTACTCTTTAATTTCTTTTTTTTTTTTTTTTTATTAAACTAGTAATACATAATAATTTTTTTTATTGTATTTCCAGGAAACTCTACGATACAACAACACAATAGGTAAGTAGTTTTTATTGTCCTTTTCGTCTCTACTTTATGTTTCCTTCCTAACCATTATCTCCCATGTTCAGGACCTGAGCCATCACCGAAGCTGTCCACCAGCCCCCCCTCCTCCTTGGGCTCCCCCGGCAGACGACGACCCCCCAAGTCCCCCTCCGAGCACAAGGAACGCAAGCCATCCTCCTCAGATGACAAAAAGAAAGTGGTGAGAAGTTTGTTGTGTACTTGTCATTTTCAGCTCTAAATAGTCCAACTCTTGTGATAGTTATTTACTTAGATGTAATGTGTGTTATGTGCCCTATGTAAGGTAGAGGGTCTGCCACCTCCTTGTTTCATGAAAAGGTTATTGCTTTGTCTGTAATGTTTCACTGTATAGCATTAAGATAATATAAGAAAACCTTTATTTGTCCTACAATTGGAAAATGACAGTATTTCAACACACATTTTAAGAACAGCAAGAGAATAGAAATAGGCATTCAAAAATCAAGATAACAGATATAAGAAATATTTTGCATTTACTCAAATAGGCAGTTAAACGCCCAAAATTATTTGGTCGTATTGCCGGTTTGTTTCCATAGAAATTGCTAAGTTTTATACCATTCTGTGGAAGATTTCAGGCAAAACAACAACATGAAGAACAGAAGGTTTTGGACCCTCCACTCAAAATCTTACATTGTGCCGTTTTGAAATTAATAAGTTCATTTAGTTTTGTAGTACAAATTACTTTGTAGTAGATGTGTCCTTGTAAAGTCTTTTGCCATCTTCTAGCTGTTTTTCTTTTGCAATAATGCAAACAACAGTTATTCATCTAGCATACTAAAGTGCTTCAGAAATAAACGTGTAAATTATTAGTTTACATATCCCTAGATCCTTTAGCTAAAAAATAATCTCTCTTCTAGCAACGAGGGGGTATTCGAGACTCGAGTTACTACTGGGAGGTACAGTCCCGGGAGGTGACTATCCAAAAGAGGATAGGCTCGGGCTCGTTCGGGACGGTGTACAGAGGGAAGTGGCACGGAGACGTGGCAATAAAGATCCTCAAAGTGACTGAGCCCACACCGGAGCAGCTACAGGCCTTCAAGAACGAAATGCAGGTTCTACGGTGAGCAACAAGGGTCATTTGGCAGAGCTCTTTAGGAGGGCAGGTAATGCCACAAAAAGACCGGTGTTTGATAGACCTTTCAATCCATAATTCAAGTTTTTGATCATAATTTTTTTTTTTTTTTTCGTAAGCTGCCATGTTGGTTTTGACGCATAACAGATGACTCAGTTTTCTGACTGGTTCATCTACTCATCTTTCCCACCCATAAAAACTCAAAAATTGGGAGAACAGCAGTGGTGTGATGTCACTTCTGGGTTCAAAGAACATCAGCTGATTGAGATTGCATTAAAAAGGAATTGCAGCCGTTTAACACCAACACCATAAGGGTGACAGAAAGTGTAGGCTGAGGTAAGAAGCTAGGCTTGGCTAAGCTAGCATTAGCAGTGACCGGCAGTTAGTGACAAATGCACACTAGTATGCTGATTATGATTAGGTAACTGTCTTTTGTTTGATGAACAAGGAAGAAAAACTAATCAGCTGTGAAGTTGCTGGTTGGACCCAGAAGTGACATCATCACTTAACAATTCCAGGAAAAACTCTGAGAATAGTTAAATCTTTGCCAAGTTTTGTTGTCATTCTCCCCTGCACTGTAGAACATCTAAATTGTATAAACTGCATTGTAAGGTACTGGGTGCGTCTGGCATGGACTGATTTCTGAACGTCTTCAACTGAGTTGTCCTCGGCCAGAAGGAACAGGCGAACTCCACTTGGAAGGTTTAGGGAGGTTTAATCAGAAGGAGGGAGCAGGTGATATTGAGGGACTGATTGTTATACAGGTAGTTTAGGGTGGTGTCCGTATATAGGTGGGTGTGTGTGAGTTGGTGTGTGGGTGTGCGTGTGGTTATCTGAAACGAAAACAAAGCATATCGTAAGAACGCACACAGTACACATACACACGAAAACTGGGCAGGATGACCTGAGAAAACAACACGAGGCTCCGCGCTAAACACCACAATGACTCTACTGAACCCGCGGGCCACGGGCCTTCCAGGACTATGATAACGACAGGTTCACCCTGTGGAAATGAAGTTCAGTGGACTTTTAACAGACATAATCCTTTGCACTGTTCTTAAGTGTAAGCATATTTAGGTAAATTATCAAATGCCAAAAGTCTCAATACAAAACCCCATATTGCTTGTAGGAAAACCAGGCATGTGAACATCCTGCTGTTTATGGGCTACATGACGAAGCCCAACTTTGCCATCATCACCCAGTGGTGTGAGGGCAGCAGCCTGTACCGCCACCTCCACGTCACCGAGACCAAGTTTGACACCATGAGGAGAATCGACGTGGCCCGGCAAACCGCTCAGGGCATGGAGTAAGTCACACTACAAGTTTTTCACAGCAAAAGCTGCTCTGTATCACTGAAAAAATGTTTTTCTTCTCTTCTAGTTACCTTCACGCCAAGAACATCATTCACCGGGATCTCAAATCAAACAGTATCCTTTTTGCAGCAGTTAAGTACTGCTGCTTTGATTAATCATAGTTGTATTTTGATAATCGTTATCATTGTCTTTACTATTCAGACTCTAAAACGCATATGAATAGACTTTTTTTTTATAGCAAAGGACATTATTAAATCAAAATGTCAAAACATTTCAGATTTTCATTAAAAATGCCTTTATTCATCAATATCCTCTATTTAGAAGCTTACTCCAACCTTTATTTGGTTCATAATGATTAAAAACTCTTAATGTGCAGCAGAAGTAATTGTGTGACTGAATGGTAAATGGTCACATTTTTATATACCGGTAGTGCTTTTCCACCTTCAAGGCATTTAAAGTGCATTACATCAAGGAACCACTCATCCATTCACACACACATTCATACACCAGTGTATGCAAACACTAGAGCGAGGGGGGTTAAGTGTCTTGCCCAAGGACACATCAACAGCATTCATCTGCAGGAACTAGAATCGCATCGGCAACTTGTGGGTCAGGGGATCTAATTGCTCAACCAATAATGTTTATGTTGAAAGCGGGATTCAAACCACCAACCTTTGGATCAGTTGACACTACCAGCTGAGCTACTGTCGCCCACTAGTTGACTACTATAATATTACTTAATTGCAACCCTTTTGTTAAGGCTAATTATTGAGCTTCTATTCAATTAATGTGATGTTTTGTAACTAGGCTAAAGCTAGATTAATTTAACAAAGTTAGAATGCTTTTATTAATGGTGCAATATGTAACATTTATGGTGGAGTATCCTCCATCTGTCTGTATGAAGATGGCATTGCTTGGATGTTCCATAGTTTGGGATTATATTTATCTATCAGTATGAGTACAAGCATGTGATACCACCAGGTCACAAGTAGAGATTCTTTTTTTTTTTTTTTTTTTTTTTAGCACTTACAGTATTGGCTAAAGCGATAATAGGAAGTTACTTGTATTTGTAAATTGTGTTAATTCTCCTGATCTGCGTGATAAGATATTTTCCTGCATGAGGGCTGGACGGTGAAGATCGGGGACTTTGGATTGGCCACAGTGAAGTCTCGGTGGAGCGGCTCACAGCAGGTGGAGCAGCCCAGCGGCTCCATTCTGTGGATGGTGAGATCTCAAAGTGATATCTGCTGGTTGTGTCTGATGGTAACTCAGGTTTGATGAATGGAAAGCCGATTCAGGGTTTTCCTTTAAGCAGCGTTTCCTCAGCGGGGAACAACATTATCAATCTTTGTATTTATGACGCTATTCCAGTAAGTTCTGAGAGGATTATTTTTAAACCAAAAATTGATCCTATTACCACTTGAAAAGATTTGGCTTTAGCTTCTGCAGTTTTCAACAGAAAGTTAATGGTCCGTTTCTGTTATTAAGCCACCTAAGATTAATGCGGTTTACAAGGAACCACATAAAGCTCTATATACCATGTCATAGTTTATTACTAAGACCTATGTTATAACATTGGTATCCGTGCAGTCCCTCAGTCGTCCAGAAAAAAAAGCATAATCTTTTTAAAATAGCATTTCCAAAACCATTACTGGCTCTCGACCTATTCAGACTTGACCCCCCAAAATGACCATGCAACTAACCCAGACCCCTACTGTGAAACAAAATCTGACGTCTGTTAAAATGTCAAATTCCAAAACAATAAAATGTGTGCATTTATTGTTTCATCAAATGCTACTAAAACAGGGTTTTCAGTAAAATATGAACAAAAAAGATTGGGAACCCCTGACTTAAATTACAAAACCTGGTTTAACTGATTAACTAAACCCAGTTCAAACAAGAGCGGAAACGCTACCCAGACCAACTGTGGCTAAGGTGGAAGAGCAACTAACATGTAACAGAAAGATTGGCTGTTCAAAACCCACTTCAGTGTATATGTGTTATGTGAGTGGAGAGGACATTTTGACACCTACAGCATTTGTCACTGTTGGAAAAGTTCTTGTTATGCATGGCATTGTAGGTCTTATTATATCTCCTCTCTTCTCCATGTTGGGTTTAGGCCCCCGAGGTGATCCGGATGCAGGACCCAAACCCCTACACATTCCAGTCAGATGTTTATGGATACGGTGTAGTGTTGTTCGAGCTCATGTCGGGAACGCTGCCTTATTCCAGCATCAACAACCGAGACCAGGTATCAACATTCCCTCCACAACTTCTCCCACATGTGCCCTCCAGATCAATGGCAACATGGACAGATTACAGATCTTTTCAGAAACTATTAATAATAATAATGATGATTTAATATATTATTAATGATTTAAAAAATCTAAAAAAAATCTTAAATTTTCTTGGATTTGTATTCAAACAGAACTGTCACTGTAACAGTGTAAAAGGTTGAGGAGTTTGACAAAAAGGAAAAAAATATATACCGTAATTTCACGGCTATAAGGCGCACCGGATTATAAGGCGCCTTCTGTTAAGGCGGGTTATAAGGCGCAGCTTCTGTTACGGGTGCTTTTTCTGCATTTAACACATACATTATTAAATTATTCGTCTCACCGTTAGCCCAAGCATCCACAATCCATTCACAAACGTGGCGTAACTCGCCCGGCGCGGCGTGTGTGCCGTCTGTCATCTATCGCTCCCGCGATGTTCGCAACTTTTAACTGCGCCTTATAGCCGTGAAATTACGGTATATATATTTGAAACACATAAAATGTGCAACTTAAGATTTTCTGAAATGTATGGGATTCTTGTTGTAGCTCAGCAGTTTGTTTTTTTCATTTTAGTTGATGTTTCTAGATGTGTTTAACATATTAAATCTAAAATCCAATAGCATAGCA
Organism: Periophthalmus modestus; assembly: GCA_019594935.1. Classification (NCBI taxonomy): domain Eukaryota; kingdom Metazoa; phylum Chordata; class Actinopteri; order Gobiiformes; family Gobiidae; genus Periophthalmus; species Periophthalmus modestus. The sequence continues at coordinate 23,042,203 of JAIEZT010000012.1, read as the reverse complement.
AACATTACAATAATATGTTTATTGATTATTTTTCTAAAATATTCTCATTAAAAATATAATCAGCCTTACTTTGACTGTATTTTGACTTGGTTTTGTTTGGTTTTAGATCATCTTCATGGTCGGCCGTGGTTACGTGTCCCCAGATCTTAGTAAACTGTACAGTACGTCTCCAAAGTCCATGAAGAGGCTGATCTCAGACTGTCTTAAGTTCAAACGAGACGAGAGACCACTCTTTCCACAGGTTTGGGAATACCTTTGTTTTGTTTGGCTCCATCTGTCTTTTAAAGTTGTGATTTTGAATGTAATGTAGTGTTTTATTTTATGATGACTTGATGGTGTGCAGATCTTTTCATTCTCTGCTCAAGTTGTTTTACAAGAATTATGTTTCCACAACTTTATTTTGCAATTCTATAATGTGAGTGTTTTTTTTCAGTTTACATTCCTTTGTATTAAGGTTGTCAAAAGTATCGAAAATCAGATAATAATCTATACTAAAACTCATTTGAGCAGGTATCGATACTAAAAAAGTCACATTCACATAGACTAGAATACGGCCATGGACCACTACAGTTTCTGAGAAAAATGATGTCCACATATGAGGATAATCATTCTACGTTTTAATCATTTTGATAGAATATTTGAATAATGATTTACAAAAACTATTAAGTGCCTGAACACAGCAACATTTGTCCTGAGTGTAAAAACAATTGTGCCTCTTGGAACCAGTGACGTGCGGTGAGGTTCATGGCTGGTGAGGCACTTATGTCATCGCAATCAGATTTACAAACATATAAACCAGGTGTCGGCAAGAGCATTTGGCCCTGGGCCAATTCTCTCCCAGTAAGTGACTTGGGGCCAGAATAAAAAAGAATTTCAAAAATAAAAGTTCCGATTCATAAGGAAATAGCGGAAATAATGTATGAAATAAAAAAGCAAGCTGGCTTTGTATTGCCAGCCTTTTCTTATGTACCACTCTGTTTGAAAATAGCGACTCGTTCATCCTGTAGTCTGGAGCAAACCCTTTAGCTCCTTTAGCGATTGGTCTTCCTTTAATTCCTCCTACTTTGACCGAAAGTCCAGTTTAGAAAACTGCTTGAGCTTTAATATGTAATCTTCCTTCATTTAAAAAGTAGGTCCAGACAAGAAGAAAAAAGTGACGTATTGCTAAACTTGAGTTGCTAACTCTAAGTTGTAGCTTTCTGTCACTATTTTGCAGCCCCACGAGTTGCAAGAATCCCTGGGCTCACAAGTGCCCCCTAACATGAAGCAGGGTAACTGTGTGCCTCACCCGACGCCTTTTCACAGCTGCTTAAAGCAGCAGCGTCACTGCTGAGCTACAGCACAGTCAGTCCATGTGAGGCACGAACGAGTGGTGTCCTCTCCGCAAGTTTCTTCTCAGTATTTTAACAGTAAAAGTAAAAAAAGAATTAAAATTGCAAAGTTAAATAGAAAATAACTTTATAGTACATATTCTTGGATAAATATAACCATTTCATTTATTTTTTCTCTGTGATGGCCTCCCCTGATTGCACATCATTGCTTGGAACAATGTGGCTCATTTGAAGTGCTGCTAAGAGGTGCAGGAAGACATAGGCCTTTACAACAAAAAATAATTAATTTTAAAAAATAAAAGTAAAATATATATATTCTGAACATTGTAAACTTAAAAAATATTCAAAATTGAACATTTTTGCATTGGAGCTATTCTTGTATGCTGTTCTTTTTCTTCTAAAAAATGTTTTGTCCACATATGTGGACGCCAGGTCTCAGGAGGTTAATGTTGAAAATCACATTCTGTTGTCTAAACACTTTGTTTTTAATTATTATTGTGTTATCTATAATGGTATTGAGAATCAAGTCGAAACTGAGGTGGAATTTTTTGTATTGTGATGTGACAACACTATCAACCCATCACTGATGCTGGTCGCCTATAAATGAGCTCCAAAAATACAGAGCTAATGTGAAAATTGTACACACACTCCATTCATTAAGTGATTGAAATAGAATATACATAAATAGATCTTTTTATGTGAAATGTGTGAATTTGACAAATATATAAATTGATCATTTAAACCATCATTATTGGACGTGTGTCCCTTACAGATCCTGGTAGCCATAGAGCAGGTGCAGGACATGCTGCCAAAGATCGAGCGCAGTCGGTCGGAGCCGTCTCTGCACCGGGCTGTCCACGCCGAGGACCTCAACCCGCTCCTGCTCAACACCACCAGGTTTTTGGCCCTCTAAAGACCCTCTACCACCACCACCACCACCACCAGCACCCTCCCCAACACCAGGCACCTACACGGTGCTGCCCCACTGCGCACACCCCAGAGGAACAAGAGACCCCACCCCTGCACCTGGAGCACTGGGCACTCAAACTCTGTCACAAACTGTAAAGTCATATTGTTTTTATATGAACGTAGGTCTACTTACAATGAAACATGGAGTGAAACGAGAATATTGCGAAAATGTTAAAAGTAGAGGAACAATAGTGGAGCGCAAAAGAATTCCCAAAATGACTAGCTCCCCCCAAGACCTGGCAGTGAAATTTTTTGTCCAGCAGAGGGCGTTAGAGTAAAGCTGTTAAAGTCCTGCCACTTTCTAACACATTTTTTCCTGGAAAGTCCCCACTCCTTCTGTTGTGTCCAGAGCCAGAACCAAATATGGCCATGCAATCCAGATTAATTTTATTATGAAAAATAAAGCAGTTCATTGGTCACCCATCACTTTGAATAAAATCACATTTCTCTCACTTCAGATAACAGACTTCAGTACTTCGCTCATTGATTCTGCAGAAATCCACGATACTTTTCGATTCCCTGTGATTTTTTTTTTTTTTTTTCTTAACTCGCAAGCAGCCATATTGTTTTAATATGGACCGGCCAAGTGTGCTCCTGATTCGTTAATCCACCTGTCAATCACGCCCATCTGAACTTGGGGACTATCGCGGGTGACCAGACTTCCAATACTTTATGAAGATGTGAAAGAACACAACTTGGAAGAGTTTGAGTAGCTAATCAATCTATTTAATTTAAAAGAAGGCTCAAAACGGCACAAATTCCAGTTCAATTTTAGAATTGCATTTTGATGCCAGGTCAAAAGGTGGCGCTAGTCTGCAACAAATCTTCAGTCCAAAAGAGAAGCTTTACATTATACTGTAAAAAACAAAGACTAACAAAAGTAATTCCAATAGTTCAAAGTTGATTCAAATTTCAAGCTCAAATGTGAAATTTCAACAAGCTAAATTGAAAGTCACTTGAAATCAGTAGCTTATTATAATCTTGTGTTTTATCACCAGCATAAATGATGGCAGTAAAAGGCCAGTACCAGTCCACTCTGTAAACATCGCATTTCGGTATCTTTTGTATTTTACCAGATTGAAGACTAAAATAAGCATATACTATAACTGATGTGGTGGGCTATTTTATTTTATTATTATTATTATTATCTTTTTTTTTTTTTTTTTTTTTTTATAAATGTTCAGTCTTAATGTAAACAGTTTGTTGTTTTGCTGCTATTTGAGATTGCGTTTTGAAAGTTACTGGTCGACTTGTCTATGGGTTAGTCTTAAAAACAA
>JAIEZT010000012.1:23023626-23033626 GCA_019594935.1 Periophthalmus modestus | reverse complement strand
CTCATTTCTATAAAGCGCTGGTGTAAAAGAGGAAGCATAGGCGTAACTTCTGCCACACCACAGTTTACAGAAGTGAGACCGGAAATGCACAAATAAGAATACATCTACATCTGACAGCAAAACTCTCACTTTAAACAACACGATCACTTTATTATAACTAACATGTTGGTAAAGATTATAAAGAATATTACAAGTTGGTTATTTTTTACAAGTGGAAAAGAGGACATGTACAGTAATGGGTTAACTAAACTAACACGCATTAAAACAATAGTACACAACCTGCAGAGGTGGGTAGCCAAAAAAGGTACTTGAATAAGAGTAATATTACTTCAAAATAATATTACTCAAGTTGAAAGTATAGTAGTGGTCCAGTACAGTATATATAAGAGTAAAAAGTATTTGGGAAGCTTAAAGAATAACTGATGGGATGTAACATCTGATTTATAATTGGAAGTTGATGTAATTTGAAGGACAAAACATTAAATAATGAACAAAACCTGGTACTTTCCAAGGATAGACACAAAAATGAGAAATGAGAAACTAAATCATATCTAAAGGAGCAGTGCAAGAAACACAAATGTTCAAATCATCTCATATTGTCATAAGCTGTTGTCACTTATAGACTTACTCACAGTGAGAAGAGTAGGCAAAATATTTACTCAAGTAAGAGCACTGTTACTTTAATTTAAAAATATTACTCAAGTATCCCGATAGAAAAGCACTCTGATAAGTGCTACCCACCTATGACAACCTGGCACATTTACATGAAGTTAAACGTACCAAAACACTGCTCAAATTTAACATTTAACATTAGCTTTTAATTAGCTCTTTGTCACACATGTATTAACAGTTTATATGAAGTGGTTTATAGCTTGTATCCTAGTCCAGTTCGGCTAATGTGGCAGTAGAGCGTCATGGCAAAACACATTCCCAAAACCTGTTAGAAAAAAAAAAGCTGGCTGAGATGTTTTTTACTGGTTTTCAATACAATTATATAATTTTAACTTACCACTTGAAAACGTTGGTAGTTTTGATTAGAAAGTCTGACTACACCGGGACTAAACTAGGACTAAACCAGAACTGAACCAGGTCTAAACCAGGACTAAACCCACTAACTAAAAACATGGACTAAACCAGAACTAAAATAAAAACAGGGACTAAACTGAACCAGAACTAAACATTGACTAAACCGGGACTAAACCAGGACTAAACCAGAACTAAACATGGACTAAACCAGGACTAAACCAGAACTAAACACTGACTAAACTGGGACTAAACCAGGACTAAACCAGGACTGAACCAGGTCTAAACACTGACTAAACCGGGACTAAACCATGACTAAACATGGACTAAACCAGGAATAAACCAGGACTGAACCAGAACTAAACATTGACTAAACCAGGACTAAACCAGGACTAAACCAGAACTAAACCAGGACTAAACCAGGACTAAACCAGGTCTAAACACTGACTAAACCGGGACTAAACCAGGACTAAACCAGGACTGAACCAGGTCTAAACAAGGACTAAACCGGGACTAAACCAGGACTCTAGTCACTAGAGAGTGCAAAACCACGTCTACATCATGACTAACTAAAAACCTCCTAAATCTTGCTGATAAATAAAGCAACAACATTTTGTTTTTGTTTTAAAGCTGCAATATGTAACTTTTATGGTGTAGGAAACACTACTTGCTTGTCTCCTACACCATACTTTCTTTGTATTGTTTTGCTTAATATGTTCCATGGTATGACAGATGTATCTGTCTCCATGGAGACGAGCTGTTTAGGTTAGATCTTTGGAGAGGTGATCCTGCTCACTGTAAGAATACATGTAATAACATCTCCATAGTTGTGGACCCCCTCCAGAAAAGTTACATAGTGCACCTTTAAAGAGTCATTCAGCCATAGTGACAAAATATATTTACCTCAACTATGCACAGCACAATGACCGTGATCCCAGTGGTCAGAAAATTGTCCTCAAAAAACTGCTTCAGTTTCTCAAAACAGCCCTGAAATTTAACACATGGACATTTCAGTTCATACAAGGAGATAGTGATGTAATACTGAAATGCTTCATATGTCTTCATCTTTTGTTGTACCGTTTTGTGGTAGTCTGGTTTCAGTGTGTTACAGGAGCTTTGGGGACAACAGGACTGTGGGACATTCCCTTCCCAATCTGATGCATTTACAACTCCACAACATTCCAGCTAAAATAAAAAATAAATAAATCAATTAAACAAATAAGAGGAGTATCTTAGCAAACATTTACTAAAGCTAAGTCTACATATAAATTAAATGAACTGTTTGTAGCCTGCACTCTTACTGTTATAAAAAAGTTACTACAATCACAGCTGAACCTGTGTTGCCAGTACCTCAACCTGCTGACAGAGACACATGTTCCTCATTCTCAGTATATTCACTGTTTTTGCGATTAATAATAAATCAGCACTGCAGTCGCTATCAGTGTAAGCTATTTTTGATTCAAACATGTCTTCCTCGTATCTGGGGACAAAGTAAAGTCATGTTTCTGGAATTAAATATCAAAATCTTACACACAGCTCCTCTTAGCTTGATGTATATTGCCTCCCTTTGTAAATGTGTCCTGCTGAGGCTGTTGAATAACATACTGAAATCATCTTCTTAAACTTAAATAGTTGTAGACCCTTTAGACCAGGGGTCTCAAACTCAATTTACCTGGGGGCCGCTGGAGGCAGAGTTTGGGTGAGGCTGGGCCACACCCCGCAGCGCCCTCTACCGGTATTAATGTGGTTTATCTACGGATCAAATTAGACCTCCCCAAATACAGAATCGTTAAACTGCAATATCACACTTTATGTACAGTTAATCAGTGTCTTCTGGTTTGTAGACTATGAATGTAAAAATGACACTGGTTACCTCTGTCTCTGTTAGAACGTTTTAACAAGGTATAATTTATTAGCTACAGTTGGTAACATAAGCTACGTTACGTAAGCGCACAGACAGCGGTTGAAGTACCGTGTCTCATTTCAGCAGAAGGCGGATACACAGGCACTTCGAACGGTGCATCGAAGGACACTTTGAACTGTGCACGTGGAGAACTGGGACATGGACAAAATGGCCGTGTCTCAATTCACCAAAAATTCACCACCGTTCGAACGTTCGAACGGCGTATGTAAGTCGGGCGGGTACTTCGACCTGCACTTCGAACAGTACATCGAACAGTGCATGTGGCGAATTGGGACACGGCCAATGACCCACAAGCCCACAGTGCCACCCTATAATTGGTCCGGGTTGCCGATACTGGGGACATTATTGGATGGGTGACCGCAGACACAGGCGTGTGACCGCAGACACAGGTGTGTGACCGCAGACACAGGCGTGTGACCGCAGACACAGGCGTGTCTTTTATGCCGCCGCGTACGCATCACTTTGATTTATTGTGTCATAGAGAGACCTCGTAAAAACTCTCTAAGTGCCATTCACACATTTATATACGTATAATGAACGCAGCGCTCGGATGAATGTCCGCGTGTCAACAATAGAAACAAGGCACCAGCCAGGCACAGAAGAAAACACTCCATGGCAGCGCTGCTGTAACTTTCACTCAATGAGAAATGTTTCTCTGCATCAAGCCCGGCCGATGTCCCGCCCCCAGGGCCATATACCCCTCTGTGATTGGTAGGTTTGTTCAGCTCCGCACACAACACTGTGAAGTGCCACATATTAAACTCGGGGGCCGCATTAACATGAAACTTTCATATTAAGGCGAGGGCCACAAACTACCGGCCAGGAGCAATCCCGAGGCCCCCCCCTGCTTTAGACTATTACGTGGGATGTTTCTAATAATTAATATTTCCATGTCATTAGTTACACATTATCCTACTTAAACTTTTAAACTACTATTTCTACTTACTTTAGTCTGAACCGCAGCCCAATCGGAGAGAATTGTAGAATTGTCAGTTTTTGCTTTGGCCTTCTTCAATCCCTCTTTCAGATCCGTCTCCAGCCACTTTGAAATCTGTAAAAACAACACCAAATGGTTCAACATTAGTGTTAGTAGTTGTGGTAATAAAATAAATATACTGTATATATTCTTTTTACATTCTTTGGTATCAGTTTTCAATACCAGTACACAGGGTAAGTAGCTATAGTCAAACTAATGGCAATAAGTCCTCAAAATGGCATCAGTAAGAGGAAAAAGTATTTTGCCTGAAGCCATGAATACAATTTGATGTCATATTTTTGTCCTTATTCAGTTATAGAAGCTTATCCTGCAACACTACGACGAAGGAGCGTGTGGAGGAAAGATGTGTATGTGAGTGTTGTGTCCAAGGGCACAGTGGCACTAGTGGGAATTGAACCAAGTGTTCTTACCTCTTTTTCGTATAGTAGAAGCAGACAGGCTGCAGTTAACTCCGCCAACATCAGGAAGAACAGCAACATGAAAAACTAACAAAATAAATAAATAAAAAAGTGAGTTGGGTAGAAGTTACTAAAGTAGCTTATATATTTGGGTCCCTGCTGATATACTTTATATATTCACACACATTTGGTCAACAACCCAAATTTAAACTCTCTGTCAACAATGGTGATCAGTACATTCATAATTCTTTTGAGAATTATAAAATGTCTCTAATATTGAATACTTCAGCTGATATCCCAGGGGGTATCAGCTGCTAACTGTAAGCACTGCTCTATCTGAGGCTTGTTACTGGAGATTTTAATCTGACCTTTGTTTTAATAAAATCTGACCAGAAAGAGCTGGTTTAGATTAAACTAAAGATGAAAATCAAACACCAGAACAGGACCACGAACGCTATTGATCACAGACATCTGAAAATGAGTTTAAATCCATTTTGTATTTTTTCTTGAGTTTTCAGATACTTTTTTTACAGTGTTTGCTATTGTGTGCATTGTGTCATCGTGGTAACTGCTGAACATTCTATCATAGAGATACATGTAGAACACCCCCAGCGTGATGTCACTGCAAAGTATCAATAGGTTGGGTTCCCATAACAACATTGTAGAATCCCTATTGTTTAAAATTGAGGTGTAGGACCGCAGACTGTATAAAAAAGTAGACTAAGGGAGTGAGATGTCATCCACAACGTTTGGCTCCAGTCAAATGAAGCTCATCGAGGCTTTCGCAGTTGTAGGGGCGAACTGGACCCGAGTTTCATATTTGGAATTACGACGGGGAATATCATCACAACCAAAGAACCAATCCAAAGCGAGGCTGATGAAGGTTATGCCCCTTCCCGCCCACAACGCTGATTTAGAAGGGAGTGGACGCTTACCAATGCTGTCAATCAAATCACACCTATTGCTAATGGGAACAACAAAACTATTGCTAGTGTGAACAATCTTGGGGAAAGAAGGCATCTCATTGGTCTGTTCTTAATGTTCATATCTTGATTTAGGGACAAAATTGTGAAATAAAAGCACCTGGATTATGTAGAGCGGGTTAATACAAACATTTTAAGGTTAAAATGACAAGCCTGACATCAGAGAGGGGTGACAGTTTTCAGTAGAAAGTAAATTGGAGTCAATAGAGCTGGAAGCATGCCCATGCTCACTTCCTATTTGGCACTTCCTGTTTGATTAGCACATTAGCTATGTCCATTTCTCTGTAATTACTGTGGTGGACAGATCACAAATTTTTAGATTGCAGACTTGTTTTATTTACCTGATTTAAAGTGGTGGTACATCTCAACCCCAAACGTGATACTGTCAGACGCTTCCACATGAACCCGCACAAATGAAAAGATGAGGTTCAATGTTTGTGAGTACCCTCCCAAAAAAACAAAAAAACACAACACAATTTTATTTACAGTAGCTTCATAAAGTGGTGGTATATCTCAACCCCAAACGTGATTGTTGTCAGGAAGGGACTTTAAGACATGTAAAGTTTGTGGAGGCTGCACAAATGAATATTGATGAGGTTCAATGTTTGTGAATCCACCCTCCCAAAAAAACAACACAAAACACACACACAATGTCACACACACACACACACACACACACACACACACACACACACACACACACACACACAACCACACACACACACACACAACCACACACACTGTCTCACACACACACACACACACACACACACACACACACACACTGTCTCTCACACACACACACACACACACACACACACACACACTGTCACTCACACACACTGTCTCTCTCACACACACACACACACACTTTGTAACACAAGATTGAATATTTATACTTTATACTCAGAGTTCTCTATATTATAATTATAATATATCAATTTTCAACTGCAGCTTTAATTTGACCTTGTTGTCATACACGACTGAAAAATGTGAAATATGTCAAGATCGTTAGCAGTTTTAATACATGCTCAAATTAGTACAAGTTTCAATATAACTTTACTAACAGTAAAACTACAATTACAAGTTCTAATCTAATCTACAATACTTTTTTCTTAACACCTTCCACCGTCTGTTTATTCATTCTTGTAATCATATTTAAGCCTTTGACACTGACCACTTACTCTAAATAGATACGTTGTCTCGCTGTGTCAACCACAGACCATCACTTTACTTTACTGCATTCACTGATGTTGCTTTATAAAGTTTTACAGTTCAAATACCACTTTTCTCACGAACCTTTAAATAAAAACGGCCCTTATGTAACTCAGCTCTTGTCCACGTCATGACCTCAAATGTGAGGTCAGTATAACTCGGCTCTATGGGACTATTTTTGAATGACATTTTCAAAAACGTTCACTATATACACTTTAGTTTCATGTGAGCTGGTCAGTAGTTTATGACAGATATTAAAGGACCTGCATCTGATTTGAATGTATTCTTGTGAAGATAAATGCTCTTTACATCAGGCAGTGTACGTCAAAGCTGCTAAATGTGCGTATTAACCCGCTCTACATGATCCTGGTGTTTTTACCTTGCTATTGCATCCATAAATCAAGATATAACCATTAATAATCAGGCGCCTTCTTTCCTCGAAGCAGAAAGGACTAAGTGGGCGGGGCTTAAATGTTAAACAAAAACATATTTCTGACTCATAGTTTTAAATCAAGAAAATAGCCCTTTAACTCTACACCAATTCAAATGTATAGCATTACCACAAGCAGCAGGCAGCGGTTCTCTTTGAGGGCTCCCAGAAAGCCCAGGAAGGACACACAGGTGATGATGATGCCAGTGATGATCAGAACATGAGCCACGTTAAAGCTAGACAGAGACGGAGAGATGGCAGCCAATTTCATACTCATAGTCATGTAGATCCCGAAACCCAACACAGCAATGCCACAGATCTGAAACCATTACAAAAGACTCAAATGTTAAACAAATATCTTCTGTCTATGTCATTTTGCATGCACAGTACTTAAATATAGAATACTGAAATCAGTTTCTGCCAGCTACCATCACTTGGGGCAGTGAGCAGAGTCCATACTAGATCAACGGCTTTTCCATGACTTTTTGCGGACTTTTAATGAGGTCTGCGTAATCCCTCAGTCGTCCTGGTCTGATCCATAGCAAAAGACGAAGTTTAAATCTGTCAACTGGATAAATTGTTGTAAGAGTGAAGACGTTTTGCCGCTCATCCAGGCCGCAGAGCTGAAGAAGCGGCTTGGATGAGCAGCGAAACGTCTTTACTCCTACAACAATTTGTCCAGTTGACAGATTTAAACTTCTTCTTTTGCTATTGACTTCTAATGAGGTTGCCAATGTACTCATAAAAGGTTCAAAAATCACCCAAAACCTAAAATAAATTTAGACTTTTCTGATATTTGAGCAGTTTAAGCTTGTTTGGTGACTAGATTGGGCAGTAGGTCCACCATTTAGATCCAATATGGCGCACATGGCGTAAAGGTCATGTATCTGGCATGAACCAATTAATAATAAAATCTGTAATAGCTGCCTTTAAGCATTATTTGACCTACTGGGCTTCAAGATCAACTGAATAAAAAGCACAATTTTCTTTTGCTACTTAAGGTGTTGACCCAGTTATGATTAAGTGTAATCAAATAAACAGGCCTAAATAAAATAAGTAAACAAAATCACCCTTTCCCTTTTTTTTTTGCTAGTATAGGCCCATAATGTGAATGTCTATATTTTGTGCTAGAATAATAATCTAAAAGACTTACAAAACACAGGAAGTTAGCTGCACACATTGTTAACTTGAGACATCTGAGACAGGCCTGAGCCATGGTGTCGTCTTTGATTGAACCTGAAAAGAAAACACATTATACACATGATTAGAGAGGATTTTGAATGTGTCATGTTGATATCTGCAAGCTTGTAACAGCAGACAGTAAGTAGATGTCACTTCCTGTGCTCCATTTTATTTTACTATCTCTGTCCTGACGACAAAGGAAACAACAACTGTTCCTCAATGTAAAAAAAGAATATGTGGAACAAGATTAGAGTCACATATGGAGTTAATGTTGTTTTCAATTATTACCAGTGGTACAAGTAGTAAAGTACTGTACTTTTAGGTATCTGTGCTTTACTTAAGTACATTTACAGTGGATAATTTTTACTTTACTTCACTACATTTGAGAGTAGGTGTCTGTACTTTCTGCTCCACTACGTTTTTGAACTGGACTGAAAAGCAAAAAGTACTTTCACATGATCTGAGGGGTTATTTTTACATCGTTCGTGGTAACATCCTGTTTAAAGGTTTCAAGTTCAAGCTTCGGCTTTGATCAAACAAAAATAAATACACAAAAATCCTAAGAAAAATTAAGAAATTGATTCTTATTGCAACTGTTGACCAAAATCTGTATACTTTTTTTTTTTTATGTTTTACCTGTGTAGCTGCACTTTTACTTAACATCCATCACTGATTAGTACTATATATAGATAATACAAATCACTATCAGAACAAATAGCCTACAGTTGTCCTGCTGAGGCAAATGATTCTCTATAATGTGATGACGCCATAATTCCAGATAGAGGGAAGAGCTAGATTTCCCTATTACATTGTCTTTTACCAGAAGGTTAATTCATAAAATGTTGAATCTGATCATTTCTATTAGTAACTAGACCCAAGAACTCACTGTATTACAACAGAAATCAGAATTTTACCAATACTGCCCCCATATTATCGGCCTATAGAATGTTCAAAATACAATACAAACAAAAAACAAAGAAAACAAACACAAAAAATATATAAGTCCAAATGTACCAGTTATGCACTTAACTAATAAGTAATCTAATAAATCTAGTAAAACTAACCAAGCCAATTGCATTTCAATGGAGAGGGATGTTGTAGACTGCTCATATTTGTGTCATTAAAAATAATAAATACAATAAACATATTTATGTTTTAATTTGTTTTATGTATTCATTTTTTGGGTTGTCAAATGTTTAAGTAGACAAATGTTTCTGAAATTGTGGTTTACCAGTACCAATGTTTCGTTTTGTAGTTATACTGATTTATTTACAGCCAATAAAGAGCAAAAATAGTTAAATCATAGGTCAAATCAGTTAACCCTGATTTAGTTTTAAAGTTGGTTGGATTTGGGGGGCTTTTGATGTTTTTTTTTGTTTTTGTTTTTTTCTTTAATTAATTAATTGATTTGTTTAAATTTTATATTCACCTAATGAAAAACAAAATAAATCCAAAGCTATAGCCTAAATGATATGAAACAAATTAGGTCATGGTTTTCTTTATATAATGATTTTTATGTTTGTTTCAGTCCTTTATTTTGACCAGTCTAAAAACAAATACAATGTAATAAATCACTATTCTTTACCGTTATCAGTATTTTAGCAATACTCTATGTAAAATAATACATGAACATACCTCAAATGCCGTCTCGTCTTGCCTCTCCTTTGTTTCTGTGCGTATTGTCAGTTACTTCCTCTCATGACATCGCCTTCACAGCTGCCCCTCTCGCTTCCTCTTTCTGTGCATTCAACGGAAAAACTCATGATGCTCAAGCTGCACTAGAGCAAGGGACAACCCAAAATACCACCAGGCCAAACTGTGCATGTCTCTAAATCAGCTTACGGTTAG